>CM066231.1:2718404-3255984 GCA_033675125.1 Athetis lepigone | reverse complement strand
TTTGTCTTTCTTTCACGGCAAAACGAAGCGACGAATTGACGTGATTTTTTAAGTGGAGGACAGTTTAAGGAATGGATAGTAATAAAGGCTACTTTTGTCTCTTTCTGACGCGAGCGAAGCCGCGGGGGGTAAAAGCTAGTATTAAAATAAAACATCAACGTGGCGAGTGCGTATTTGAGAAAAAAATTATTTTCTTAAAGATATCCGTAGTCTTAGCAATCGCTTCAAACGTACCTCCATAGCATGTTAGCAACTACCGATCAAATCTACGAACTAATTCAAACTATCGCCCGTCGCCCGTGTTTGCTAAACAATAATTTTCCTTATCGCTAATTAATAAAGTCCAAGTTTGTTTAAGTAAATAATTGGGTGATAGACTTTTTTCGTGATTGTGATTGGTGAGTGTGAAAGTAAAAGTATGGTGTGGTCGAAAAAGGTTTCTTTTAAGAATGTATGAGGGAAATTTTGCGTTTAATAACAAACAACAGTGAAGGAATGGCCTTAATTTATTTATTCTGAATGTTATGAAGTCAAACATTATTTATTTCAGTTATACCATTTCAGTTTTTGAGTTCTCAAGTACATTAATAAGGAATGCGCAAAGTGTGTATTGTTAACTAAAGGAACATTTCGATCACATTTCTCTAGTTATATATATTACTAGCGACCCGTCCCAGTTTCGCACGGGTAGATATAGATTCAATAAATATAGCCTAATTAGCGCCCATATTATGCGTGAAATATTGCGACAGAGAAAACTCGAAAATAAGCGCTTCTTATAGAACATTTTTAATATCATTGTATATTTTTATGACATCTGAAAGTGGTTGCTATGTAAGAATGTCATTGTTGTTATATGAATATTAATGTCTTAAAATTTGACACTGCGATGGTAGCGCCGTCTGTCGGATCCAATGTAAAACATTCCAAAATCAACAACTACTAATAAATTAAAAATTAATTAAAAAAACATTGTCCAGGCGGACAAAATTGTGAATCTAAACCATTCCCAGATCCCCTTAAACACACACAAAAAAATTTCATCAAAATCGGTCCAGTCGATGAGAGAAGTTCAGTGACATACACACTCACAGAAGAATTATTATATATAAAGATATCTAAATAAAAAAAAGCAATCAACATAAATCTGATTAATTTTAGATCCTGATCTAGTTCTTACCATACTTGTGAAATAGTTTATTCTGCGAGGATTTTAATATCATTTTTACTCGTTATAATTTTTGTAAATAGCAGGAGTCGGTATTTAATAGCTGTCAATTTTTTAGTAGGTATAAATGCCAAAACAAACGCAGCCATTAAAAATACAATTATCATCAATTTTTGTGTAGCAAAGACTTTTAAGGAAAGTACCAAAAACAATTTGGGTAAACCTGCTTAAACCTAAATGTAAATACCACTTTACCGAACTGCTTTGACGCTCACTTGCTCTGGACACACCAACGAGGCAGTCATAAGCGCCTAATCTAGATGATTTATAACGTACGCAGTGACCCTTCTTTCACACAGAGTACTGGCCAAAGAGAATGAAACAAGATCGAAGCAGAGATGTGTGAAAATAACAAATGGTGACACTTTGTTGTGGACGGCGCCAAACAAGAGCTCCTAAATTCATTGTTTATTGCACGTTTGGTTAACGATTAGCAAAAAAATAATCTAATGTTGGAAAGATAAAAATATGTGTAAATGAAGTTTTACAAAGAAATAATTACAAAAAGAATATTGAATAGCCCAGTGCCGTAAAATCATCATCTTTTTATAATATCCTAAATTATGTAGGGGTCGGCTTCCAGTCTAACAGGATTCGACTGAAATCCAGTGTTATACATAAAGCGACTGCATATCGGACAAACACAACTCACTTATTATATTGACTAGTCACTAACTGTGATTTATTGTCAAAGAATTACCTTTTAACGACCAAGCGACAGCCGGCTGTCGCGCTGCTATTGTCTTTCTATTGTGTCTCAAATCACGTGTGTTTAAAGGTTTAAATTTAAAAACCTCGTGCTTAAATGGTGGCCGTCTTAACCACTGGACCACTGGAATTTTATTATTGACTGTTTCTTTCATAAACAATCTAAGTTTATCTTGGTTTTTACTTACATCGAGGAAAGAAAACAGAATGAGTAAACCTGGACTTATAAATAATGTAAGTCTAAAATCGCGAAATCGCTTTGAGTTTGCATTCTCTGTATGGGAACAGGATTTTGTCTCTGACTGGTTTTATTATAATGCATTGTTGGATCACATGCACTGATTTATTTTTTGTAAACTTTCAACACTATACGTGGTTCTGTATTTATAATAAAACTGGGTAACGCCCGCGGCTTTGCCCGCGTTAACTAAAAAAAAAATCCATGCTCTATTGAACCCATTTTGTGGTTATCTACTCTTCACAAAGAACACACCCTGCAAGTTTTATGTTTCTAGGACTAGCAGGTTGTGCTGTGCGTTGATACATCAAAATTCAGTCCGTCAGTTTACCATTTTATTTAAATAGATTATATACCTAATTAAAGCGCCTTAGTCATTACCTAACGTGGTCCTCGCATGATCTGACCAATTGAATGGTCTTTGACTTTGACCTCTGAGTTTCTCTCAGAATGAGCAGCATAAAACATTATAGACGTTTAAAAATGTTATATATTCTTATTTTTAATATTTAGTGCTTTGTTTATTAATTAATTGCAATTTTTCGCAGCGAAAAACAATACCGACACAAATAGTTTGATTAAGAATTTTTCAATTACCTGTTTAAATATGTATTACTTTATAGTGAAGAATACCTGGATAGTCAATGAAACAACGACTCAGCTGTAGGGCGTATATTCGCAGACTGACCTGACGTAAACACATAAAATGAACGTGACAGAAGTACCCACAACTTACATATATCACACCTCCACCACTATACTAGAATTAGGGACGCATTATCTAACTTATAACGAACAGGTTGTCCTGGAATAACATAACGCTGCTTTACAAAACTATTACATTATTATACTGACTTAGAATCTAATACTCTGCGACATCAAGGGAAATAGTTCACTATGTAGATTACAACAATACTTAAAAAAATGGAATAACTGTGTTCTCTTCGATAGACAAGTACTACATACATAGTATACTTAAAATAGATGTTCTTAAGAGTTAACTTATTCTATCCTAAATCTTTCCACTGGTTTGCGCGTCCGTCTGGAATAACGACTCACCGGTGACACATATGGTGATACGACGTTAGGTGAGGAATGTTCAGAAGGAACACCGCCTTGGTCGTCCTGGTTAACATTCTCGGCCTCTTTATTTGTGTTTACTATTATAGTTTCTGGAATTGTTACTTTATCTGAACCCTTGCTAAACGGCTCGACAAACTTTCTTTCACCTCGCTTTACTCTCATCGTTTTCTTCGGGACAGGTAACATCAGAAAATCTGGGCCTACAACGCATTTGATCTATGTGTCTTTTATGTAATTGACCGCTATCCGCCATTACTGAATACCTACGCGAACTGTCTACTCCCTGTACGGTGCCTTTCACCATTTATCTCCAGAACCATACTCTCGCGCCCAAACTGAGTCTCCCTCTCTAAAGTTACGTGGAGTTCCCCCAGCGTATTCTACCTGACGCCTCTGGGCTTCGTGTACTCTATCTTCGACGACACGATCAGCACGCAATAAATCTAGTCTTGACCGCAACGTCCGTCTTTGTAAAAGCGTGGCTGGGGTTTCTCCAGTGGTACTATGTACCGTGTTGCGGTATGCTAATAAGAAGGTTTGTAAAGCCGCATCAATATCTACCTGCTCCCTATACGCTTTCTTAATAGCTCGTTTGCATAACTTTACTGCGTTCTCTGCTGCCCCGTTTGAGGATGGGTGGTAAGCCGGAGAAAAATTCTGTTTTATACCGTTAATTTTAAGAAAATTTTTAAATTCTGTACTAGTAAATGGTGGTCCTTGATCGGAGACTAATTCCTCAGGTAGACCGAATCTCGCGAATGTAGATCTTAAGACCTTAATAACATTAGAAGCATTCGTACGGTTCATCTCGAATACTTCTATCCACTTGGAGGTAGAATCAATAATAATGAAAAATGTTAAACCTTTGTACGGGCCTAGAAAATCTATGTGAAGCCTGCTCCAGGGGCGCGCGTGATATGGCCACGCTTGTATCGGAGCCCGCCGCGGGGCGTCCGCTTCCGCTGCACAAGTCTCGCACTGCTTGCACATTGCTTTTACTGCCGCGTCTATGTTGGGCCACCACACATAACTACGAGCTAGACTCTTTGTCTTTACTATTCCCATGTGACTACTATGAAGTTGTTTTAATACTTTATTTTGCAATGAAGAAGGTATGACCATACGATAACCCCACATTAAACACCCACATTCGATGTATATTTCATTACGCCTTCTATAATAAGGTTGAATCAATTCATCTGTACAAGTTATAGGCCATCCGGATTGAGTATACGTTAAAATTCTACTAAGGACCTTATCACAAGCTGTTGCTTCCTTAACATCTTTACTAGTGATTGGTAAAAAATTTTCTACGAAATTAACGTAAGTGTTCTCATTTTGTGTTATAAAATTATTAACTTCTGTGCATGGCAACCGTGACAACGCGTCCGCACAGTTTTTACTTGACGTAACATATTCGATATCATAGGTGTAACCCGCTAATAGCACAGCCCAACGTTGCAATCTGGATGCGGCCATTACCGGAATCCCTGCCTTATTTCCAAATATATATGTCAACGGCTTATGATCTGTTCTCAATATAAACTTGCGCCATATAAATACTGGTGGAATTTTCGAATTCCGACACCAATAGCGAGCGCCACGCTGTCTATCTGTGACTAGGCGCGCCCGGCCTGCGTCAGAGCGCGCGACGCGTACGCCACTGGCCGCTCGCCACGCGCCGTCGTGTGCGATATCACCGCTCCTATACCTACGCTACTCGCATCCGTGGTCAATATTATAGGCAACTCCGGTGTATAATGCATTAATACTTCACTACTGGTTAGTAAATATTTAACCTTGCTGAACGCATCCTGACACTCCTTACTCCAACTGTACTGAACACGCGCTCTGAGCAGGTTATAAAGAGGTGCTAAAAACTGTGCTAATATTTCTTACGAATTTGCCGTAGTACATGACCATACGATAAATGCTCTCAGCTCCGAGACGTTCGTAGGTGCGGGCGTTTTAATGATAGCCTTAACCTTATCCGGACACGTGTAAACACGTCTTTACTAATAGTGTGCCCTAAATAATTGACTGAATCCGCAAAGAATACACACTTTTCTTTCTTTACTTCAGGCATATTTTTTTAAACGATCAAATACCCAACATAAATTCCGCATGTGAGACTCCTTATTGTATCCTGTGATAATAATATCATCCAAGAAAATACCTACTTGAGGTATATCCGCGAATAATTGCTCTAAACGTCTTTGAAAATACCCGGACTTGACGAAAGGGCCATAAACTAGCCTATTATACATAAACAAACCTTTGTGGGTATTTATCACTGTATATTTTTAGTATCATCTAGTTCAAATTGCGCGTAAGCCTGAGATAAAATCAATTTTACTATATTGCTCCCCACCTCTCAGCCGAAGTAGCAAACTCCTCCACCCTAGGCAGCGGATAACGGTCAACTTCTATAACTTTGTTCAATGTTATTTATAATCAGCACAAATCCTAATGTTACCGTCCTTCTTGACGACCGGCACGATTGGGGTCGCCCAGTCGAACGCTCCACCGGCGAGAGAATGCGTCGAGTTGTAGCTGGGGTCAGCGCGCGCTCGACGGGCTCGCGCAGCGCGTAGGCCAGCGGCCGCGCGCGCATGAACACCGGCCGCGCGCCCTCGCGCACATGCACGCTCACCTTGCCACAGTGAATCGACCCAGACAGTCCGTCCGCGAACACCTCAGAGTATTTGGAACTGAAAACATGAAAGTCAAAAACGTCATTTTTGTACATAGCCACATTGTTACATTCATAGTCTACAATAGGTAACTGTATTTTTAATTCGGCCATCCATTGCCGTCCTAAAAGAATAGTTTTCCCATTCTCCACCACAAATAATTCTAATGTCTTACAAATATTTTTGTACTTAACCGTTGGTAATATTACGCCTAGGGGTTTGACTAACTCTCCCGTATAATATCTAAGTGCTAATTGACACGGTTTGAGACATAGATTTTTAAATAATCTCATATAACATTCTCGACTTATGCATGATATAGCACTACCCGTGTCACATTCCATTTTCATGTTTTTACCATCTACGTTTAATTCTAAATACACAGGTTTACATTCTATCGCAGATAATTTACAGACATCGATAATAATTACCTCGTCACTTTCCATACTTTCATTTGAATTTTCTTCCTTTATTAGATCAACGTCGACATTGAAGTGTCTCGATAAGTTCGGGCACACGCGTTGCAAATGACCTACTCGGTTACATACTCGGCAAACGTAACGCACGAACTTGCACGTGGCTGCGTCGTGACCCGCGCCGCATACTCGACACCGCTGCTGAGCACGCTCACCCGAAGCCGGCGCGATCGCTGTCGACGCGCGCGGCTCTCGCCTCTGCGCGGCCTGCGCAGTGGCCTCCCGCGCCACTCCGCTGACCTGACGCGTACCGCGTTTTGCCGGCGCTGTCCCGTTTCGCCACCGTGGAGCCGTTCCAGTCGACATGGCCTGACACGTCACCGACGCTGCCGCCGCAGTCATTTCACTCGCCGACCCTCCCTGTCTAACCACTTCTGCCGCGTCTTTTTCTGCCGCCTCCATACTGATTGCTAATTTATACCTTACCGAAATCCAACTTACTTTCGGCGAATAATCGCTGTCGTATCGTTTCATTAGTAATGCCACAAACTAACTGGTCTCTCAAACTTTCTTCTAGCCAGGTTCCAAATTCACAGGTTTTGGACATTTTCTTCAAAACCGCGGTATACTCCGAAATGGATTCACCCTCCTTTTGTTTCCGATGCCTAAATTTGTAACGCTCGGCCAACTCACTCGGTTTGGGTTGCAAGTGTTTTTCCATAATGTCCGAGATCTGCGTGAATGTTTTGTTTTTAGGTTTCTCCGGCGTACACAGATTAACTAAAAGTTCGTAGGATTCTGCTCCCATAACCGTTATTAACGTCGGCACTTGTAAATCAACCGGTATTTTGTTCACCAGGAAATATTGCTCCAAACGTTCCACGTACAATTTCCAATCGTCACTATTCACTTTAAATTCCGTTATCTTTCCTATCGACATTTTGCAAAATACCACTATTTTTACGCGTAACTCGATATTGCTCGTCGCCACTGAAGAATACCTGGATAGTCAATGAAACAACGACTCAGCTGTAGGGCGTATATTCGCAGACTGACCTGACGTAAACACATAAAATGAACGTGACAGAAGTACCCACAACTTACATATATCACATATAGTATGAATGTAAATTGTGTATTTGGTTTTAGTGGTCTAAAATAAATGAATTGTTTTTGTTATGATCGTATTTAATCAATTAACAAAATACCATTCCCAAACCAAAGTCAAGCGCTATTTTCGTAACTTTACATCGACACCCACAAGACACCTACACACATACCACACAAACCCGAACAATTTCACAAATCATAACCCAGTAATTCGAAGCTTGTATCTCGGCCTATGTATTCAAAGCTGGCGGATAAATATTTGTAGGTATCTGCGCAAGTAATATGTAGCAAGCGAACATCTGTTACGATATTGTTAACTTGCTATATTGGGAGGACCACTGGTAATTCTCTGACAAACTTTGGCCTAGCCCGGTATTATGAGGCACGGTCGCGACGTCGATGTGCGCTGGTATTGTAATAGTATTCTAGCCAAGCGAATTTACCCTTGGGGACTTTTGCCGCAACCCTAATGAGGTTGATACGGTCTGTACTGAAGTAAAGCTGAAGAGATTTTTTGTTTTTATTAAATGCTCATCTTTGGAGCTATATTAATAATTTCTTTTTAACGAGCTTATTACCCTAATGGTTACAGAATGCTAAGCCGGAGATTCGTTTCCCAACTAGAAGAATCTTTGTGAGCATGATTGTTTGTTCAGTGTCTGGTTGTAATTTGTCGTTGTTGTTGTTTTTTTATTGTGTGTAATATGATAATTATGTGAGCATTTATAAATTTTATATCAGTTGTTCGGTTACCATAACACAAGTTCTGCTTAGCTTGGATACTTTTGCGTGGTAAAGGCAGATACATCTTAATCGACATCACTATAAATTTTTCACGTCCTCAACTTCAAATTGTAGTACCGTTAAAAAATCAAATACCATTAATTACCATTCTAAACTTAGCTCACCCGCATCGGAAACCAAATGGTTCGTATAAAATTTAAGGGCACACCGCACCGGTAATACTAATGAATCGGTAAGAACCATGTGTGCTAATTATCCTAAACGCCAATGCCCTCTGTGCTTTAATCCCATCAAAAACATAAATGTAAACTGAGAGTCAAGTTCAACACGATGTGCATTTATTGTTGACTTCAAAGACAAAATAAGTGAGATCTAAATGGTGGCCAAGTTGAATGAGAAGCCCTGAAATTAAATGTTATTGCATAAGCTGAAATATAAGTTTATACAGTCGGTCCGATTTTTTTTGTGTCGAATATCTATTGAAGAACATCACACTCTAGACTATATATATATATATATTCATCATATATATATATATATATATATATGCTACAGGTATAGTGCTAAGCCAAATTCAGTGCTTATTAACGTCTATTTATCTTGCCTGCACTGCCCAAATCACTAAAGTTGTCTGACTGTTAATATATTAATATCAACAGTCACCTTACCTTTACCTTTTTTATATATAAATAGATTAAATATTTTATAGCAAGTAAGGATAATATATTGTTTGACTTGACTAGTTTTTCATTGCGCAAATTCGCTTAGACTTTGCTTAACATGCTACCGTGTGCCCAGACCTGAGTAAATGTTCCCTCACTGGCTATGAAGAGTTTTGTATTTACACGAACTAAATGGATTTTCACACCTGTCGTGTCGAGTTAGTTCTGTTGACTGAAATCAAAATGAGCGGAATATTTTTGGTTGCATTTTTGTTGCTGAGTATAATAGGCGAGATGACAAAAAAAAGTAATTAGTCCGTCAGTTAGATAATCAAAAAAATTGGGACACGTATTTTTTCTTTTTTCTTGTAAACAGAAAATGACGACAATACAGTGCGTTGAAGTTTCGTGAAACGTCACGCCTTTGTATAATTTTTACTCAGAAGTGACGTCACAAGCCCCTTCTCCGGAACTTTGATGCTCTTTATCTTTGTATTTTGTTATTAATTTGATCAAGCAAAAAATATGTGTCCAGTATTTTTGGACTGTCTAACAGACGGACTAAACAGAATGTCATTCTTTTGATGTAGTCAACATCCCTATTTTATATGTAAGAAATTTTTGATATTTTTTTAACAATATTTTTTTGAGTGACTCGCCGTCTTTATGGTAATGTTAACGAGAGCAAGATACAATAATCTACAAAATACATAAATGCTTTATTTATTCTCTCACACAGATATACATCATAAACCAAATAAGTAAGCATTGCATAATGTAACATACATGATAATAAAAATCTATTTGAGAGACTGGTTTGGTACTAGGAAACCTGTATGACTGATAGCCAGCCTCTCCAGGCTCTGAACAGGTGGATAACAGGTAAGATGACGGTGAGCCGAGTTTAGTATGGGATGACGTGACGTGCGGTGGCTATAGATAGTTAATGTATGTTTTGCCACTTTAGCGCCGTTTCTTGTTCCCGTTGACGTAACGGTGGTTGATAAACGGCCCAAGGCATTCAGCCCGCTTTTTTACCAGTGTTCATTAAGTTAAAAAAAAAAGTGTTTAATGTTGGAACTCTGTGATCATAGAACTCATTTGGCATGCGACAGAAATATCCGGGGACTGCGGTAGACCACGATAAGTATAAGGGCACGTTCTGGGTGGGTTCCTTGCGGATTGGCGAGACGGAATAAATTTATAATGATTGTAACAGATAAAAGAATGGAGGGAGACCTTTGCCCAGAAGTGGAATAATAGTACAGTAATTTGATTTAAAACTATTATTGCTGTAGCATATTATGTAAAGACATCTAGGTTGTGATAAAGTTATAAAAAAAATTAAAAGAAAAAAACGCAAAACACAAACTTGTAGTTGAATCACGAAAAATATTGAAGTAATGTTCAAAGACTTACCTATCAATCTAATAATAATTAAAGCCTTTGTAGATATACAATTTTAATTTTGATTTTGATGAAATCGAAACTAGACAATTTTTATATCTTTTTAATATTTTAGAACATTATTATGTTGGGTACATCTATCCTCTACGTATTAGTCGAGACATCAATTCAATTCCAATATTCCAACATGCAGGACGTCTACGTTTGTTGCGAAACTGCTACGGCGTAGCAAACTAACTACGCCGTAGTAACTTGCTACGGCTAACTAGGGTGTGTAGAGGTGAGCTATTACACGATCGATTTTTGACCGAATTAAAACTTGTACGGGCATTACAACTACTTTACATGCTGGCTTTTTAATGCTTACTTATGATCAAGGGTACAAAACCAGACTTAATACTCTAGGTATTCTCTACGACCATATGTGGAGAATAGACTACCCGGCAAGAGCATTTTTTGAGAAAATATTAAGAAGATACAGTTAAAAAAAAAAACAATCCAATAAATACAGTATATAAATAAAAAAAACTATTTTTTATTTACATTTCATTTACAAAAGCCTATTTACAATTTATAGGTAAATCTGGCTCATCTAAAAAGGTAAGGTTCACACAAAAGCCACAGAAGCCGCAAATTAAATACCTTGGTCAGACCACTATCTTGTTCAAGTTTTACTTAAGCCCGTGTCATGTTAGCACGGATAAGTTACAGCGAAGACAATTCTGGGTAAACCGTCACGCATGTAATGTATACTTGTTTAGTAGTAATCGTCTTGCTTGTTTGTAGTTAAAAAAAGGATTTTAAAAAGTAATCATTAGTCTTATTCCAGAGAATTTTTAAAAGTATGTAGGTATTTAGCTAGAATTTTATGTTTAGTTTATTATGTTTTAGAATGTTTTTTTAATAACTTTAATCTTTGTAATTGGCATAACAGTGTTGATTAAAGTAAAATAAAATAAGAAAAAAGTTACAAAAAATATATAAAGGCTCTTGACATACAGAAAAAAGCACGAGCATTTTTTGTCTTCTCTCTTGGTGATGACAGATCAGCGATTTCAAACTTTCATCCATATTAAGTTCAGGTTTTATAGAACTGTTTTAATTCTCAAGTTAATGATGTTTGATAAAAACCACATTAGCTTACTCATATTGCCATCTTACATTTCCATCATTGTACATAGGTATTATAGAAGCAACGTATTTTTTTTTGTAATACTTTATTGGAAAGAAAGTAGTATTGTGTGTTGAGTGTGTATGTCTTGCGAGTTTTTTTCGATTTGGACTTATCTACGTTTTAGTGCACGCAAAGATCTGACCGTCTGATTCTTTGGTTATACATATATGCTTGTACGTTCATGGTCCACATCATAACAATATAATATCCAATGGCATTTAGCAAAGAAGCATTTAGCAAATCGAAATCAGCCTGTAAGTGTAATCAAGCGTAAACCAGGATAACCAACGCCCAAAACATTCACGATTATTACAATATTTCCAACACCAGTACTAAGATTAAACACCGACTTACCGTTTGATTAATCGACGATCGAAACGCTTAGAATTGATCGACGACTCGCCCAGTCAATGGTAGCGAGATAAATAGCCAGGCACGGCAAGCATTGAATGCGTAACAAATGGTTATATCGCCTCGGCTCCCGTGATGCGGGACAACCGTTTTGTGCCGACCTGCATCAGAAGCACAATGCCTTAGATATCGACCTTTCTTTAGGAGTATAATACGCCATTTTATTTATGAGTTTCTTTGGATTATAATTTTAGGGAGATAGGCTTTGTATTTTCTTGCAAGTTGGGTTTATATAGCTGTTTGGTTCGAAGAAATATTTTTCGATGAATAAAGGTAAGGTAAAGTTGTCATCTCACCTAGTTCACGTCACCGATTAAATTAATACAGAAAACAAGTTGCGTCATGCAGAAGTGTTAACGAAATGTTATGGCTACTTTTATGTCTCCACACCTAGCGGAGCTATTGTATAATTTTCTATCTTAATGTGGCAAAGCTTTTGCCATTACAATGTTTTATGTATTTGAAATTGTGCCATACAGAAGCATTAACACCGCGGTAATAGCAAAATCTTCTTTATATCCATCTACACTACTACTACTTCGCGTGTTAACCGCGTACTGGAAAACGTAGCGTGGGCTGGGCTGGTCTCCTGCAAGATGGACCGATGATCTTATTAAGGTCACCTGGTTCTGTTGGATGCTGGAGCAGGACCGATGCATAAGCAGTTTTTTTGGAAGATGCTTTTATTCAGCAGTGGTTGACTTTCAAAACGCGTTTGAAGAGAGGAGTCTTTAGTTGCACTAAACCATGTTAGCGCTTCTATTTACTAAATTACTCTTTCGTTACCCAAAAAAAGATGTTTATTATAAGCATTAACAAAGCAACTGTTTATCTACACAGGTTAACTGTGCAGTTAAAATATCGTTAGTGCACAGTTCATCAAAGCCAACTTAATCATTACATATGACACTATGATTAAACTATACTAATTAGCTATTGTTGTAAATAGCGGCATTTTACCATACCCATATTATTATGATAAATGATAAAATTTTAGTTTTAGTATCAGTTTCAAGAAAATATTGGCGATTTATTAATTTATGATTTTTTCTACACATTGACGGAAGTAGCCAATGGTAATCAAATGGTCTTAAATAAATCAAACACAAAGGCAATTTTTGACGTTTTATTGAGTCACATGTATTAAAAAACTGCTCTTCCCACAATGATTCGTTTAGATATCCGACAACTTAACATATTTCATGCTGTTACATTAAATTCTTTATATTCCTTAGAATGAGCAAAATTTTATTGTTTTTTATTATATTTACAACCAGTCCCGGAAAATTTAACATGATAAAAATTTTATATAATTATAATATAAAACTTAATAATGTTATCAATGATTATTATTATTAAACATGGTTGTTATTATAATTAAAACGATTAATTCGTGTATTTACATGATCGATTAATTTTGATATGTCCTTGTTCAAAATACGTTTTTAAAGTTCTAAAATGGTTTTTTTATAACACTGAAAATAAACTCAAGGTGTAATTTTATATATTTTTTGTTATTGAAATACAAGGTATAAAATAACTTCGGTAACCGTAGACAGTAATTTTAATAACTATGAATTAAACGTACCTACGTTATAGTTTTTACATATATTTACAAATCTATCTATTATTCACATATTTCCGGACTCCTAACCATTTCTGTTTTCATAACAAAAGCCCGTATTGATTTTCAAAAATCGATTTACACTAACAGTAGTTTTATTGTATTTTTTTTTACACCTTGTATAACATTATCAATTTTATGAGAATTAAAATTGAGTTATAATTTATAAGAGCGGGTTTTTTCAACTACACTTCTGTCCTTTCCTTATTTCATAAAATGGCAGTTTTGTTGTAAATTAGTACGGTAAAAACTTACTTCGCGCCTACCTTCGTTAACTCGATAGATAAAATTAAAAAAAAAGAAAAAAATCAAACTTGATCTGTCGATTTTTTTATCTGGCAACTTATTTGTTGCTTTTAAGTTAAATATCTCAAATAATAGTAACCTTGAACCGTACGTACGTAACGTTAATTAAACAGTTGAAACAACCCACCCCAAGATTCACACACTGTATTTTTATCAGCACAGTCTCAGTACAAAGTTCAATTCGCAAACTCAGAATGGTGTACAAGGCCTAGCATAAGCGCACGCAGTTGACAAAATACAGAAATACCTGTTACATACATAAAATTACTTCATTTATTTTAAAGGGTTTATTTCTTAATAAGGTAAATGAATAAAATGGGATACTATAGGTCATAGCTCATTAGAGTCACCCGGCACCCACTCCGCACCGACTCGCCTTATAACCGAGGCGATCTGGTGACGCTACGGAGTTGATATAGTGAGCATGCGCTCACATCGCATGCGCTCACATCGCATGCGCTCACATTATATACAGGGTGTCCCACGGCTATGCCACATGGAGGGACAGTACCTTAAATATTGTAGATAGAACATTTTACTGAAAGAAAACATTATATGAATTTTGAAAACATTTTAAACTGCATTCATAGATATTTAAATAATTACATAGTTGAACCGGGAATCGAACCTGTTACTCAAGAAAATTAATCAGCCTGTAGTTTTATCCTACCGATCGAAAGGCTTCATCGCAAGGATTATTTTTTGCTAAATAACATAGTGTCAAAAATTAAAGAAAGACCATGAGTTTTAACATTTTAATACAAAATTAGTCAATTTTTCAAATGCTCAAAATGAGTCCCTTCTTCTTGAATACAAAGTGATAACTTTTGATTATTACGTTCCCTGACGATTTTTTGGGCTTGTTGTGGTGGATATTTATTTATTTAAATGAGGTGTATAACTCAAGTGGGTAGATTAATTAGTAATAAGTAGTTATGATTGTCAATTGTATGTCCTTACGGCAATGTAAGCTTTTAACTTTTCAGAACAAAATTTTACATCAAATGTTAAAATTCACGGTCTTCCTTTTATTTGTGACACTATGTTATTTAGCAAAAAATAATCCTTATAATGAAACCTTTCGATCGGTGTGATAAAACTACAGGATGATATTTTTTTCTCGTGGAACAAGTTCGATTCCCGGCCTAACCATTTAATTATTTAAAAATCTATGAATGCAGTTTAAAATGTTTTCAAAATTCGTATAATGTCTTCTTTCAGTTAAATGTTCTATCTACAATATTTAAGGTACTTTCCCTCCATGTGGCATAGCCGTGGGACACCCTGTATATGTTACGGCTAATACCCGAAGTGCGGCTACACCTAGTTTTAGCCGGTTAAAACTAGGTGTAGCCACTTACTCTTGGTTAAACCTAGTACGAACCGATTGTTTTCGGGTAAAACTAGGTCTAACCTTCATCATGCCGGCTACAACTAGGTCCAGCCTATCCCTGTTGATAAACTAGGTCTGTCCGATATCATTCCGGCTAGAACTAGGTCCAGACAATCCCTGTTGGATAAAACTTAGATGCGTGTCCCGCCAAGCCTTCCGCCCCGCGTCACACTCATGACTCACAGCATATTGGATGTTTTTTTAATGTCTAAAAAAGCTCTGCCGATAGCATGCCAGCTACAACTATGTACAGCCATTCCCTGTTAGATAAAACTAAGACACGCGCTGCTGCTGCAGACGCTGTGAGTCACACTCGCTAGTAGACCTGCAGTATATCAGCAGCACCTGGCGCTCACAACCTGCAGAGGCGCGTGCCTCGCTATGCCCTCCACCCCGCGCCGCTGCTGCAGATGCTGTGAGACATGAGTGCGACGCGGGGCGGAAGGCTTGGCGGGACACGCATCTAAGTTTTATCCAACAAGGATTGTCTGGACCTTGTTCTAGCCGGAATGATATCGGATAGACCTAGTTTTATCCAACAGAGAATGGCTGGACCTAGTTGTAGCCGGCATGATGAAGACTAGACCTAGTTTTACCCGAAAACAATCGGCTCGTACTAGGTTTAACCAAGAGTAAGTGGCTACACCTAGTTCTAACCGGCTAAAACTAGGTGTAGCCGCACTTCGGGTATTAGCCGTAACATATAGAATACTAGCCGCAGGAGGCGAGTCGGTGCGGAGTGGGTGCCGGGTGGCTGTAATGAGCTATGACCTTATATCGATTTTATTAATCCTTCGAACACACGTGATTCGAGACACAATAGAAAGACAATAGATGCTAGGTAGAGTAATAGTAGTAAGTAGTAATAGAGGCTAGGATATAGTATACCCGACAAAAAGTTAACCTAATTATTTTCAATTCGTTACAGTCGAATTTTTCTCATCAGCGCGACCGTGCTAGGCCCATAAATACCTGTACCTGCTAAAAATGAACAGCGAGGCTTCATGTGTCACATTTAATATCATGTAAAATATGAATCATAGCTCTATCTATGAATCTCATTATTGGAAAAATATAAACGTTATAAATCCAACCGTTAACAGATCACAGGTAACACTAATTAATAAATATTAATTGACAAACTACTTAATTTCCAACAACGTACGTAAATAAATAATTAAAGTTCCGATAACAATCAAATTGGACTGGTATATTTATTCATTGTAGTTTGTTAAGTTTTATAAATCATTTTTGTTGACACTTACGACTTTAACTTTTTACATTTAACTGTAAATTACATTAAATCGTCTATTAGTGCATTGCGAAAATGAAATTCCGTATGTGTATTTAAAAACACAATTTTGATAGGTTATGTTATTATTATAATTATATACAATTTACCTAACCTCTCTAAAATTAAACTAGAACAGCTTAGAGCCTTCCGTTTCTCTTAAAGAGTATTTAACTAATATTAGCGTTAGAACAAGTTATTTCAATAATTTTCTATTAATTTTTTACTTATATAATTGTTCATCAGTCATTGTCTTAATTTTACAACTGCTAGAACGCATTAAACTGTTATCGTAACATAGTAATAAAAATTAAATATTTTTTCGAAAGTCTTTAAAGGATGATGTTTTTATTTTTCACTTTTTTAAAGTAGTGGTGTACAATGAAACGGGATTATACGCAGCTTTCTTGATGCGCAGCAAGTAATGGCGTTCTCGTGGTTACAATCTCTCGATGTGATCTCATTGCACCGTTGATCATACTCCGACCGGTATCATTCTGTAAAAATATAAATCAATTAAACTTTGACATAAATCTGCACAGATATAATTAAAGCTAAAGTTTGTTTGTAGAAGGTAATCTCTGAAAGACCTCGTCTGATTTAAAAATGTTATTTCACTGATATTTTTGACTGGCATAGGCTATGTAACATCACGGTACAACAGTGATCAAAAAAGCAGGTGAAACCGCGAAGGAGATGTATTCATATTATGCTTATGTATAACTAGTTTAAATGTATATAATAATAAAACAATATATATCGCAATAAGACACTAAAAGACACTCTTGCGCTAGCGGTTGCATCGGAATACTCTCTTACTATAAGAGAGTGAAGTAGGTATAATCCGTTCTTCTTTCGATAGGTATCTTTCGCGCGCGTCAATAACATATTTATTTATGAGGTAATTTGTTAAATATTTAGATATTATTTTAACATACATATTTAGAATGAGAATCGAAAACAGAACAGCCTTCTTTAATATGTCCCTTGACTCACCAATCACAGTGTACATCTATTACAAAGCTTCAAAACTCTTTTAATACAAACAATGAGTGCAGGAAATGAGCATCGCTAGCAATCAATTATTTCTGTAGTCGCGACCTCTCTGACCTCGCTGCATAGTGGGCGAATAGCAAACCAATGCTCGTATTTAATTTGCTATACAAGGCTTTTACTAAATAATTGCAGTAATAATTTAGTGTTTATTGGATAAGTTTCACCAAAGGGTTTCGGCGAACTATTGGTAGAATGTAATTGAATATTTCGCTTAGTCGGTACGTAGCCATGTTTGACCTAAAGCTGATACAGTTAGCAGTGTAATCTATTTTAGTTCGTTTTTGGTCGAAAGGCTAGAGAACAGTGCTTACAATATTAATATCCTTTATAACTTTTTAAAGAGAATTTAAATGTTATGTGAAATTTAATTCCTACAGGTAAACAAATCCCCATCTAATTAAGAGTCGCCTAAGTGAATGTAAAAAAGATTGCATATTGAGACCACTGTCTTCTATAATTTAAATTTTATGACAGATATGTAAACTTGGCAGTCAGGTTGTTTGGTTTACAAGCCCAACCAACTTTATTATATCGGCTATATCAGAATCGCTAAGTCTCATACTCCTTCGTATTGATTAAGACTCAAGTAGACTGCCTAAGAAGTTAAACTAAGATGCACTGTCCACTGAGCTGCATAGATGCGTATTCGTCATTATACGCTTGGTGTACGCTTGCTTGCAGCTTACATACAAAACTATGAACCTCTGTCGACTTAGCGTGAGCGTAGATGTGAGCGCGACGATACCGCTCCACTGCCGTAAACAGTTATTAAGCTGCAAGCAAACCGCGTACAATGCCGAATACGCGTCTATGAAGTTACGCCTCCGTGGACAGCGTTTGGGATGATGAAACAGCCGACTAAAATGTTTGTGGCCTGTGAAGCTGTGAATATTATAGGGCTAAGTCTGTTTATCCATTGCCGCCATCATCGTCTCGTGATAACCGAGTTTGGAATGAGGTAACGTTTTGTGCGCTGGAGTCGCGGCTTTAGTACAGTCAGCAAAGCAGATAAGTATGCAAGGCCGTGAGATACAATTTAAGTTTACTTTTCTTAAAAACTTGTGGATATTTAAAAAAATATATATTATAGTAGAAAATCACTAGTTCTATCAATTTTAGTTTCATTTGATTACATCGATCGGCATTTATGAAATCTTTAATTACATATGTTGGCCCTGCATACCTATCTACTTTGCTGACTGTACATGTGTTTTTCGGCGCCATCATCTTGTTCTAGTTGGCGTAACGTTTGGCGGTAGAAAAACGGCCTAAGACGTGTATTTAATGTTAATGTTTAATGTTAGTATTAACCTGCATATCAGTAAAGTGCGCGTGCGACGATATCGGCGTGACCGGCGTCTGTGTTCGCGGCAGGCTGTGTATACTGCCCGAGTTCTTCGGCGCAGCTATGGCGGAGTACAGCGGGGGGTCCGGAGGTGCTTCTGTCACGCCTGTGGTGGAGACAAAAGTGGTTAGTTCATGCAATACTTAATTATTGTTATTTTGTGGGAAGTAACTGTAATGAGTATAGGCCCGCTTGCACAAAAAGTGACTGTTATAGGTGTAGGTCCGCTTGGATACAATATCAATAATTATGTTACTAGTATGTGGGTGTAGTAGACTCGCAAGCTTCACCACAGTCTTACGTACGCAAGCCAGTTTGAGCAGGTTAGATTGTGGTGAGGCTTACGCGCATGGTAGCCACATCTAGGTGCGACTTCAGCGTTCTAACTCGAAAACGGTTGATTTTACAGAAAAATGCAAGAGTCGTTAAGACAATTCACGGCATACAATTTCATAATGATCTGTATTGACCTCTGACCCAATAAGTCGCGAGATTATATCCAAAAAACTGATTTTCGTGACCTTTTAACCTTTATAACTTCTTTAGGTGTCACGATATCAATGTCGATTTTTCACATAATGCCTGTCGGGGTTGCAGAAGTAGTTCTAATAGTTACTGTGGCCCCGGAACATAGAGGGCAACCGAAGAAAAAAAGGTGGGATTTAGTCAGTAAAAGTCTAATACTAAGGGCGGCAGAAATCATTTGATGATTAGCCATCCTCAAAAAAAACCGCTGTCGTATTATTATTGATTATGTAGGAGTTTTATTCGCAGTTTCAAAAAGGCACCTTGTATAAATTATTAAGACCGAGGTACATAAACTTGCTTAGTATGTACTTGCCTTGTATAAAGGTAAAATATTTTTTTTATTTCATCATGTCAGTTTCCTATCAATAAACATAACGATAACTCTAAATTGGCGTAAATAATGTATAATAACTGATTGTTCGAAATAAATTTAAAAATAGACTAGACTGGTAAAGTCTAAACTACTTCGAGACTTTAAAATAAAGCGTTATATAAAAATTATTGTTCTATTACTACAGCATTCCGAGTTCCTTATACAAAACAGCGTGTTTTAATAAAAGAAAAGTGTTTCTTTCTTTCTTTTCTGTTCCAAGATTGCATTTACCTCACCTGTAATAACAATAAAACCTATTTTTCTGCAACTACATCGATATATTTTCTTTCTTTTGAGGCCAGTAGTTCTTAGCCTCATTGTGGCCTATTGTATGCCGGGTAATAGGTTCGTATTTCTTTTCGTTCGAGTTTTCTCTTGAATAAAATTTTTATATTCACTTTTTATAGAGTCCTGAGGAAACGCGAGTCATTCTGTTGGAGTATATAAATATTATGAAATCTATAAAAATGACAATTTAGCACTAATATTACAGTTTGAGTTTAAATTTGTTTTAAAAAAATGTTATTTTCGTTATTGTTTCGAACTACAAAATGTATGTACTAATTTTATATTTATTTGTTTAGTTTTTACTTTTATGATTTATATTGCAGCAGCTAATAAGTCTACCTATTGCGGTCAGATATTAAAATAATTCATCAATTTGCGGCAAAGCATTCCAAAGACGCACAGCTCTAACAGTAAAAGATCCCTCATACCGACTCGAAGAGTGAGAAGGAAAACGAAGTAGAAGAGATGATGAAGGACGACAAGGTTTACCTCTAGGAACAAGAAACTCAAAGCGTTCACGAAGATACGAAGTAGACTTACTATTTTGAAGAATAGAAAAAAGGAAAGAAAGAATGTGACAGTTTCGACGCTGCCTAATGGGTAGCCAACTCAGCTGCCCCCGAAACTCCGACACGTGATCAGATTGATACTAATTACTTCTTAGTTTATACGTAATAACCTTACTGTGCCCCGCGGTTTTAGTAGCGTAGTTTCCGTTCGCGTGGAATTTTTATGATAAAATCTATGTTATGTCCTTTCTTAGGTTATGGACTATCTCTGTACCAAATTTTATTTAACTCGGTTCAGCAGTTTTGGCGTCACAGCGAGGCAGATGCAAAGACAGAGTTACGAAAAAATTATACATTTATAATAATGTTTTCGGTTATCACAATTGAATAATTAAAACACGCATCAATACTATTTTATTAACCAATGATTTTACCTGCGATATCAATGCTCAGATTAAAGCTAACATTATCGTTACGAGCAATGGAAATTCAATTTCAACCGGACCACATATTGTAATCAGTGAAATGATCTTAATTATTGGTCGCAAATGACGCGAAACGTAATGTTTTGAAATCCTCAATGCGCTGTGTATTTTTGGATAACCGCATGCGGTTTAACGGAAGCTATAGGGGATGATTGTCATGCTTACGTACCACTAGTAAAATTAAAAGTTTAATTAAATAAATCGTTTATATATTTGTTTTTTTTTTTTATATTTTTTATTTCAATCGCACTATTTTTATTTTAATTGCATTGATCCAATTATCTGAAATGAATTAATTTTGTTTAATTTATTTTTATTTTGACGGGCCTGTTGGTCCAGTGGTTAGTGACCCTGACTGCCAAGCCGGAGGTCGCGGGTTCGATTCACCAGGACAAACTTTGTGTTTCGAGCATGATAGTTTGTTCTGTATCTGGGTGTAATTTATCTATAATATGTATGTATTTACCTATAAATTATAAAAGAATGTTTATCAGTTGTCTGGTTACCATCATAGTACAAGGTATGCTTAGTTTAGGATCAGATGACCGTGTGTGAGTTTCAAAATTCAAAAATTCAAAATTCAAAGCATTTATTTCACTTAGACCATTTACAGGTACTTATGAATTGTCAAAGAGTCGGTCGGTCTGTTAGTCAGAAAAGAAAAGTGACGCTAATTGCCTGTTCCAAAACGTAGATCTCTATGGAGAAGAACAGGCAAGAAACTCCACGGACACTCTTTTAAAGTCTTGGTTACATTTTCTTTTTGGTGCTTCTACATGTGAAAACAATGTAAGTATGTAATAAAATAAACAAAAACAAAATTAAAATAAAAAGTCAAAAATAAAAAGTCATGGCAGTTAAGAGATGACCCATCTCAACTGATAGCGCCCGTTCACGAGCATGACGCGTGACATCAGCACCATTTAGCTCAACCATTTTGAAGGGAACCGAATGATCCAGTTATCACAGGATATTTATTTATGTGCGAAACGGGCGTTTCATATCAAAAACTGATGGTATATCTGGTTTGTTACTGCCTGGGCTCGGCTGTGATCGGTTATGCGGTTTTGTTGGAAATCAGCGATGTAGTTGCCAATATTACGGGATTATTTGGTTTAACGCTTGGACAGGGAAGGAAATTGATAATGAAATATAGCAGGTATGAAAAGACGGTAGTGTATTTGTTTTTCAATCAAGGGAAATATTTTTTTAAGGTAGGTGATCTATTTCCGACGTAAAACTTAGATGTTAATTTTCCCGTGATTATAATTCTGAATGATTCTTGGTTATTATACTTTTTTTTTTAATATTATAGATATGTCATGCAATAAAAAAATGTATGTAAATTTTGGGGATCTTTAAAGTAAGTGATCTCGAGCGCAAGGCGTTTGAGGTGTGTACGCTTATGTACAAACGGTGTTCGTAAAGCCCTCAAGAGTTTAATTGGGTTATGTCTATATTTTTGATATACAAATACTAATCACTATTTATAACTGCTCATCTTCTGGCTACGGAAATTTTTAGCAGTTAAGGTCGAAATTACAAGGCCTACGGCCCGTCAATCCAGGTCTTCCTACCTCTATTCTAAAGCCTTCAAAATCGAAACGACCGGTTAAAATAGAAGGCGGTTAATCTTTTCAATTTCCTGGAACAGTTTAAAGCAATTTGCGACGTACTTAAATAAACCGCAGAGCGAATGCTGATGGCGACAATACAACCCGTGAGTGACAGGTTATACACCCGGACTGCAGTTACGTGACCGGTTTTAGTTTCAATATTTGAGGCAAAATTGGTGGACTTCCATAATCATCAAATAGGTATGCGGTTCGGTTCTGTACACATACAAACGCAAGAAAGGTTCCCGCCATCTATAATATAAAAATACATTGTACATAAGTTTCTTTTTTATTCACAAAAACAGTTTATATTTAGTTCAGTTCAGTTTTTATTTTATTTATTTAAGCTTTATGCACACATGTACAATGACGGACTTAATGCCTTAGGCATTCTCTACCAGTCTACCCAGGGTGGTCCAGAGATTACATGGTAGGTGCACTAATAAAAAGAAAAAAATAAAACTTTTCTATTTTAATGTTTGTATCTTCTTTTTTATGTGCAATAAAGAATATGAATTAAATGGTAAACTGACTGGTTGGCTGACTGTTGACATAAGTATCAACGCTCAGCCCAAAACGCTGGTTCTGGAGACAAGAAAACTTGAAGGTTGCAGTGTTCTTTATAAAGAGTGGGTAACCACTAAGAAAGCAATTTTAGAAATTCCAACAAAAAGGGAAAATAGCGAATGGAATTATCGACATTTAGGCAGGTAAAGTCACGGGAGAAGGCTATCCTATTTATATAAGTTATAAATAATATAATAATAATAAATAAATATCCTGGGACATCTTACACACGGCCATGTGATCCCAAGCTAAGCACAGCTTGTGTTATGGTAATCAGACAACTGCTATACATACTTATATAATTTTTGTATACATAATAGATAAATAACACCCAGACGCAGAACAAACAATTATGCTCATCACACAAAGTTTGTCCTGAGTGGGAATCGAACCCACGACCTCTAACTTAGCAATCAGGGTCACTGACCACTAGACCAACAGGTCCGTCAAGTTTGATCTGTTAAGATTTATTTTTTGTATACACAAACCGCACAAATTGTGTGAAACCGACAAAGCGTAAATTCAGCGACTCATTGTGAGCTGTTGTGAGCTGAACTGAGCTGAACTCAGTTGAGTACTCCAAACTGTTCTTAATGTAAACCTCCCTAGCTTTTCTCTTCCAATCAATTCCTTATCGCCTCTACTCACATATTAAGCCAACATTTAATCGTTTTATATATACTATCAAAGTGCTATTAACTTATAGTGATATTATTGTAATTCATGGATATGGGTAGAGTCCCATTAAAGCCATCAGCTTCGTGTTGATTATACGCAATATACACACATTTGACTATTTGGTCACGGCTTATCAAGATCGGTTCGCTCAAGGTTATTCACGAATCGTAGTTGGATTAGAAGATAATAAACTTCGAGGGTAAATTAGTGTTATTGGGTTTTTCCACTGTGAATTACTTAGTTACCCGTAGTTTAGAAGTTGATGGTGACACCCTTTTACCTTGGAAAGCACGTAAAGCCATCCAGCCAAAGTTGTATTTTCACAGTTATTGGTAATCAGTACGAGTTCAGACACGAGCATAAACATGTATACACTACTCAAAGATTTGAATAAATTTTCTCCTAAATTATATGAATTACAAACATTAAATTATCAATTAATTATATGATAGACTACTATAAAATGTGCTCTAAAACTAAAGATTATTATTTTAATGTTAGCGTGGTGTATACATGTTGATACACGTGTCTGTACATAGACAAAAGGCAGAAATTATGTCAATCAGTCATACCAACAGCAATCATGTTACCCAGTATCTACCCACTATCTACCACTATCTATACGACCTCCACAACCCAGTTAGGTTGTGGAGGTCGTATAGATAGTCGCACCATGCAACACACTGGGTTCAATAAGCCTTTCATAATATTTGGGAAAAAGCTAGGGAGATTATGGAAACATGGTTAGTTTTTCGCCCAAAAGGTCGTTAGGCAAAGTACGTGCATGGTCGCGGTACCGAGTGCAGTAAGACACTGCTATTTGTTTAGACGGATTCACGCTGAAGATGGGCAAAATGCAATATGGCCAGGAACAAATTCAGAAGCCGAAATTGTGTTACATCTTCACTTTATACAAGACTAACTTCTGCCCGCAGCTTCGCTCGCGTTAGAAAGAGACAAAAAGTAGCCTATGTTACTCTCCATCCCTTCAACTAATTCCACTTAAAAAATCACGTCAATCCGTCGCTCCGTTTTGCCGTGAAAGAAAGACAAACAGACAGACAGACAGACACACTTTCCCATTTATAATATTAGTATGGATTGCGAAAAAAGTCGTTGCATTGAACGTATATTTAACGACTCGTGTTAAAAGAATATTTTTTGTACATGTTTAGTTACAAAACTATTACAAGGGTACGAATAAAGATAAAACTTACTACTCGATTTATTGTAAGCTCAAAGGTGCATGAAAAATGAAAAGCGGACAAATTTCGCCCTCTAGGCGACTTGTTTCCTAATTTTCTTTCCTCAAATCCCTTGACTCATTACAAAGGAAGGAAAAATTGTTAAAATTTCAACCTAAATTGTTGAAGGTAAAACTAATTGATACCTTATCATGTTTAATGTAATTGACACCAACAAGTTAATTAATTGAAGAATAAGTACCTCGTTGTTTGTTTACCTGAAGTTTCTTGTAACGCTTAATAGGAGTTTCAACTTTCTAGCTATAGTGTAATGGCCGCAAGTATTGAACAATTAAATGTGAAACAACTTTGCAGAATTCTATAACAATTAAGTGTTATGCAAATCTATAGATATCTATACTAATATTATAAATGGGAAAGTGTGTCTGTCTGTCTGTATGTTTGTCTTTCTTTCACGGCAAAACGGAGGGACGAATTGACGTGATTTTTTAAGTGGAGATAGTTGAAGGGATGGAGAGTAACATAGGCTACTTTTTGTCTCTTTTAAACGCGAGCAAAGTCGCGGGCAAAAGCTAGTAACAATATAAGGCTAAAGTTTGGTTGGTTAAACGCGCTATTTTCATAAGCTATGGAACATCACGCTATGAGAGAGAACTAGCAACCAGAAACTGTGTTACTATGTACTGTGTTACCGAGGGGGCTAGAAATAACATGTAAGATGCATCGCCGCCTGAAAATGCATATTTTCAGTATGAATGAAACAAATGAAGTAGATGCAGTAAATAATGTACAACTAGGAAAACATTTCATATACAGTGTAAGTGTAAAACATGTATTGAGAATTATTTGTTGTGTGACAAGTTTGTATATTATTTAATGAAATGCTCAACAAGGTTAGTTCATAGATTCATAGATGACATGTGTTTTGGAATTGAAGTGTAAAGGTGGCGGTTCGCGCCGCGACAGAGACAAGCGACCGAGACAGGAGACCGCGACCGAAGACCGCGACCGTTACTTTAGTTCGGCATCGGCGTAGCTCTGTCTCCTGACTCTGTCTCGCTCGCGAACTGTCGTCTATACATTGCCGAACGTCAAGTAACGGTCGCGGTCTTCGGTCGCGGTCTCCTGTCTCGGTCGCTTGTCTCTGTCGCGGTGCGAACCTCCACCTTAAGTGTTGCAGTAACTACTACTTAAAGACATCAGATGTATTACAAAAATCTTACATTGCGTTTTCATCCTAGAGACAAAAATAATATTATGTCTTCACCTGCTCTTCAAACCAAAACGCAGCAATGCTGCTTTGCGTCAGAAATAGATCTCGTGGTAACACTTGTCTTCTCCTGATAATCTAGCTCTAGTGTAGTTCGTGGCAATTGTTAGACGCTCCTACTTTCTGACAACCAGTCTGAGAGTAATTGTGCTTCCCAGTAACTGAGTTTTGGAGAACTTTTAGTACCAATGGGAACACAAATTATGCTTGTCATATAAAATTAAACCATACTGCTATCGTATTTGATTTCAAAATCGACTTGAAACGAGTACCTTATATAAGCGGCTCGTGTTGCACGTTAAAATAAAATGTCTAATTCATGACATGCAAATAAAAATATTTCTGTGCCATGAATGTCATAACTTTCAACGACCAATTTTAGTATATTTATACATCTGTTTTGAATTTAATCGGGTCTAACGATTTGAATGAATTTTTGCATTTTGAAAGCATTTTGTCAAGTTTTCTATCAAATTATAATAAAGTTTAAGAGACTTATGTTAATATACCTATTTGATCAAACACGATTATGAATTGATTCATATACATCCATACATAAGTGTCGGTTTTTAATTCCTCTACAACTCTACACGTAGGTATATGTAAGCTAAGGTATGTTATTAAATTCTTTTTAAAATCACAGATTTCAATGTTGTTTTAGTCATTTTCTTTTGTTGTGTGCTTCAACCGTATATTATAAATACGAAAGTAACTCTGTCTGTCTGTCTGTCTCTTCTTTACGCTTAAACCACTAAACCGATTTGAATAAAATTTGGTACAGATATAGTCCGGGAACCGAGAAAGGACATAGGATAGTTTGCATTCCGGAAATTCCCCGGGAACGGGAACTATTATTCCAAGGACAAAGTCGCGGGCAAAAGCTAGACCTCTATAATTTTTACAGTATTTACTGTCTTCCTAAACATATTCCGCCTTATTACAAAACAAGGTTTTTCTCTAAACCAGGTTTAAACCATTGAGCCAGGTATTGTAATTTGAATCTTATTCTGATACAGTCAAGATTCGAAATACAAAACCTAGCTCAATGGTTTAAACCTGGTTTAGAGAAAAACCTTGTTTTGTAATAAGGCGGATTGAATTTATTATTTCTAAACAAACACGTCTCAAAAAATACAAGATAAAGACCAAAGTAACTAGCCCAGGTAGTAAAAGATTATGTAAAGTACTAACCGACAAAAGAAAATAAGATTGCCTCGCTGCAGATTTGTCGACGGACATTCTTACATGCATTTTGTAAGATGCATTGGAACGGAGATAGTGTCATTAAATTTTCTCGTAACAACGCATTTACACCGTGGTCACATTTGTTGAAAAGAGTTAGTTGGTTCTCTTGAAAAATAGAAACTTGTGTTTTAGTTTTCAGGAATCAGATTTATAAAGTGAATGTTGCGGGTTTGTTTTGAGTATGTTGTTTGAGTTAGAGAGATGTATTTATTGTTTCTATACATATATCAATTAGTTATAAATATCTATAAAGCTTTAGCAATAAAAATTAATCGCTAAATGTGGGGCTAAGCCTAAAACCCGAAAACGGGTAAACCGAATCGGCATTCTTTTCAAATATACCATGATTATTCGAACGAGATTTTTATTAAAAGATATTATCAATTCCATTAAATTGAGTTGCTCACATGAACATATTATTATTATATTATAATTAAACATCAACATGTAATGATCCTAAGTCTCGTCGTAAAACTTCACAAATGCACCGCAATATGCATTGAAACCATAAAGAAGCTCAGAATTGCACATAAATCGAAGAGGAAGTCTTGAACTAATCTATTTAGCAACTTTCAGTGCAAGTAACCTTACTTTCAATAAATAAATGTACAAAACATAAGCTGAAACTCTAATACCCCGACTGGGAAATAAAAATGCTAGGAACGAATAGTTTGTTCAGCTAATAAGTAAAGTTAAAGTGGGGCTATGTTGATGGTACCAAAACCGGATACCGCGTTTGAGTTTTTAGTTTTACGTTATGGTCTAAGATCCTAGAGTCTTTGAGCTTACGTCATTATTTAGCTTAACATTAAACTTGATGTCGATTAATCAGTTATGACATGAAAACAAAAGTAAATTATAAACCAAATAACTCTTAACGGCTCTTATTCATACGTATTATTCATTATCTTTAATTGCAAACAAGAAAATAAAAATACATACACACATAAAACAAAAATACAAATAACTTATCAATGGCGTGTTTAACCCAGAATTCAGTTTTATAGAACACTAGCTTTTGCCCGCGGCTTCGCTCGCGTTAGAAAGAGACAAAAAGTAGCCTATGTTACTCTCCATCTCTTCAACTATCTCCACTCAAAAAATCACGCCAATTCATCGCTCCGTTTTGCCGTGAAAGAAAGACAAACAGACAGACAGACAGACACACTTTCCCATTTATAATGTTAGTATGGATGATACACTTATTTTTCAGGTTCACTTGGTTCAGCTATTCTCACGATTTAGTCTTAGCAACACAATTAGTGATTCATGTTTATCCGTACTTCAGTACTAATCCGTACTTCCGTACTAATATTATAAATGCGAAAGTAACTCTGTCTGTCTGTCTGTCTTTCTGTCTGTCTGTCACTTCTTCACGCCCAAACCACTGAATCGATTTGAATGAAATTTCGTACAGATATAGTCTGGGACCCGAGAAAGGACATAGGATACTTTTCATTCCCAAAATCCCCTGGGAACTGGAACTATTTATTCACGCAGACGAAGTCGCAGGCAAAAGCTAGTATTATATATTAAATTAAACCAAGTGATTACGTGTAACAGTTGCATTCGAGATCTTGGATCATATGGTTGTTACACGCTAACTTTTGAAGCGGAACTCTGTCAGTATGCAATAAAGATGGAGGAACGATGAACTCCAAAGGATGAAATAAACTAGTTTGATGGCTAACTTTTATTATTTGAAGAATATTTTAGAAACTGTTGGTCTAGTGGTTAATAACCCTGACTGCTAAGCCGCAGGTCGTCGGATCGTGCTTAACTTAGGTCGTGTGCGGGTTGTCTAAGAATATTTATTTATTGTTGATATTTTATAACAGCCTGTGTAAATAAGGATAACAACAATGAACAGTCTAAAAACATAAAAAATGTTTTAAAATAAGTCATAAAATTATCTTGCCCTTAAGTTAGCATCTGTGGCTACTGAATAAATATAATTATGAGAGAAAAAACTAATATAATAGCAGTATACTAAAATAAACAACATACATGCCTCATTTCATTACTTGATGTAGTAATGAAATGAGGCATGTATGTTGTTTATTTTTATTCTTTTATATTCCTTTTTAATCAAGAAGTTAAGGTATAAGGAATATTGTTTAAATTTTGACCTGGATTTCGAAGAAGTAGAAAAACGTAACAACGTAAAAAATTAAGGAAAAATTTATTCCTGAAACTACTAAAAATAGAATCATTCCCGTAATTTAGTAATATATCCCAAAAGACCGAACCATTTCCCGGAAACGGAACTCACCTAACTAAACATCAGCTAACAAGCGTTTTCCTTTATTAATCCAAAAAAACAGACACCAGAGAATCTAACATATTTTATTAACGAAAGTAATAAGTTAATAAACCTTAAAACGCCCGAAACCTTAAAAAAGGGGAAGTGTATGTTTAGAATTTCAAAATAACACACACACAAGTTTTCACCAATCTTAAAAATAAAATTAATGTCATGTTAAAACATTACTTGACCTTTTGGTTTGATACATACTGACGGCTATATATGTTTACTAACTGATAGAATCTAATAACATAAAAAATAGCACGATATTAAACAGCTTATGATATTTAAAAAAGTCAAACTATAATAATGTATTCAAGAGTTATTTCATTCCGACTGATAGTTCTACAGGCAGCTCGTTTAAACCTTCATGCTTCAACCGTACGTCATTCGATACACAATAGAAAGACAATAGCGGCGCGACAGCCGGCTGTCGCTGAGTCGTTTAAAGGTGAAAACTATACATTATAGTCGGGAGGGCATTGAACTTTTGTTAGAAACACTTGATATTTTATTCGAGTTTCCAGAGTTGGATTCATAATAAAAGTTGTTTGTTTTCATGGGTAGAATCATTCTCTTAGCGGGTTGTGCAAGACCAAAAATACACCTAGTATTTTACTAGACGAGTTTTAGAGATATCTAGTTTAAACTAATAAATCTCCATATTTATAGTATTTATAATATTACATCTTTTTTTTACACTACAAAGCAAAAACCTCTTTTCATACTGAGATCGTATGAGCATTAATTATGAGACAAGTTTTCCTTAAAATATTCTCCTACACCGATGTCAGTTATCTATACTAATATTATAAAGATTGTATTTTTGTATGTAACGAATAAACTCAAAAACTACTGGACAGATTTCAAAAAATATTTTTTCATTAGAAAGCTACATTATCCCTGAGTAACATAGGTTATATAATATCACGCTATGTCCCACGGGAGCAAAGTAGTAACCAAAAACCTAACATAACGCGGATGAAACCGCAAGGCGAGCTAGAGTATCCTATAAACTTAGCGCCTTACTAATAAACGCTGCATAAAGTTATGACAGGTTTATACGTCAAAAAATGTATGGTTACACAGGCTTTATTCATTGCATAACTTTACACAGTGATTATTAGTAAGGGAATTAGAAATTACATATGAAATAGAAAGGTAACGTATGAAGGTTAAAATTCTTAGAAATAACATAAAGTGCGCTCCTACATTTTAGCTTTCCAGCTGTAAATCCAGAAGTATGGACTTCTGCAGTAATCTATGTAGTTAATATATTCTTTCCGTAGTGTGAGCAATTAATTTAAGGAATTTATTATCAAAGCTTTGCACGTAAACGTTAGCACGTTATTCATCAACTGTTTCTTTATGTGTTAATTAATAAGAGTTTTGTTGTTCGCAAAATGATTTATTTTATACACGTGTTATTAGAAATTACGTGCAAAGGGGTCAACTTAAGAAATAGGTTTGTCAGCTTTCTCATTTATTCCTTTTAATACTGTCAAGTAATCAATACGCATAGGTATTGAAATTGTTCATCAAACCAAGTGGTCAAAGCTAGAGTCTTAGTTAAATAGTCAAAGACAGAAAGTCAAAATCAGAAAGTCAAAATCAGAAAGTCAAAATCAGAAATTCAAATTCAGATAGTCAGAATCAGACAGTCTGAGTTAAACAATCAGAATCAGACAGACTCAAACAGTCAGAGTCAGACAGTCAGATAATAAAAATCAGATAGTTAAAGTCCGATAGTCAAAGTCAGCTAATTAACAGCTATAAAATTGAAATATTTTAATTAACTGTCAAAGTGAGATAGTTAAGATCTGGCTGGAACCTTACAGTTAAAGTGCCATCTGACAAAGTGTTACGTCTAGTCAGAAGTCCGAAGAACATAGGAAGAAGTATCGTGGTGATAATACCTGGGTTGTAGAGGGCAGAAGGGCAGTTGCTCTAAATTGGAATCTAGCTAAGATATTGTAAGTAAATTATTTGTTTCCCAAAATATTTGCTTCATCTACTGCATACTTCCATAAGATTTTGAGCTACACATGTTTTTGCTAACACCAACAAAAACATGACGTTACAAAGAAAAATCCAGGTAGGTACGATGAAAAATTAAATTCAGGACCATTTTTTTGCTGGAAGCCTTCGGTTATTAAATACCATTTATTTTGATTTTGTATATCGCATATTTGTGTTTTTCGTATATAATATTTTTCCATTGAGCTGGAAGTTCAATAACGCGAGCAGTAATGGGTTTTTGTCAGTCATATTATTTTACTACGAACGAAATTACTGCTCAAATCATGACCCTTTTGGGTCAACGCCATTTTTGTAAAGAGTAACCGTTACCGTTCTAAATATAAAAGTTATAATACTGGCACAATTTTATTTGCACATTCCAATTTCGAATATATCGATACCGTTTAAAATTCGAAATGGAACGAGGACAATTTGCAAAACGGTTTCAGAATTATATCATTGTTATCGTCGCAAATAGTGAAACTTGTTCCAACGTGTTTGATGTTAGTAGTTTGAAAAATCCATTATTCTCTATACTAACAAATTGCAGAAAAAGGACAAAAAACAATTGCTTTTCTCGTTTCGTTTTTTCCACTTCAGCAGTTCAACATCTAGATCAAAAGTGCTTGTACATTATTTTCATTTGAATGATGTTTCGCGTTGTTTCATAACCAATTAAAATAGCTTTATAATATTTGGTTTTTACATCGAAAATGGTTAAATTTGTTTGTCTGATAACTAAATGTCTGATTCTGTAAATTCTTCCAGTAATAGGAGCACAGATACGACTCAAGACTGACTTTAGTCTGCGTTTTATGTTAGAGATTGTTTGGACGTGCAAACCTTTGGAACTACTGAGCCAATTCTGTAATTTTTTCCACCTTTAGAAGCTTAGGAAGCTTGTTATCTCTGTTAGATGAGACTTAAAGTCAACCTTACTATAATACGGCATTTTACACCATCATCAATTGATTTTAACCTTTGTGAGCTGTCAAATCGCGATTCGTTCATAAATTTTGTATGGAAATCTTACCTTATGACGTCACTAAGTCAGCTACTCAATTAATGTCAAATTAACTAAAATACCAATTTTACTACAAATTGTGAGGATAAATATGGAACATTTTATAAATATTGTGTATTGCATTTATTGGATGGATAATGATTTAAAATACCCATGCGAAAAGGCTAGGAAGATAGATGATGAACCATTCAAGAGTGGTTTAGGATCTCAAGAAGCAAAAACACTACCTAAAGCTAGTCTTCGACGGCTCTCAAGGAGCAAAAACGCTATCTTAACCTAGTCTTCGATAAAACTGAACATATTAAGCTTCTCGTTAAACAAAAGCGTTCAATTTTAAGTGTTTTGCAACACTCGCTCCAAGATTCCGTGCGCGCTGCTCTAATTAGTTCAAGTAGTCGTAACACGTATGGTATTGCGGCGAGGATGTGAACTTTGTGCTAAATATTACCAAATGTCATTGCCTCTGCATTGATATCATGAATTTGCAAGTTAGTTGGTACGTTTTGTCTTAAGCTGTTTACTCGTTGTTGTAGGGAATGTGAAAAGTTAATGCGAAATGCAAACGATTGTTGTTAAACCTTTAAACACACGTGATTCGAGACACAATAGAAAGACAATAGCAGCGCGACAGCCGGCTGCTGCTTGGTCGTCGAAAGGTTAATTTGTGAAAACACATTATATTTATATCATGAAACAAAGCTCATAATCTTAAAAAGTACAAAACTGATTACATATTTTTAACGCAATTATGGTTAGAAGCCAAATTCACAACTTTAAATGAAATGACACATGAGCTGACGAATATATATTTATTTATTTATTTACACTTTATGTACAAAATTTATGTACAGAGGCGGACTTAATGCCTTAGGCATTCTCTACCCGTCAACCATCGGAAGTGCAGAGATATGATGGCAGGTGCAAATATAAAGTAAAAAAAATATGTTAATTATTACAAAAATTACAAATCAATAAAAATACATATACGTACTTAAATAAATAATTAAATAATTATATATTATGCAAATAAATATATATCGATATATACGTTTACTAAAAATCTTTAGTTAGTGTTGGACTATTCCAGGAAGTAGAAACCAGGGATTAAGTAGAAGCCAGTTTATGAATTTAGGTGGTCAATGAACTGGTAATTAGAACTATGAAAAGACCCAACAAATAGTTTCAACTTAATATCCGAGCGCGTAAGGACACAACAGTGTTTGAAATAGCTTGCATTTTAGTTCAAAATAACAAAAGTTTATTAAAAGTATTACGATTGAACGAGTGAGTGAATATCACAGGTTATAATAGCCAAACTTACCTTCCGCTGTATAGCTAAAATATACTTTGTTCCATCCTCCCTTGGCAACAGTCGGTTACTTGACCGAATGTTCGTATGGTATCTTATATTAAGGCATCCAACTAACGCATAAAACTTAAAAACTAAACACCTACAAAAAGGACCACTTGTACATAGAACCTCGGCTTTAGGCGTTAAACAGATAGCTAAGAGGAGGCTAGATGGAAAAGTGTGAGCTAATGTTATTAGATTATATACCTTTGCTTAACGGGATAAGATCCGGATTCTTATCATCAGCAGCTTGTGGAGAATTCCTCTTCTGCACTATCACCTTTTGATTCTTAATCGATGGTAGCGTCACTGCAAAAGAACAATATTTTTACAAACCCAAATTACAATACAGTGTTATGTGATTTTTTGACATAGCCGCGGGTGGAGCCGCGTTTCAAAGCCAGTGTCTTTTTAATACATTTCATCACAATACTTTATCAACATGGCTCATCAATCATTGGTTTGATTTTGATCTAATTAACACAATATTTCAACACATTACCAAATTACTGATTGTTCATACGGCATTCAAAAAGCAATACAATTGGAAGTTAAAACCAACATAAATGAAAATTTGTGTTATATCCTTTGAAATAGGTACCTAATTGGATTCGATTCCCTATTGAGGTCAAAATATCTCATCATTCATAACGAATATAGAAATTAGCTGTTTTCAAAAACGAGGTATTTTTTTTTGTCAATCTAGTGTGATATTGAGATCGACATATATTACTTATTATCAACAGGCACGAGAAGCAATACATTTTGCAAACATACATTTTTGCAACCTTTGGATCAAATTCGAAACTCAAATCATGAACTTACTGGCTTCGAATCTTGAATTTGCTTACATTTTTTTTTCAATATCTTGGGACAATTCACACACGGCCATCTGATCCCAAGCTAAGCAGAGCTTGTAATATGGTGATTAGACAACTGATATACATATACTTATATAATTTATAAATACATACATATTATAGATAAGTAACACCCAGACACAGAACAAACAATCATGCTCATCACACAAAGTTTGTCCTTGGTGGGAATCGAACCCACGGCCTCTGGCTTAGCAGTCAGGGTCACTGACCACTAGACCAACAGGCCTGTCAAGGTATTAAGTAGTAAGTACTATTGTTGCTGAATAGCCAAATTATGAATAAAAACTGTGGTGGCGACATCTATCGCCGAACACGTGAACTACATCTGACATCCTACATCGCGGTATAAGAGTTTTCAGCGACTGATGCCGCCGAAAACTCATGTACCTGCGCGCACATGTACAAAATCAGACTAGAACCTTTTTTTTTTTGGTAAGTGGGAAATCATCCAATGATTGCTCCCGTCCTGGGTGCGGCGGGAGGGCGTGTCAGACTCTTACTGACTAAAACCCACTCATGTTCCTTCGATTGCCTTTTATGTTCCAGGGTCACGGTAACTATTATACACATACCGCAACCCCGGCAGGATCAGACTAGTACCTGGAACCCTATCCAGATACGACATACGTCGGGTCGGAGGATCCTCCCTTTAGAATGGAGGATGAAGGGCTTTACATGCTTTCCCTTATGCTTCCAAAACTACTTTTACTACTATATCAAACTGCGTTAGATTCAAAATTTTGACTACTATCGGTCAGAAACCACCCAACCAGTTTAATGGATTAAAAATTGGACGCTAATATTTTCCGCAATAAATAACTTATGTCAGGTTATTTAACATAAATCTGTGCAGTTCTTACCTTCATAATCCCTGGATCTATGAAGTATCCTTGACGCGATGAGGGCGAGGCATAATATAAAAGCTATAGTCAGGGCAGCTCCTAGGAACACGCCGACTGCCCAATTGACTTCCCACGCTTCTTGGGGCTCTAGGAAAAGATGTTTACTTTAATATAACTTATTAACATCCTAAATCATATTAAACAGAAAATGACTCGGTCCGTCTGTTTATTTATTACGGTTATACAACTATAGTAGTGTACAGATTTGAATTTAATTTTGTACTAAGTACGTTTGAGCCAAAATAGGCCATACCATACTAATTGAAGTTGGAAATAGGCTACTTTGATGACTTTTTTTTATAATGGCAATACACTTTATGGCACTATCAATTAGCTCAATGGTCGGACTAATGGAAATACGGACATCGAGAAAAGCATAACAATTATCCGAAAAAAATGCTTTAATATTTGTTGAGATCACAAAAACTTATCTACAAACATTACTTTCGAGTCTTTATCACCGATAACTGTTGCAAATTTAATACAAATCCATTTAAAAACAAAAATAACTGACGTCACTGACCTGTCCTCGGCGCTAATCTCAAAGCGGTTTCAACAGTAAACGTGACGTGTTCTGATCTTCCTCTAGCATTAGCTGCATACACTATAAGTCTCAGCTGCCTGTTCGCCCCGAGCCTTCTGAGGTTCCACAACGCACCACCATTGGTGGCATTCACCACCAGACCTTCGCTTGCCCAGACTTCTACCACGTATACGCATTGAAGACCACCTTCGTAACCTGTAAAAGAAGAATTTTGTTAGAACTGCTATCTCTATTTGGTATGTGATTAGTGGGAATAGGCGAGACGACACAAAAAAATTAATTAGTCCGTCAGATAGGTTACCACCAAAAAATTTTGGACACGAATTTTTACTTTTTTTCTCGTAAACAAAGACTGACGATGATATAGTGCGTTAAAGTTGCGCGTGACGTCACAATAAGATACTATTTTTGCAGGACGGTGACGTCAAAAGCCCCCACTCCGGAACTTTGTTGTTCTTTATCTTTATATTTTTTTATTAGTTTGATCAAGCAAAAAATACATGTCCCGTATTTTCGGACGATCTATCAGACAGACTAAACAGAATGCCATTTTTTTTAATGCTGTCGTCATCCCTATTATTGCTGATTTATTGTGTTGTTGAGGCTGTTGGACTTTTTATACAGGGTTATATATGATATTCACCTTTGAGCGACAATACGACCAATCGATTATGACACTGCGCATCACTCTGCAAGTTCATGTCTTAACGTTGCTTGCAAGTATCTCCGTTTGTATAGAAAAAACGTATACTTCAACACACTGAATGCATCCACGCGCATTCATGCAGATGCGAGGCAGTGTGATAATTGCCTAAGGCCCAGATAAATAAACGTAGTTTAGCAAGTGTTTAACTTTTAATATGAATACTAATTACTATCGTCATAGCACTTCTGTGAAATTATCATTATGAGATAGAGACAGAGAACAGCTAAGCTAAGCCGTCCTTAAGGTGCACTCCATAGTGTAATTAAGTAAATATTTTCGTAGTTTCACAATACAACAAATATTTATAAAAATATTCTCAAATATCATATAGTTTCTTTAAACTAAATAGTGAAACGAAGTACCAGGAATGCAGAATATGGCAAGCGGTAAAATTCCGCTGACTTGATAGCATGAGCAATAACTAAGTAGTCTGGTTAAAAGCAGAGATGTTATGGAGCTTTGTAACTGTAACCGGAACTTTTGGATATCCGAAATAAATGTTTAAAGTAATGCGATATGAAAAATTCGGATAGTTTCGGGTTGGGGCGGAGTTTAAATAGTAGGTGCTATGACATGTTATTATATTTATTTACTAGGTACACGCAGCTTTTGCATTTTTTCATTAATTTTATTGTTTTACGGTCATTATAAAAAAATATTTAAATTATCTAACAACCATAACCGAAACTATTCAAACTAACGAATAATCGAAATAATTTTATATCCTTATACATAACCGAAACTGTATTATATCAGTTTCGGTTATGTATTTCTTTAATCGTATTCGTATTTAGATCCGAAATTTCATACACAACATCCCTAGTTAAAAGTTTGCAACAATAAGTGGTGTCAGCTTGCTTGTCCGCGATCGCGCATCCAATTTCTGTACCAGACTTATAAGACAAGGAAAAATTATATGCAGCTGAATTTATAATAACGCTGAGAAGCTCCAATTTTTTGTTTATTTTAATTTGCTTGACGACTGTGTTGTTTTCCATGGCTTAATAGATAAGGTCTCTCAACCTCTCGACGACAAAGCGACAGCTGCCTGTCGCGATGTTAATTTATGTGATGAAGATTTAATACGTATGTGATATCGGTGAACCATTTTGAGGCAATAGCAAATAACATTAAATTTAACTTAAATGCAGTGCAGTGTATTATGATGATTTATCAAATGGGTGTGGTACGACGATACTTGTTACAAAGACAATTTAAAGAAATGAATTTATAAATAAAATAAAATTTAGTCAGACCCAGTACGAGTTGTTCCAAGATTATCATTTAATGATAATCTAGGAACAACTCGTACTGGGTCTGATCCGAAGCTAAGCAGACCCTGTGTTATTAAATGGTAACCAGACAACTGATATACATACTGATACTTATTATGTAATTATTTATAAACATATTACTATATGCGTTATCTAACTAACTATCTGCTAACGTAGATTCTAGCTGACATAGTCAAAGGGAAAAGTTAGGTTAGGTTAGGTTAGGTTCGACCAGTGCTCGACGATTGGCTCGGGAGACGGCACGGCTCCCTGACGTTTCGGGTGACGCAGGTGCTCTCGGGGCATGGTTGCTTCGGGAGGTACCTGTGTCGCATTAACAGGGAGCCGGACGCTCGGTGTCACCACTGCGTCGACTGTCGGGAGGACACGGCGTGGCATACGCTGGCAGAGTGTGCCGCTTGGGAGGAGCCACGCCGTGCTCTCATCTCTGTAGTAGGTAGCGACCTGTCGCTGCCGGCCGTAGTCAGTTCAATGGCCGGCAGCGCAGAGTCTTGGGACGCAGTGGTCTCCTTCTGCGAAAATGTAATCGCGCAGAAGGAAGCTGCGGAAAGAGAGAGAGAGATTTCTACTTCTCTCCGAACCCGCAGCAGGCGCACCGGGCGTCGGAGGAGGGCGTACGCTGCCCTCCTCCGGCCCCCCTAAATGGGTCCAGGGGCGATGGATTTGGGGACATCCGTCGCCCGTATTCAACTGGACCCGAGGTGGTGGCGCGTAGTGTTCCCGCGCGCCCTTTTTCGATGTTGAGGGGGGAGTCATACACCTCATTTTCCCCCCCCCAAACCTGAGGAGGCCCGCAGATGCGGGCCGGCACCAGCCCGGGATTGCGGAGGTTGTATTAGTTCCCGCGATCCTCGGCGTAGGTGGGAGAAGGAACACCGGGGTGGTTTTTAGTCAGTAAGAGTCTGACAGACCCCTTCGCCCCCCCCAGGACGGAGGACATCCATGAGGATTTTCCACCCCGGAACAAAAAAAAAAAAAAAAAAGGTTAGGTTAGGTTAGGTTACTACACTTTAAAGCCTCGTATCCACTAGGAAAAAATTGACGCGAAACACGTGACGCTCAACATATTATGGCAACGACACACAACTGCATGCGATGTTGCCAGCTCGCGTGCAACATGACGCGTGGCTTGTTGTTGCTTTAGAGAGCATCGTTAGTGTCATTTTACGCTAGGTCTACGCCTGCTTGCAGCTTACATATAATATGAATCTATGTTGACGAAGCGTACGTGTTGTACGTTTTTTTTTGGGGTGGTAAATCATCAAATGATTTCTTCCGCCTTGGGCGGGGAAGACTTGGGGTAGAGTCAGACTTTTTCTGGCTATGACCCACCGTTTGTTACTTCGGTTGCCTTTTATGTTCCGGGTCCGCGGTAACTATTAAAGCTATTCCGCAGCCCCGGCAGGCCTTGGCCCTAAAAGGCCCCGTCACTATTAATATATTGGGCAACATGTTGTCCAACATGACATAAACCAAATTTTGCCAAGTGGAAACGCAGCTTTATAAACAGGAAAGTTTGTGACGATGAATGGTTAGAGTGCTGGTTACTTTCACATTTTAAAGGCTAATGAAAAGGATAATTTTTATCCCGTTTTTGAGTTCCAGTGGGCTAATTAACGTTAATGGGTTATTAAGATCGATGCAGACGAAGCTGCAGGTAGTAGCTTGTTATTTATTTTGTACTGACATCTCAGAATAGTAAGTCGAAGAACGGTAGAGCTACGTCATTTTTATTCCACTAGCTTTTATCCGTGGCTTCGCTTGCGTTAGAAAGAAACAAAAAAGTTTGTCACTCTCCCTTCAACTATCTCCACTTAAAAAATTACGTCAATTTTTCGCTCCGTTTCGACGTAGAAGACGGACAAACAAACACACGGTTTCTTATTGACAATATTTGAATGGATATTTCAGTTAGACGGGCCTGTTGGTGTGTGGTTAGTAGCCCTGACTGCTAAGCCGGAGGTCGTGGGTTCGATTCCCACCCACCACAAACTTTATGTGATGAGCATGATTGTTTGTTCTGTGTCTGGGTGTAATTTATCTATAATATGTATGTATTTATAAATTATATAAGTATGTATATCAGTTGTCTGGTTACCATAACACAAGCTCTAAGCAGAGCTTAACTTGGGATCAGACGACCATGTGTGAGTTGTCCAAGTATATTTATATTTTATTTATTTATATTAGTTAGACTTTGACTTAGAAAAATGGCCCAGCCTTGAAAGCATTATGTTCATATGCAGCAGTGGACTATTATAGTATGATGAAGATTATGATTCTCTTTATAAAAGTTGTAAATTCACCCCCCAACAACCCCCAATATACCGTAAACTAAAACATACCACAACATCTAAAATATTAATTCAGTACACAACATTACCTTCAAAACTTTGCTAAAATTAATTCCTAACTAACATATTTATTGGTATAACCTCCAAATACTTCAAAGTTGGACCTAAAATTAATGATTCAACAGCTAATAAAATAGGTATACTGTAGGATATTGATATACTAAGGTAATTACAATTAGTTGCCGGCTCGTTAGATTAATGGTGACTTTTGGTCAAGTGAGCCGTGCCGTTCTGGGAGATTACCTGTCCCTAATTACATAATGGTTTTATTATATCATTTAGTATTCATAACTGTTGTAAACAGCTGCGTTCTGAATATGCTTTGAAAATAATTGACAACGTAGGTAAATAAACATAATTATATTTTTGCTACGTTTATTAACCTTTCGACGACCAAGCGATAGCCGGCTGTTGCGCTGCACTAGTGTTTTTCTATTGTATCTCGAGTCATTCGAAGTTGTAATAAAAGTCATGACTTAGAAACACCTGAGAATGGATTAGAATAGCCAGCTGGCCTAGACAAAATACATTTAGAATAGATTGTTAAATGTATGGAGATGTCAACTTAGCTTATCCAACCCCATACATTTGACAATCTATTCTATTCCACCATCTATTCTACAATGCCATACATCATTGCCTAGGGGGCTGAACGGATGAACTCTTTAATTTTGCGCAAAAACGCGAAGTTCTAAAAGTTATCACCCAACACCCGGTAGCAAAGAGGAACTACATGAAGAAGAAGTTTATCTTAGACATCAATGACTTCGGTGAAGGAAAACATTGTAAGGAAAACTGGATGGAAACGTCAGTTCGAAATTGGTGCTGATTCTCTTGTTCACAAACTTAACTAAATTTAAGTCAAATGCATCTTTCTCTTTCCATTTCTTAAAGAAAAGGACAGAAGATACATTTTAGTTTAATCCTGTCAAAAAGACTGCGTCTGAAGAAAATTGGCGTACATTTAGTCGCTATGTTTTTAATCGCGTCTAATTTATCTTTGAAGTTTCTTAATTTGACAGGACTTAACTAATATTTTATCTTTTGTCCTTTTCTTAATGAAATGGAAAGAGAAAGATGCACTTAACTTAAATTTAGGTTAGTTTGTGAATAAAAGGATCGGCACCATTACCAAACCATCTAAATCTTGAGCAAACGTTGTCATTAATGATCGTGAATTCTCTATGAGAAGAGTGTGCTGCCCAGCAGTGGTATAAAAATATTATTTAGATGATCCACTACACGACTTAAAAGTTCGTTTAAAATACTCAACAAATAAATCCCTATATTCATTCCTGAATTTATGTTATTGTAGTTTATTCAGTAGTCATTTATTTAGTTTAAACCTTCGAACACACGTGATTCGAGACACAATAGAACTACAATAGCAGCCTGACAGCCGGCTGTCGTTTGGTCGTTGAAAGGTTAAATTTTTTACTTATTTTACAGGAAAAAATACTTGAAACTTTGTCCTCGTGTATGTCGTGGACAAAGTCACAAGTATTTTCCTAGAGGTCAAAGTAATATTCAATATAAGTTTTTTCCTAGAGGTTATTTAATTAAGTTTTTTAGACTTTGATCAAAAGATACCTAATAAAAAATATAGGCTCAGATTTCTAATTAGTGGAAGCCAGGGTTATCAGTTTCTTTGAAAGGCCACTTAACTGATCACAAACATAAGCTAGTTTTTAACAAAATGAAAAATGTTATAACATATTACAGTGTGTCTGTATATACACACAAATTGAAACAGACGAACAAACAGACAGACAATCCTGTCTTTATGATTGTCTGTATATCTGTGGCACCAGAAACGGGTGAACCGAATTAGATGCCATTTTTTATTTGAAAGTAGGTTAATAATGATTATTTATTTATTAATCAAAGGAATTAAACATTACAAAATTGTGTCTCCCAAAATCGTATTTTATAAACGATGGTTCTTAGCCATGTTTCATCAAAATCGGTTCAGCCGTATGTAAGTTATCAACATTTTGTTCGCTATAATCGCCATCTTAATTTCTGGCATAGGGTATTTTTAATTTTCACTTGTTTTATTCATACTTTTTGGGAAGGGCCCAACAGGGCCAACGCCTGCCGGGGTTGCGGAATGCTTAAAGAGTTACAGTGACCTCGGAACATAAAGGGCAACCGAAGGAACATGAGTGGGTTTTAGTCAGTAAAAGTCTGACAGGCCCTTCCACCGCACCCAGGACGGGCGCACCCATTTGATGATTTCCCACTCCCAAAAAAAGTCAAACTTATCTGAGTACTGTCAGTCGCACTATAGCTACTAATTGGTAAATTGTCTGTGAAAAGCCTAAATTCCTACAATTTCATATTACGTAAGTTATTTCAGCTGATATTCAATTACAAGTAACAACAAACCCAGATTACGTCTAAATTAAATTTCAGCATCACTCGTTCACATTTTATGAATTTCTGTGAAATGTTCTGAAGACATTTTATCTTAGGATTTGTAATAAATTATAATCCTTTTGTTTTTAAAAATAACACCGTTATTCTTTAACTTTAATTGAAAAGGAACAATTTAAACGATTAAGTTTAAAATTATTTTTAAGTTTCTAAATACTTTATTGCTCTTGTTGGTTTTTTAGATTTTGCGTTGTTAAAAAAATTAAAAATTTCATAATATTAACAACATTCTGGTAAATTACGTATGTACCATCATTAACCATAAAGATTATGTTTATTTTAACGCTATCACGTAAAATAAGTTAATTTGGTGATTTTTTTACTAAATAAACCCAGACTCACAAAAACTTCCGTTCTTATAACTATAAAGTACTTTTCTATAATATAGTATGAACTGTCTTATTTTTATAATTCTTAATTTTAGACTTAGTAGTTTTGGTGATGTTGATTACGAAGCATCAAACTGATAAACAAACCTATGATCCTATAACAGGTCCCTTTTTAATTCGTACGAAGCCATACAATTCTTTTAACAAGTAAACCAACAAAGTGCTTTTAAGACTGTTGTATAAAACACTCGAATCGTCAATACAAAATCGATTCACAGGGATTGCCTTACATTCCACAATTTAACTGTTTAATTGCTGCGGCCGAATTACGAATTAATCACATGAAATTACTTAAAGGATTAAGTTTATTGGGGTGACGCATACGGGTAAGGCTCTGTTGACAGAGGCGCGAGGCGTTGCGCGTTGCGTGCAGCGTGATACGGGTACCGCCGTAATAAACGCAACATGCAACGTTATTATGATACCGCTGGGACCGTTTATTTTAAACAAGCGCGTAAAAAACGCGTTTTCGCTTTCGTAAAAAAATTACATTACTATCTGTCCCTCGCGATTTCACCCGAGTTATATTATGTTTTTGAATATTGCTCCTCTCCAGTAGGTAATAGCGTGTTGTTATAAAACCTATATGTTATTCTAATTTATAAACTATATTAATATAAGTTTTATGTAAATCAGATCAGTAGATTTTTGCGCATAAAAGTAACAGAAATCCACACACAGACCTTCGCACTTATACAAACTTTCACATTTATAAATTAGTGGGATTATTTGGAAAAAGGAACACATAGGTACAGCTATAAGAGGTAGAAATGATGATAAAAGCAGTAGAATGAAACTGTGTCACCGTTATGAACACCCCTCACCGGTTAAGAAAATAAATTGTTCTACTTACTTAAAACCAAAAATTCTGATGTTTGGTTACAGTTACAGCTTGCAAAATGAGCGTTTGATTTTATGTACTCGCTTTTGTATCACGCAAGTTACGATAACAGCTAGCTTATGGGTACCCAGCTTATCACCCCCAAATTTCTACTTATCTTAAATTGATCAGCTAATGAGTACCCGACTTTTAAGAACTCCGTATACGTTACCAAAATTTTTTTGGTAACGTATACGGAGCTCCTTAAAGTCGGGTATCCAAAAAAAAAACATCTGTAGCCGTAACTGAATTTAATTTAAGTGTAAAAATACATACGACGGCAGTGTTTGAATTTACAGCGGACGCCAAATCGTGCAACGCGCAACGCCTCGCCTCTCTGTAATCGAAGCCTAAGCGTCTGTGTGTACTTATGTAACCGTATATTACCAAAATGCTATGCTATTGGAGGTATTGAGGGATTCTACTCAATTGCGCAATCAATTTGAATTATGTTTACACTAGCTTTTACTTGCGGTAGTTCACCTGATTTTAGTGCTGACTGACTTTTACTTGACTGGTGACTATTTCAGAAATATGAGTGTTTTTTTTTTTCATGGGGAATGGAACAACTTCCGTTAGGAGAATGTGGTACGCTATAAATGCAAACAATAATTTTATAGATCCAAAGCATACGAGATTTATTATGAAAATTATTCTGAAAACAGTCAAAATAATAAAAAAGTAGTATTATGCTTTCTGACCTGGAGCCCAATTCTCGTGCGTTAGATAAATATCAAAATCGATATTTATCAAATTAAAATGGCGGATATCGAGTTATTTGGATAAATCGGTATTCTCAGTTTATCGAGTGAGATAATTATCCAACCATTTCATTCATTTGTCATTGAATTTTGTGATATTTTTGATTGATATAAGACGCTTGATATCTTATCCAATTCGATATTATATCACATAAACCGAGAATTAGGTCCCAGGGACCTAATTCTCGGTTTATGTGATATAATATCGAATTCGATAAGATATCGAGAGTCTGAATATCACAAAAAATATCACAAAATTCAATGACAAATGAATGAAATGGTTGGATAATTATCTCACTCGATAAACTGAGAATACCGATTTATCCAAATAACTCGATATCCGCCATTTTAATTTGATAAATATCGATTTTGATATTTATCTAACGCACGAGAATTGGGCTCCAGGGACCTAATTCTCGGTTTATGTGATATAATATCGAATTCGATAAGATATCGAGAGTCTTAATATCACAAAAAATATCACAAAATTCAATGACAAATGAATGAAATGGTTGGATAATTATCTCACTCGATAAACTGAGAATACCGATTTATCCAAATAACTCGATATCCGCCATTTTAATTTGATAAATATCGATTTTGATATTTATCTAATGCACGAGAATTGGGCTCCTGGTCTTGTACAACCTCTTAAAAAAATTCAGTTTAAAAATGCACCTTGTATATAAATTACTAGCAGTTCCGCGTGGTTTTACCCACATAACGATAGGTTTTTCCCGCTTTTGCCACATTTTTCATTGATGCTCTGGTACTATTGGTTATAACGTGATTATACAGCATATGTTACTCGTTGATATTTTTTTTTTGGGGGAGTGGGAAATCATCAAATGACTTCTCCCGTCCTGGGCGCCGCGTGAGGGCGTGTCAGACTTTTACTGACTAAAATCCACTCATGTTCCTTCGGTTGCCCATTATGTTCCGGGGTCACGGTAACTATTATAAACATTCAGCAACGTAGCTTTGATTTAGAATGTTTCAAATCGGATCAGTAGCCACGAAGCCTATTCAATGCAAACAAACAATCAAAATCATTCCTCTTAATAATATTAGTATAGATAACTAAACACACACATTTAACATTCACAACCAAATTAAAGATCAATCTACAGTTTCTATGCAAGCGAAGCAGACTCTCAGCAATATTACGTATAGTTTCAGCGTCTAAGCAAGCTCAAGTCTCAAGTAATCTTAGTAATCTCAAATAATATGCCTCCACTTACTTTAGTAGTCGACTTATGGCAAACTTAGGTAACGTTCTTATGACGTCATAAGACGTGCAAGTTTAATTACAGACTAGAATGTTGCGTTAATTAAGATATTCTGTGGTATAAGGTAAGCTGCGTTGCTTGGTAGTTCTTTTGGTGTAAATATTTTAGAGCTATGAGGAATACACTTAAAATAAGCAAGAAAGTCGTGGCTGTCGTCTGTTACTAGCACTTTCCTCAAAAGGCTAGACTGAATGTTATTCTGCATGGTTTATTGCACAAATATATTGAATATGCTTGAGTTTGCTTCGAGTTTCTTTTTTTTTGTGAGTGGGAAATCATCAAATGACTGCTCCCGTCCTGGGTGCGGCGGGAGGGCGTGTCAGACTTTTACTGACTAAAACCCACTCATGTTCCTTCGATTGCCCTTTATGTTCCAGGGTCACGGTAACTATTATAAACATTCCGCAACCCCGGCAGGCGTATTGAATATGTTTGAGTTTGCTTCGAGTTTCTTCTCAGAGGTAGTCAGTTAAAAAATACCGGCTCCAACTAGTTTATAAAAAACATGACGTGTTACAGTGATTTTTAGATTCTACTTGCATAATAAACGATTTCAATTTCGATGCTGGATGTCTGTGTGTTGGACCTGTGTGAGTTGTCCCAATATATTAATTTATATATAACTAATCTATTTTTTAATGTTATGAAATTTTATATTAAAGACAAGCAAAAGATAGCTTTAAAATCTCCTCACCACACAAGACTACAGAAATATTACGGATTTATGCAAATTATCTCTTTGAACTGTTACGATAGAATAACGATGGTCCAGTTGTCATTAAATCACTGCCAGACTCCGCCTTAGCTGTGTTGAAGATTGTTAGATATTTTAAATGTTACCCATTGAATAGGTTAGTTAAATATCTGAGAGAAAACGGAAGGCTATTTTATGTTTATATTACTTATTATTTTGAAAAGTTTAAGAATTTTGAACTTAATGAATAGTTAGTGGTCTGTGTAAATAATGACAACATCAGGAAGGCAAGGTACGTAAACTGCATAACTAATAACTTTAATTTAATTTATTAAACTTTATGTACTGACACCGTACAGAGGCGGACTTAATGCCTTAGGCATTTTCTACCAGTCTACCTTAGGGTGATGCAGAGACAAAACATAGTAGTAGTAGTAAGCATAGTAAACTTAAGCCGTTCGGGTCGATATATTACTATCTAATTATATATATATTATGATAAACTGAGGGACTGATTGTTGCTATATCAATGTACAGCCTAAACCGTTGGTTCTATTAACATGAAACATGAAAGGTATGTTTTGGTTAAGAGTTAGTAGTAAACCCTTTTTTTTGGGGAGTGGGAAATCATCAAATGGCTGCTCCCGTCTTGAGTGCGGCGGGAGGGCGTGTCAGACTTTTTCTGACTAAAACTCACTCATGTTCCTTTGATTGCCCTTTATGTTCCAGGGTCACGGTAACTATTATAAACATTCCGCAAACCCGGGTTAGTACCCATAAAGAAAGGATTTTTGGATAACGCTAATTGAGTAAAACAGTGAGTCAAAGGTTCGAAATTCTCGCAGGCATAACCGCAGGGAAAAGCTAGTAAGTAGTAATCATCGTAATGTATGTATATTTTAATACTGTTTAGTTAATCAAACTGCTGCACATAAGTTACACACAGACATGTCAAGAAGACATGATATCGTATAAAACTAAAAATTTCCTCAAATATGAATTTATTAAAAAAAGAATATCTTTAGACAAAGAACGAAGAAATAAAGCAAGTCTTGAACTACCGACTATTAAAATCTTGTTACCGCTAATGCTCCATGAATCGTTTTTGCATAATCCGCCTAATGGCACTGTAAATAAACTTTTATTTACAAAGGGAAGTCGTTTTTAGATCCCTGAATGAAGGCAGAAGTTACGTAAACACACCCTTTTGTTTCAAAACTTTCTAGCGAATCTGTTGAATTTCATTTTATTCTTTTTTGTATGAAAATCTGAAATTCATTTCTTTCATTTAAATAAATGAGTAGCTACTAAGTAGAGTTGGGTTATGATTATTCCCAAGATGAATTCAACCTTCTTTTCTACATTATTATAATAATATAGTCTATGTCAGGAAAAGATTTTAGTTTCGCATCAGGAGCCCAATTCTCGTGCGTTAGATAAATATCAAAATCGATATTTATCAAATTAAAATGGCGGATATCGAGTTATTTGGATAAATCGGTATTCTCAGTTTATCGAGTGAGATAATTATCCAACCATTTCATTCATTTGTCATTGAATTTTGTGATATTTTTTGTGATATTAAGACTCTCGATATCTTATCGAATTCGATATTATATCACATAAACCGAGAATTAAGTCCCTGGTCTGTGACGTTAAGCAAACTAACCCTGTATTTTTGAACTAATAAAATACTAATAATTTAATGGGAATAAGCTTAGTCTATGTCTGTCACGCTTTTATTGACTAAACTACTGAACCGAGTGTAATCATAATAAGTACGAGTACAAGCCTAATAAAATTGTATGATTCAGAAAAACCACAGTAAGAAATTGAAAAACTTTTCCAATAGCATTTATTTGTTTTTTTTTTTTTCACTTTTGTTACTAACATAGTCTTAATTATTATCACACTAGCTTTTGCCACGGCTTCGTCCGCGTAAATGTCGATAATTTCATCCCTATTTTACTTCTTAAGGGTTGAAATTTACATAAATCCCTTCTTAGTGGTTACCTACTCTTGACAAAGAACAAACCCTGCAACTTTCATGTCTCTAAGATCAGCGGTTTATCAGTCATTTAGTCAGTTCACCATTAAAATCCATACTAATTTTATAAATGGGAAAGTGTGTCTGTCTGTCTGTATGTCAGTCTGTCTGTCTGTCTGTATGTTTATCTTTCTTTTACGGCAAAACGGAGCGACAAATTGACGTGATTTTTTTAAGTGGAGATAGTTGAAGGGATGGAGATGAAGATGGATGTAAGGCTACTTTTTGTCTCTAACGCGAGCGAAGCCGCGGGCAAAAGCTAGTATATTATAGATTATTATAAGTTGATATTTAGACGACTTCAATTTAGTTGGTTTAGCTACGCAGATAGTAAATCAGAAAAGTACATCAAATAAATAAATAAACAAAAAACTTCACCCTTTTACAACTTTAATACACAGAAATAAATAAATCACTCAAACACATAAAAGCTACCAAAAAGTCAAGAGCTCAGTCTACACCAGTCGATAAAAAGATAGAACATAATAATAAAATTGTAAGTGAAGTGAAGTAGCTCCCTTCATTCGGTTCTGTAATATTGTAAATCCGATCGACTCGTATCCGTTATCATTTGATTTTTCTATCCCTCCCCTGAGATCGAACTGAGAGAAGAGAGAAGTTATGTCCGTAGGTATATTATTATTCAGAACAGGTATGTACTGAGTAGGATTTAAATTTGAGTAAAACAGTAAAAAACTTGTAAGGCAATGTAAGTTAAAAAAACACTGAAAATTTCTATTAGACAATTTAGCATCTGTTTGATATTCTTCTAATAAGTTCTTTTTAAAAAAATTGGCAGATATAATAAAAATAATAATACCAACCTATAACTGTCCCACTGCAGGGCAAAGGTCTCATACAGAGAAGGCACGAGCATTGATCGCCACACTTGCTCAAGGCGGATTGGCGATTTCGGACTTAAATTCACTACAAGTCCCGGTTTCCTCACAGGCAGATATTCATACAAATTCTGTTCCACTTATTAATATATCTGGTAGTTAGAGACAATTTTGAGGTGGTGAAATAGGCCTATAAACTTAAAACAACTTAATAATTCAACAAGAAAAATCTGTTTCTATTTTTAACAGATTCATTGTCCAAAAATACTCGAATACAATTACCGTCTTCAAGTATTTATTTTAATTACTAGCTTCTGCCCGCGGCTTCGCTCGCGTTAGAAAGAGACAAAAAGTAGCCTATGTTACTCTCCAACCCTTCAACTATCTCCACTTAAAAAACAATATATTATATCGCATTAAGATAATAAAGGACAGACAAACAGAAGACAGACAGCGATAGCGGTTGCATCGGAATACTCTCTTACTATAAGAGAGTGAAGTAGGTATAATCCGTTCTTCTTTCGATAGGTATCTTTCGCGCGCGTCAACAATATATTTATTTTATAAACAACTAGCTTTTGCCCGCGACTTCGCTTGCGTTAGAAAGAGACAAAAAGTAGCCTATGTTACTCTCCATCCCTTAAACTATCTCCACTTAAAAAATCACGTCAATCCGTCGCTCCGTTTTGCCGTGAAAGAAAGACAAACATACAGACAGACAGACAGACACACTTTCCCATTTATAATACTAGCTTCTGCCCGCGGCTTCGCTCGCGTTAGAAAGAGACAAAAAGTAGCCTATGTTACTCTCCAACCCTTCAACTATCTCCACTTAAAAAATCACGTCAATCCGTCGCTCCGTTTTGCCGTGAAAGAAGAGTGTATCCCATTTGGCCCGGTGACGTGGCCCGGTACCGGGCCACATGGGAAAAAAAAGTTTTAACTGGCCCGGTGAAATGTTTACCGGGCCAGATGATACAAATCAAGTGCCATCGTCCCCGGTAAGGGGCGAAAAGAGGATACGCCTCATAATTTGTGAAATACTAACTATATGCATCTATGAAAGGGATTAAACTTTTAAATCAAACCGCTTAGTAATAATCACTTTTTATTGTGAACTAGCTTTTGCCCGCGGCTTCGCCCGCGTAGATGTCGAACTTCTATCCACAATTTTAAGCCCTTTAGGGGTTGAATTAAAAAAAAGTCCTTTCTTAGTGGCTTAGGCTTACTCTTCACAAAGAATAATTCCTCCAAGTTTCATGTCTCTAGTTTGCTATTGTTAAATATCAACAAACGCGTTGTTATAAGTCAGTGAGTTTACTTCCGGGGCAGCGGTAACTATTGCAATTAATCCGCAACCCCGGTACGTGATGACTGCTCTATAATGAGGCGCGAGTGGCACAAACGGTCCTTATCGGGCGGCGAGCTACCCATCGCTCGCCATTCGCAGTCCCGCGCCTACGGTGGCTGGTAGTCGTCTTGCGACTCTCGACGTCTACGCCTGGGTCACTGTCCCGGGCGTGAGGCTTGACGCTGCGTCATGCGCGCACCGCCACCTTTTCCAGCATGACTGCTTCACAGAAGGAGGCGACGGCTTCCCATTCAGTCACCCCCGCCGATCGTCAAGCGGGGCATACTACCACCGTACTTATGCTCCAGCGTGTGCTCTAGGCGACCGTTTTTGCAGATATCCGTGTCTGGTGAGGACCCGTTTCTGGCGATACGTGAGAGCGCCACAGTCTCCATTTCGCCATGAGATCCCGCCGGTGCTTTGTGCCTCGCGCTGCGTTTAGCCGCGGCAGCGGAGTTAGGTTTTTGGTTCCTGATCGGCTCCCGTGGCTCATGGTGGAATGTTATGTAGCACAAAATTATGTGTTATTCTGATGTATAAGCTATGAATGTCTTTTTATTCTTGCTACTGCCCGTACGTTGACGCGGAGTAATTTTAAAACTCTTTGATATCTCTAAAGATATTTATTGAAATTAAATTATTTAAACGGCAATGTTAAAACTTGTATCGGATACCGTATTAATATTAATAATGGTTAATACTATATTCATGAATATAACACCCTGGCAAATCATGTATTATTTTAGAACTTATTTTATTGCCAAAAAATGGTTATAGTGAGAGAACTATAAATATTAGACACATGCTGTTGTGTACTTTTTTAGAACATTTTAAGAGGAACAATTCTTTAGTACATATTTTTTGCGTAACTTAAAACTATTTACGCAGCGCACGCAATAGAACTCCTCAAAAGAGATATTTTTTCACCGTTTTTGTCACACTTTTCATTAGTGCTCGGCTGCTATGTGTCTCAGCGTTATGTTAAATTGCCTATAACCTGCCCAAGAGTTTGCCCTTTAGTAGTTTCTAACCCATGCGTGCAAATACAAACAGACAGACAGACAAAAAAATTACTGATTGCATTTTTGGCATCAGTATCGATCACCAATCATCCTTCAATATTAATCCGTACTAACATTATAAATGCGAAAGTAACTCTGTCTGTCTGTCTCTTCTTCACGCCTAAACCACTGAACCGATTTGAATGAAATTTGGTACAGATACAGTCTGGGACCCGAGAAAGGACATAGGATAGTTTTCGTCCCAGAAATCCTCCGGGAACGGGAACTATTATTCCACGCGAACGAAGTCACGGGCAAAATCTAGTTTTGAATGTATATTCAATGTACAGGATTGACCTCTCTACTGTTTTATTATAAGTTTTTAGATTTTAATTTACGATACCCCTCACTGTTTTTAGTATGCGAAACGACTACCACATACATACAGTTCGATTTAGGGATAGACCCTGAGAGCGCGTATTTAATTTTGCTTCAAGACTCACTCTCCTAAGCATACGAATCGACACTCCACATACAAATCGAAATTAATTGATTACTTTTTGTTTTTGACCAAACGACCCAATATTTATCACAAACGCATCGACAACTAAACACTTTTTAAAACAGGGATAGAACCTGCACGAAGGAAAGCTGCCTGGGGGAGGGTCATTATTTTACAAAAATCTTAACACCACTTTTTAGGAATTGTGACAGACGGTACAACGCCCTCTAGCAAAATTATACGGAAACAACTAAGAAATTTAAACCGTTGCGCTTTGGGTTTAATATCTTTTGAATGAAATGTCCGATTTGAGTAATTTAAAAAGTAATTGGTAGATGTTGAAACGACTTGAATAAGAAATTATTTATTATGGTAAGGATGAATACAATATTGTGATATTTTATTTTTTGATTGATTTGATGATGCGATTCTTTAGATTGACATAACTTTTTTATTTATTAACCGATTGAAACAAAACAAAGACTAAATGTTAATCCCAGCAAACCGCAACGCATAAGTCAAAACCGCATTCAATTAGGTTAAGCCGTTTTTGAGATTAGCCTGAACAAACGTACAGACAAACAGACAAACAGACATACAGACAAACAGACAAAAATTCTAAAAAATATTGTTTTGGGTTCTATTGCGTATATAAAGTTCCCCTAATAAAGTTTTTCTTATTTACCTTCCATGTACAGACACCGACCTTTTAGAATTTTATTATATGTATTGATTGTCTTTTGAAAGCTCATTTAATTACAGCTGACCTATTAAGACTACGAAGTAACAAAAAAACTGTCTTGTATGTGTGTAAATGTGTGAGTGTTAATTGTCTTTAAAACTTCGAACACAATCATGTGACTGTGTATCTTTCAATCGTCTCTCGAAGAGACGATTGAAAGACAATAGCAGAGCGACAGCCGGCTATCGCTTGGTCATTAAAAGGTTAAAGTTACTTTATTTTGAAATGATTAGTATCGCCACGTCAAACATTACCATGTTTGCTAAAGACAGTTTGGAGATTATGACTTACTAGCTTTTGCCCACGACTTCACCCGCGTGGATAAGTTCCCGTTGCCGGGGGATTTCCGGGATGAAAACTATCCTATGTCCTTTCTCGGGTCCTAGACTATATTTGTACTAAATATCATTTACATAAATCGGTTCAATGGTTTAGGTGTGAAGAAGAGACACAGACAGAGTTACTTTACGTTTATAAATATAGTACGGATTAACAGATAAGATAGCATAAAATAATATTATGTTGAAAAACATGAGTACAGAAAGGTGTTTCCTCAGTAATGAGTTAGTTGTAGACTATATTATTCTAGTAAAACGACGACATTAAGCTAGCAGCTAGAGATGAACATAACACGGACAGGTACTGCTTAGTAAAAGTAAAAAAGAGGCTGTCACCGCACTCAATAGTTAAAAATGACCACCCGGATACTCTAACGCCATTTAATTTTAAGACGCTTTTAAGCCTGTTCCTGTCTTTGTCACTTTAAAAAAAAATAAAGGAGGACAGCAATAATAAATAACGTTTGAATATTCGGCCAATAGAAACCCAAACTCACCTGGCAAGCACATCAGATCCAGCGAGTCATCAGTCAGGTTATACACGGTACAGTTGGTCGGCGGGTCGGGCCGCGTCGCGGGCAACAGCGTGTATACACATGGCGACACTTGCTGCCCAGCTAGGTTTGTCGCGCGACACGCCAATGTTCCGTAGTCGACATCTGACACTGGCGTGTAGGTTAGCAGCGATTTTCCTTCTTTCGCTTCGACGGTGAAACGGTCCTGTGGGATGAGAAAGTGTTACGTGTATGCATATTTTGTCACATAATTTCTATTCAATACACATTATGTTAATAATGTTTTCAGTTCTTGGATTAAAAATAAATACATTTGAAAATTGCTTGAAATTTTGTTGGATAAAAAACGCTGCTGTTTAATTTTTCGCTCGTACATTTTAACTGTAAATGTACTGATCTGTAATCCAGCATATTGTTGGTTTGTTTGCGTTGTTAAACTCTGTTCAGTTTTCTTACAACGACGAAGTGAAAATGCTTTAAAGCAAAGCCTGAGTACGCGCTAAGCAACGTAAATGAACCCTGGTCTAATGTCAAGTTAAAAAAAATCTAACAAGAGTTTTGGCTAAGCAATATACATTTGTCAAAATTAAATGGATATACATTTGTCAAGATAGAAACAGATACATTGCTGAGTTATAAATTATAAAGTATGCCTACCAAAAGTGTGCTTCTCGGTAAAATTTTAAGCCAAAAAAAAAACAATAATTTAAAAATAATTATATTCAAATCAGTAGTTCAGTAAAACCATTTTTTTCCTTAACCTTTCAACGACCAAGTGACAGCCGGCTGTCGGGTTGCTATTGTATTTCTATTGTGTCTCAAATCACATGTGTTTAAATCTATAACAAATTCTAAACGTGTTGTATTCCTGAACTAAATCATTTTGTGTTTCAGGCAAAATAAGTGTTTCTATCAGAACTTTGTCTCCGTTGCTGCCCAGAGTTTGAAAGTTAGCAGTGTGACACTCGATGCTTAGAAAAGCACATTCTTCCTACTCCTAATCTTTCCCCATTCGTCGTTTGCCGTCCCATTGGACAAAGTGATTGATGCGACACAGAGTGCACCTGAGTGTGTGTGGACATTATCTTATTCACTATAATCTCTCTTTTACTTGGCTAGTCAACATTGAGATAGATGAATATTAGATTTGGAATATTTTTATTATAAATGTAAATAAATAATAAACAAATATCCTGGGACAACTTGCACACGGTCATCTGTTCTCAAACTATGCAGAGCTTGTGTTATGGTAACTATGGTAACCAGACGACTAAATAAACGACGACTAAGTAAATATGTTTATATTTATGTAATTTATAAATACATACAGGTTATAGATAAATTACACACAGACACAGAACAAACTATCATGCTCACCACACAGCGTTTGTCGTGGAAATCGAATCCACTCAGCTTAGCAGTCAGCTAACTAAATCTTTTTCTAACGCGTTACAGAAAATATACGATTTACGCCTTTTTCCCCCTAGCAACAACTAAGAAGTTTCATACTCCTCCGCCCGCTTATTTTTCGTCAAAAAAGAATATAAAGCATTTACTTTACATAATAACCTATATTCTGTCTAATTCTTACATCCAACACGTCACAAAAAAACATGATAATGTATTTATAAATTCCTGAGCATCTTATAAAATAGAGTAGGTTATCTGAGCAAACCTTTTATATTAAATTCCAAACGGTACGTTTGTAGTAATTTCTCAAGAGAATATCACGATTCCCAAAAGTCGGATGACGAGTCAAATATTTTTCGTGAAAACTTTTTTGTTTTATTTTTTACTTAACACTGTCTTACTTCTGGAATGTGTTTGACAAAGAAACATGAATTTCAGGTCAATTTTGGTGATAAAGTGATATCATTTCAGTTTTTTTTAATCAGTGGAGACTGATATATGTATCGGCAAAAAAGAAAGTATAAGAATGAGGTTACAAAAATGTCAGTCAACTAGTAAAGTCGGCTAGGCCAGTATCCATACTAATATTATAAATGGGAAAGTGTGTCTGTCTGTCTGTCTGTATGTTTGTCTTTCTTTCACGGCAAAACGAAGCGATGGATTGACGTGATTTTTTAAATGGAGATAGGAAGGAATGGAGAGTAACATAGGCTACTTTTTGTCTCTTTCTAACGCGAGCGAAGCCGCGGGCAAAAGCTAGTTGTAATATAAGTGCATGAAAACAATATAGTGATATTAATTTATTAAAATGAGTAACAGTCAGTATCGTTGTTATCGCATGGTTATTTTGAGAAAGAAAATGATTTTTAACCGACTCCAAAAAAGGAGGAGGTTCTCAATTCGTCTGTCAGGTATGTTTTTTTTTGTACATGCCTGTCTAATTAAAACATTTTTGAAAGACCTATCTAACGACCCTACACTTTGTTTTTTTTTTGGAATATATGTATACCTATGATATCTCGGCCTAGTTAAATTCAAAGTCGAAGTTTGGAAATAAATATCGTTGAACTAAGCGAACGTCGAACAGACAGACAAACATGCTGTAGCTGAAGTTATATTTAATAAGTGATCGCGAACTCTTGATGCGGTTTACATAATAGATTTTTTTGCCAACTATCTACCTATCCATACTAATATTATAAATGGGAAAGTGTGTCTGTCTGTCTGTTTGTCTTTCTTTCACGGCAAAACGGAGCGACGGATTGACGTGATTTTTTAAGAGGAGATAGTTGAAAGGATGGAGAGTAACACAGGCTACTTTTTGTCTCTTTTTAATGCGAGCGAAGCCGCGGGCAGAAGCTAGTATGTAATAACTTGTCCTACAATCTACGTAACGTTGCTTTTCAACCCGCAATCCTCCAATATTAATTTCTAACGTTTAGAGATAACTGGGATCAAAGCGATGGCACAATGGCCCTCTAGTTATCCTGTCGACTGTCTCTTGACCCGTATCCCACGTCACTCGCTATTCACATCCGAACTATCCCAATTTAATTGTAGACTAAAGTGAGTCCTAGACTGTTAATTGGTTATGGACTTAAATGTGGACTTTGATTAGGAATAATATGACAATCTTTGCGATTCCCTGTCTTTGTTTAGATTTATACACTACAAGTTGAGTGATTTTTCTTGCCAGTGACCCACCCTGCTTCTCATGGATGTTTCAAATCTTTGAAAATCCCACGTTTTTCTAATATAATATGCGCGTATTATACAAATAAACATTCCTGTTGAATCAGTCTATCTATTAAAAAAACTGCATCAGAAATCGTTGCGTAGTTTTAAAGATACAGAGGTACAGAAAGCAGAAAGCGACTTTATTTTAAGCTACCTTTACGTAATTATAAATGAAAGCGATATTATTAAAGAAATAGTATTAAAAATAAAAATAATAATACCAGTCCATTACTGTCCCACTAAAAGACACATAGAAGGGACAAGCATTGAACTAGGAAATGGATATAGCTATAGAAGTAAAAATGTATTAGTATAATGATAAAGAAAATCAGGGATTTTAAAAGATTTGTACTCGAAAGAGGTTGGGACGGGTCGCTACCCTATACGAGTACCAATACGATAAGCTGAAGAGATCTTTTGGATAAGCAGGATAATCTGTGAAACTACTAGTTGGACGAGAATATTCATTTTCATAGTATGAAAGAAATGGAGTAGCTGTGGTTAAATCGCAGGATATTGTACGCATAATATTACGCTTTGTGTACGCCTGCCTTGCAGCTTAAATACAAAACTATGAAACTCTGTCGACGAAGCGTATACGAAGAACTCTCAGTATCCGTACTAATATTATAAATACGAAAGTAACTCTGTCTGTCTGTCTGTCTCTTCTTCGCGCCGAAACCACTGAACCGATTTGAATGGAATTTGGTACAGATATAGTCTGGGACCCGAGAAAGGACATAGGATAGTTTTCATCCCGGATATCCTCGCGGGGAAAAGGTAGTAATGTATAAACTGTCCAACAAGCGTACATTGACGCGTCTATGCATCTAAACTCCGTGGACGGGGCACTTAGTATTTTTAAGTTTGCCACGTAAAAAACCCGCTTAATATTGTTTTGATTAAAACGCAGTAGAATGGTTCCAAGTACACTACATTATAGCTCATAACATCGAACATGTTATCACTAGGTACACAGTATAAAACAAACGCGTTCCCTCTGAGTGTCTGTTCCTATTTACACTTAGATTTTAGAAATCATACAACGGATTTCGATGTGGATTTTTGATTTGAAAGTACACAACGAATCTGATTCGCTTATTTAGTAAATAACAAGTATAGAGTAAGTTAGGTATGGAGTTTCTTACCCATTCTTCTCCATACGAAACTCCATTTTGGAATGGGCACTTTTGTAAATGACGTTTCAAAGTGCCTTTTTTGGTCTACTGAAAATAAACGACTTGACTATTGACTATAACAGTTTATAGAATGTATAACATACATGAACATCTTAGTAAAAATAATTCTGAGGTGTGCAAAGATTTGTTACACCCGTGTGAAGTTGGGTCGAATATCTTCTATCATACAGATATGAAAACTAAGCTTCAAGAAATCGAGAGGTTGCGACCTTACGATTTGGTAAACGTCATGAACGATCGATCTCATAAACTTTAAATGTGATGAAATATCGATATACTGAACTATTAATGTGACCTGTCGGATGTCATGAACTTTTATGTTAAGCAATTCAGTGTGGTGAACAAACTAGGTAGAATATTATTTAGTTTTATAATAAGGAATATTAAATATGAATAATAAATAGGGTATATAACATCAGACCTTGACCTACGGGGGCAGCGCAGTAACTGTTCTAGTTTACTAATTCTGTAAAACAATTGAATTACTGGATTTTAAACTTTGATATTTTCGTTATTAGCAATTTATAAATAGTCTGCTGTCGGACTTAAAGGACAGACCGTGGGAGCTATACAGCTCAATCACGACAGTTTGTCACAAGAAAAGCAAATTATTTTAATCTATACAGATTATAAATATCTAAACGTAACGACGTCGAAACTGTACATTGAATACAGATGCCGAATCTAAAATATAGTTTTTAGACTGTTTGTCAATCTTTTGTATGCATGTCTGTTTGTGTGTCTGTATGTTTGTCCGGTATAAATTCAAAAAGTACTGCATAGATTTCATTGCATGAATGCCTAACTAAAACCTGTACCTAACGATATGTAGATAAATGAAATCTATATTGACTTATTTGTATTTAAAACGTACTAACTATCTTACCTAAAGAAAATAATTATTATTAGTGATTTAATAAAATATCATCACGAAAAAAAAAATGCCAACAGCCTTAAGCAATAGCACCGAAAATAGCTTAGACGCATTCAATTTTAACGTCCCCGGCTACACCCTAAACCCCTTGTGCGCCAAAATCTATGGGGATATAAATCATAGTACAAGAGCCATCATTATCTTTTATTATAACGTATTAAATGTTTCCTATGTTATGTGGTTCGGCTGTAAATACACCATTCTGTGGCTTTCCGTTTGTGTCAAGTGGCAACAAAGGAATTTATGGCAAGGCGAAGATGGGTAGTGTTATGCAACTTAGTACCTCTTGGGGGTTACGTTATTGTATGTTAGTTATGTTGGGTTAGCATCTTTAGGGCGGCTGAATAAAGTGCTTTTTTGAATAAGCTCTAAAGACGTATGTTTGTTTTGAATAAACATTATATTAAATGGAAAACAGTAAATGAAAACGTAGGCCTAAAGATAAGGTGGGACTATATATTTTTAAATTAGAATGCTAATAGTAAATAATATAATAATTTCGAAAGTAGTTTTATCTGTCCTTATTTGCATGTTTATCACAACCAGGGTCAAAGATCAAGGATCAAGGCTTAGGCTACTAAGTTTGATATCTTTTTCAGGATTACGTTAACTTGAAGTACTTAGAGATCCAAAGTGTTTTTTTTTTTAACTTTTTTGACAATAAAACAGAAAGGTTACTATGAACTATAAGACAATCATTGCTTTAACCTTATCCTATATTCATACTAATGTGTGTCCGTCTGTCTGTGTGTCCGACATTCACGGCAAAACAGAGCGACGAATTAAAGTGATTTTTTAAGTGGAGATAGTTGAAAGGAAGGAGAGTGACATAGGCATTAGTTTCTTTCTAACGCGAGCGAAGCTGCAGACAAAAGCTAGTCCAATAAACAGTAATCAGTTTTTAATAAAAAAAAAAAAACTTTACTCACAGGATCTACCTTGATGGACCCCGCTGAGTTATTAAGGGTCCACTCAAACGTGTCAGGAGGTGGAAAGGCGTCGACCTCACACACCACCGTCGTAGGCTCTTGTAGAGCAGCCCCGATTATCTTCATCTCTTTCCTCTGGCAGAGCGGTCTATCTGTGTGAAAGAGAAGGATAGTTTTGAATGATAATAATAATTTTGATGTTGGTTTTGGTGGACAAATATTATAAGGTAGATACAAGAAATCGCTAAAGATTGTAGCAAGTGTGAATATTTATTTTTTGTTGTGGAATAGAGTCGATATTCGAAAAGGTTTTTCGATAAAAATAAAATAAATGAATAAATTCTATACTGAATGTGTGTAACACATCAAAGCAAACTCTACTTATCCGGTTTTGATAAAACTTTTCAGACATTAAAAAAAAATCAGAGTAACAAATCGACTGCATTATATCAATATAGCACGCAAATTATAAATATCTATAATTAAATCTCTGGGCTCTCAAGAATCAACCAGAACATTGTGTTGTGTAAGCGTAATTTAACGCATAAAAATGACACACTTGTACACATTATTCTGAAGAAATCATTTAAGTGTATAATTATGTCGCATGCATTTTGTATGAAGCCGCCGTTAACATTATGCTCGTCATTATCATTATGTACGGCGTAAACGTTCGCTGATAAATATGTAATATGGAAGGAAAATGTCTCGAAACGATTCGGTTAAACGGTTAAGGCCAACGGTTAACGGTTTCAACCTTCGTGATTTTTTTAAACCACTTAAAAATCCGACAAGCTAATGCAATTCGGATTGTTTTGACATTTTGCCTTCACCGTTTATAAAAATGCCGAACCATTATGTAAACGGGCATTCACACAAAATGCCAGCTACATTTATACAAACATGCTTGAGGCACTGCTGAACCGAGAAAGCCGGACCAAAACCCTAAAGGTATTGTTTACCAAGCTTTGAAGGAGCCAGCAGTTGGACCAAAGGGTATGGGTACAGTCTAACAATAGATGTTATAAAGCTTTCTGTACTAGAACTATATAGTGCACACCTAGAAAATTTGTGCACTAAAATGGTAAACATTTTTGTTTACCATATCGGTTATCATTTAAGATCACTTTATTTAGATATATTTGCTTTGTAAAATGTTGATAATTTAACCCCCTACTATTCCATTTAAGGTCGTTTGTCCACTACCGCCGCCGTCTCGTTCACGTTCTCGTTTTCTCTATTAACATATACTAAAGGACTTAGTTAGTAATTCATGTCAAGTTTCTTTGCTTGCCTGATACGTTCATAGCACGATCATGGTATGGTACAGTGTAGTAGAGACAGACTATAAAAGCTTCGCCACACAAGCGTCATCATGGCGTTACTATCAGGCAATATGCATAAAAACAAAGGACTATTCTTTGTAATAAATACTCTCCGCTACATTCACGCTTCTGTCTGCCGAAGCCTTAACCGTTATCGTCACAAAATTGAGCGAATAATTCAATAATATTATCGCGAACATGTTTGAAAAGGTTTTTCTTAAACAAATTTATTATTCATTTCGATAACAGAATACATTTTTTATTTCATCCTTATTGACAGGGCTTTTGTTCTCAGCTTGCCTTTCCGGTACCATAAAATTAATTTACAGTGAATGAAAAAATATTAAATGACACATTTTAATACGTATATTACGTTAAGTATTCTGACGTAAATGTCCCATTTAAGTATGATTGAAATGAAATAATATGGTGACTGTTACGTAAAATTGTATTACATTAATAATAGTACGTTATATGAAATGAAATTCAAGAAAGAACACATTAGGCTTTATTATAGCTGCTTAGTAAGTTTTTCAGCCGCAGAGATTCGTCCGGTTCAGTCGAAACAGTAATTTTATTATTAACAAACAGTATAAATGTATCTACTACTATTTTCAATTAATGTTTCAGCCGACACTTTTTTAAGCTAATTGTTTACGGTCGGAATGAAAATTCTGATGAACCTCGCAATACAAAATAAAGTCAAAAAATTCTAATTCGAAGCAAACTTTATTTAACGAAAGATTCTGCACGCAGCGTTTCTCAAAATCGTTTATTATGCGCACCGCAAAAGAGTGGGATTCTCTGCTGTCTGCGTCTGCAGCGTCTGTGTTTCCAATTGCATATAACCCGGATATATTCAAGAGACCAGTGCATAGGCATCTATTGGGTAAGCTCGCTCCATCGTAAGCTCCGTCTATGCCCTCGGGCTAGTCTGGGACCAAAAGGAAGCCCATAATAATAAAAAAAAAGATTAATAATAATGAAATTCCTGTTTCGTCCAGACCGGGCGATTCCCAGCAACCAAAATAGGTACTAACCCAGCTTGTCTCTAGGATCGGACCGCATCTACTACTATTATTGCAGATGGCTAAAATCGACGGTTACTACTGAACACCAGATGGCCCATCAGCTTATTTGCCATAAAAGTCAAAACGAAGAAATCAAAATAAAACTCATAAATAAAGAAAATTAAAAAACTGCGACAACATCGATCTGAAATACTGCAATAAATTTCAAAAATAATAAACTTTATGCACCATTCACAATTCCCAGGTGTCACAGTACTTTTCGATACAGAAAACCGAATATAAAACCGGTTTTTATTAATAAAAAACCGACATAACATATTTTACGTCGCTTTTTCTCATACACACAATGCCTTCCAACCGAACCATAACTGGTAATGCTTTAAACAATAGAACATCGACTGATGTGCGCCGTGACGATAAAAGGTTTTACGTTTTCCCCAGAGAAGAACAAAAATAAAAGGAATGAAAATAAAGTAAACAAGCTTCTGAAATGGCTGAAAAGAGACTTGGAATGAGCATTGCGTGCGATGGGAATGAGTCGCGAGGAACGAATGTAAACTTGGCGTAAACGGGCTCGGGACAGACATGATAACAGAACGAACGTTATAAATGACTGTGTAAGTGTTTTAAGTGTTTTTGATAGTGACTTGTGACGACAATATTTGGTGGGTAATGAAAAAAATATTAATAAAAGGAATGGTTAAGTGCAAGTTGCGTCAAGGGTTTAGTTTTAATTGTTTTTTTTTTTTTCTGTAAAAACGCAAAGATCTGTTTGATATTCAACTTGAAGGGAAACAATGGACAGAAGCAGACACACGAGTGATCTTATAAGAGTTCAGTCATTCATTCGGATGTTCGGAAATCTTAAAGCTAGTTTATATTTAAATACTTTCAAATTACTATTTTAAACTTCTTTATACATATTTTTATCAGAGATTAATACAAAAATTTGATGATCGAACTGTAGAATTTCAGTTATATTTAAAACCAAAAAAGGAGTCGAAGTACCAAACTCAAACAACAACTGAAAAAAGTTCGGATACTAGGCCATCATTCCAAAAAAATCCCATATCAGTAACTTGTAGACTACACAAAAAAATATACAGGAACCTTACCCGGGACGTATCATCAAAAATAGTCAATTAAACCCACTATGCACAAATTAGATTATGCCCCATCGGTTTAAAACCACCCACACATTAACCCAACTGTTTTTATACCCCGCTATGCCTTAACGAGCCAGTAATAAAATAAACCTAACCTACTTTGTCCAACGCCCCGCGTAGACCAATATTTACTGTGTAAATACTATGGCACTTTGCTAGACTTATCTGAAGATATTTAGGAAGTAATTATCCAGAAATATACGACGTTTGTACTAGGTCTATTAATTCTTGGTTCTGTGATCAACGAACAGGGCTATGATCTCATAAGTTAAATGAATTTCACTACTATGGCGTAAATTGCTTAAGTCAATATGCTGCAAAATATGTACAGAAAAGTTTAAGTTTTAAAAAGTAAGGAATTGATTTTCGGAATAAGTAATAAATATTATAAAGCTGTAAAGTTTTTTGTTTCATTGGTTGAAAGTGCGATTTATGGTTCGAAATGTGGACTGTAGTCGTGAGATTGTCAATGTTATTGAAACACGTATTAACACTTATTAGTTGTAAGTTTCCCTTATAAAATAACTAGCTTCTGCCCGCGGCTTCGCTCGCGTTAGAAAGAGACAAAAAGTAGCCTATGTTACTCTCCATTCCTTCAACTATCTCCACTTAAAAAATCACGTCAATTCGTCGCTCCATTTTGCCGTGAAAGAAAGACAAACAGACAGACAGACAGACACACTTTCCCATTTATAATATTAGTATGGATGAAATAAAGTCAATGATATTCTAATTAAAAAGGAGGTGGAGAAAGGTGTAAAAAGGCAGTCAGCGTGTGGCACTTTAAAATTTAGTTATTTCAACAAATTATTATTGTCCCAAAATATTCGTCACTTTTTCACTCGCATACTTGAATCATGCCATTCTACTTTGAAGTAGTGTAGTATATATTTGTATATTATTGTATGTGTGCGTTATTGTGCCGTTTGAAGATATAAGTTCGTATAAGTAGCCTATCTACACCTTTTTTTATTAGTTTCCTAACTGAAAATGAGAAACATGGGTATGTTTTTGAACATTGGCAAATCGGCAAACATTATAACGGACAACTAGAAGGCAGTCTTATAGGAGCAAATGTTAAAAATCGGCATACATATTTGCCTCCAAATGATATGCCATTTCAAAGACAAAGATGTCTCAAGTGTCTGGAATTACACCGGTACTTCTCCGAAACACAGCGACGTTGCAATGAAATGCTGAAATGGATATAGTGTTTCCCTGGACAAGTTACTTTACAAAGATATGTATCTATTACTGGGTTAGGGGAAAAATGGCCTATAGTCAAATCTGGCCTGGTCATATTTCACGAAGAAAGTAGTGGAAAAGTAGGCCGAATGTAATTGACGAAATTAATCATATAGAATGAACAGAATAATAAAGTACTTTTTAAAGTATACAAAATGTATTATTATGTTCATACTATGTGATTATTTTACTGTTTAAAGGAAAATCATCGTTATTGTTTTAAAGAACATTCTGCCCCATACATTCCACTACTTTTTTCTCCATGTAATTTGCGCCGCGGACCAGAGGCTTTTTCTTCCTAACTCCTACTATACTATACTACTTTATTTATAAAATTTTACACTTTTCCAAGCAGAAATTTCCATAGGACAACATACCATCTAAACCGTTGCAGCTTCATGAAAATTGTCAAAGTTAAAACTCTTATTAGTGTGAGTTTGAATTTTGACATTGCTTCAAAAGGTTTTCACTGTACGGCGAAAAAAGGACATAATATAAATATTATAAATGGGACAATTTGTGTGTATAATTATGTGTGTCAGTCTGTCTGTTGGTCCGTCTTTTACGGCAAAACGAATGGGGTACGTGTTTTTTAAGTGGAGATTGTTGAAGGGATAGAAAGTGACATGGGCTACTTGCTGTCTCTTTCTAAGCAAAGCCGGCAAAAGCTAGGACTACTGAATAAATAAACAAAACGCACAAAATAACTGTCCCATTCCAAATTTAAACACATCACTCCAAAAAGCGACTTATCTATCTAATTATACAGGCTGTTACTGGATTTACTTACAAACAACTTGCATATGTAAATGCGGTGACTTGCCGTCCCCTTCAACGTTTGAAGCGGTGCACGTGTATCTGCCTGCCTGGAGTCTAGACACGTTCCGTAGCGCCAGGTTGGTGTTTCCCGTTACTATAATCCCATTTGCAGCGTTATGTTGAAGTAGGACACCCTGTGGATACATAATTCGGTTTTATTTTTGAATTTTGAAAATAGAATGTTCGCGGTTGTTGGTTGCACACGTTGGCGAAATGTTGGTTATAATGTTTGTGGGGAAGTAAATTGAAAATAAGTTTAGGAGATAAGCGTTTGCACTTTGCTTCGTACATATGAATGTCAGTTCTAGTGGAAGTCGACACCTAGTACATCCTTTTTTAACCGACTTCCAAAAGGAGGAGGTTCTCAATTCGTCTGTATGTTTTTTTTTGTATGTTTGTTACGCGATATCTCCGTCAATTGTAAACGGATTTTGATGGTTCTTTTTGGTTTAAGTCATGATTCAGAGATGGTCATGATTCACAGACGGCAGATTGGTTTTACATTCATATTCATTCATTCATTCATATTAGTATAGACTATCGACAATTGTCGGGAATTATTTGTTATGTTTGTATTTTATTTAATTAGTAGTGCTGGAATAATAAAAATAAATATTGCTTGGAAATCATTTATCATTATTTAATGAATGCTTAACTGATTTAAGTTAAATTTTGAATACATGTAGAATCAACAACATAGATAAGTAAACATTCTTTTTGAAAAAAGTTGCATAAAAACATAATGAAAATGTATCATAATTATTTCATAAATTAAATTATTCCTGGCGTTTCTGGTTACTCATCTGTTGTGTTGACTGTACAAAGATTTGTATTTATGAAATAAGCTAATAGAATACGGCGATGAACTTTTAGACATCGCAATACATTTCACAGCTTTTGTTTAATAATAATAATAATAATAAACCCGCAGGGCAGCTTGTGGCGAGCTGTCGGGCAGTAGCGACCCCCGCGGACCTGACCTCCTGGGAGACCCTTTGTTCTTCATCTCTGACTTGCCTTCATTGGCCGGCCAGAGTGAGCACTGACGAGGAACAAGGCTCCCACCTCTCTCTTGCCTTAATTGGCTGGTTAGAGTGGAGATTCGCAAGAGCAAACGTGCTCGGGGGAAGGAAGTATTCCAGTAAGATGCTGGTAGGGATCTTGACCGTACTTCCGGGATTGTCCTGATAGCCGTGGAATACCTCTCCACTCCTCTAGCACCTCGATATATGTTGCCCTCTTGTCGCTACGTCACTTTGTGCTAGCGGCCGTTTTCGGGGGCCCATTTACTGAGTGTGCAAGTCACCCCCTGCCTTTTTATCCGTGCTTTCAAACATTGGTCAGGCAGGGGCTATAATCCCTCCATAGTCTTAAGTACCTAGTCCACCTAAAAACCCAAACCCATAGATCAATTTTTTTTTTGTTTGCTACATAGTTCTACAATAGTCTCACACTAACCGGGGATTATCCTTAGGTGCACCTGCATAGTGCATATAGGGATAATCGTCGGTTGGTATCTCATTTCTTATAAAATTCTCAAGGGGCCTCTGCGAGTTGGCTTCGGCCCCTCGTACGCCTTCCAAAGGTCCGGGACCCCAGGGACCCGAGAAACGTAAGACGTTAAACAAATATAATAATAATTATATTTATTTAATGACAACAAAGGTCCAATGGTTAGTAACAACTTATCTAATAAGGGTTAGTAACACTTAAAAACTATCCATTACTGCCGGACAAGCAGTGCTAACCAGTGCCTAAGCACCGGCGCATCGTACTTGCCGGCCATGGTTTGTAGGATGCTGTTAGCGCTGGTCCTAGTTCTACCTAGCAACGAGGCTGCCTTCTTCCTCATGATTGCATGAAAATCATCCACCCGCGCCCAGGCGAACATGCCCGACGCACTGCAGTACCTAGGTAACCCTAACAGCACCCGAAAACCATTATTATATTGTACCCGCAGGGCGTCTAGAGCCTTCCGCGTACAGTTAACCCACAGACCGCCCGTGTAGAACGATTGACAAAAAGCTTTGAACAAAGTGATTTTGACCTCATTACTACAACGAGCAAATCTGTGAGCCAACATGTTGCATCTAACTGCTAGCGCCCTGATAAAACCGACCAAAAACTAAAAAATACGCAACCAAATCCACGGGATAAAGGTAGTATAAAACGAGATTTCCAATCAGTATAAAACCTGGATATTACGAAAATACGATACACGTTTTTTGGCCATCGTTTCACGGGTCAATACGTTATTTTCTGTCCCGTAATTGATATAGTCATCAAATAAATTCGCATTGGAATATTTGGTGGCGGAAACTGCGTCAGTGAGAGATTTTCTCTGACAATTATTACCTGATTTAATTGGAATATTGTTTACAATGTTTGCTGATGATTAAATTATTAAATTTTCCTGGTCTGGCTGGTAAACGGATAATCTCTTCCAACAAATGATTCGAATTTCAAACGGCACATAAAGCAACTGCCTATCAGATGTCCACAACCCAGTAACTGGGCGACACGATACACCTTGGTTAGACTGGTCAGACTTTCGGACTTCTGACTGACCGTAACAATTACTGTCAAAGTTCTGCGAACGAAAATCGAGACCACGGGCTTTACGTACTTTCCGAAGCACGGGATGTCAGTGTCCAAGATAAACTTCAGAAAGTACATAACGCGCACGTTTACAACATAATAATGCAATAATACACTATCGAAGAACGTGCCGATAAAATTAACTTTTACCACATGGTAAAGTTTCAGTGTGTCAATCGTGTTATTATGACTTATCTACGTTTTTACTCGCACCGTTATGAAGCAGAAACAACCTCGTCAAACAAAAATCAATTCAACATTTTTCTTCTATCATTAACAAAGCCCAGAAGTTCACAATTCCACACCGTTATTCAGCAAACTCACAGAATATCCTATCTGATTTCTATTCACAAAACATTGCGACATGTTGAGTTAACAAAATCGGAATCCCTAAATAAACACGATTCGATTGCCTTTATCGATTCGACCAAATGTAATGTCGATACACTCCATCATTAGGCATATGACATTATCATGACATTAGTCCTGCCATGCGGGATGTAAATTGATATGATTTGTACCGACGAACAAGTTGATTGGTGGACAGGTAAAAGAATGAATTTAAAAATTAATTAACATCCCTTTTGTTATCTGTAGAAATTGTATACTTTTAAGTTTATGACAAGGAATCTTTAGCAACAGATGATTTGATATTGAAAGGGATTTTTTAACAAGAAAATATGTTAATTCCTGGTGACACACATGAGCAATTACTTTAATAGGTTTTCATTAGATGGTAAACAAGCTAACGACACACATAATGTTAAAAGGTCACCGTCTATAGACATTTCTAATTCAAAAGACATCTTTTGAAATTCAATGAATAATTTTAAGTCTATAAAAAAAAATTAAATATCTTTATTTCTGTTCAATATAAACATTTCGGTTTGAGTTTAGACAGTTTCCTGTTTTGTATGTTTACATCAAATAATTTGACGAGAAATATATCTACACATTAGATGCACTTGGAACAACAATCAAATGCTCTACACATAAACTAAAATACATACAAACAGAATGCGTTCTGTGTACTGTTCATTTATGTTTGTTGGCAGTCCGCTCTGTCCAATTGTGTCATGCGCTGGTCACGAGGGAATCACGTAGGTTCCAAGTCTTATTGCCTGGTAGCGATCGCGATCAAAATAGATTTCGTTTCGACGAACCTGGGAGTTTTTTCAGATAGATACACGTTTTTTTAACTTAATTTGTCGTGGAATTGAAGAGTTTAATTAAATGGTGAGGTTGTCTTGACGTAGCTTTGTGGTGCTTCTATCTTTAAATTCCAGACAAGAAAATATATGAGTGTTATATGTTTGAACGCTGTGTGTATCACTGATGTTTTTGCGGCACTGAAGCTTTAGCGTTAGACTGAACGCCGATCCTAACATATTTTGGAAAAGGCTAGAAATATGTCATAAAGAGATGCTTCTATACAATATGATTGCTTGATAATAGTCTAACAAGCCCTTTAGTGCCCTCTTTACCCCTTGAATGTAATATTAATGTGACCTTATTGTCTTTGATCAGCCACCATAGTCTAGTTAAAACAAGCACCTTTATAAACTAGAAAGTTTCCAATCTCAATTTCAATCTGCTAGAAATCTCTACAATTAACAGAAAAGTTGTTTTTTGTTCAAAAATGTTATTCTGAACGTTGTTAATATGCGGAAATTGACGCTCTTGTCATCTCGTCACCTTTTTCTGGGCCGTCTAACTACAAAAATGTTTACTAGATGGCGTTGACAATGCGACAGTTACAAAACTGCGTATTTTCTTGAATGCCTCTCGTTATTAATTTAAAATATATTTAAAAACTAGTAAAAGGTTTTTAATTTCAACAAAATTTTATAGTAGATAATTACGTAAAATTCTGCTTTCAATCGTATTTTCCTGAATTATTAAAAAATACCTTTAAAGCATGTTTTAAGATATTCATTTTCAGACATAAATGATGTCTATTTTAGGAGCTGTGCAAAAAGTAAAATTCCACGTAAAAGTATTAAAATTCCAAGATCAATACAGAAACAATTTCAGCGGTGTTTGTACATAGAATTGAAAACGAAAATAAATATCAAAGATTTATTACTTACGTTATGCTCCCAAACAACTTTGTAGGCGGGAGGATTGGCATCAACTTTACATCCAAAGTACACGTCATCACCCTCTTCAATGTCATTCGGGTTCATCTTAGCCCCAAGGTGAATTGTTGCTTCTGGCATGTCTACAAACAAACAAAATTAGAACCTCACACAACTTATCAAGCTCCATTTTTGAATAATGCTTCTTGATCGTAACGGCGATCAGAGATGTTACGGGTGTAAATTTCGGATCTAGATACGGATGCGGTTATAAGAATAAAACTATATCGGTCTCGGATACGGTTAAGGATATTAAATTATTTCGGAATATCCGTCAGTTTTGGATAGTTTCGGTTATATTTTCAAAATATTTTTGCTTATTGGTAACTAAGCAGCGATAAACAAAACAAGGCAAGGGACGAGTGAATACCGTATAAAAACAAAAATTCGTCATAACACTTATCATTTGTACTCCGTCCCTATCCGAAAAAATCCGGAAATTTTATATAGGATTCGGTGACGGTGACGACTTTTTTTCGGATATCCGAAAGTGACGGATACGGTTGCAGATCTCCATAACATCCCTGGCTTTGATGAACCAAACAAAAGTGAACATGGAATAAACTTGAGAAAATGGCCGCGAAATTGCGGCTTGAAGTTACAGCGGATAAGTCTTCATTTTGTATTGGTTGTTCAATAACTTTATATTGGTGTAATCTTGGCTTTGTTTTGTGAATTAAAAGGTTTTAAGTACAAACAGTAAAGTTTCAGTTAAAGGCGTGTCCAGACTGCTGTAATGTAAAGCCACCTCTACACGTCTACAGATGCGTCCGCGGCTGTCATCTTTAGATGCGTCCGCCGACATGAGAACGGGTAGTTTGTGCATCTGTTGTAATTATATTACGTCTGCTGATAATGTCCGCCTTGATCACCATAGTTGGCTATTTTTGTGGCACAGATCAAAGGGTTTTCGCGCGAACGTCCGATGTCTGTCCACATGTCTGACGACGCAACACTTTATTCGAAGTTACGACTGGTGGTGGTAGTTTCCTATACTTAGGTAACGCATCATTCATAAAAACGCTTTGAGCATTAAATATACTAAATAATTAAATAGCTGCAGCAGCTACGTTCTCAAAATCTATTTTTTGTAACGTTATGTACGAGTTGCATCTGTCGAGGATGAACAAAGATTGATCGACCTACAGAAGTGAGAGCGGCTCGTGCTGATCCATCTGCGTATGCGTTCGTAGACGTCTAGAGAAGGCTTTGCTTGCAATCTGTGTCTGTCTGTCTCTTCTTCACGCCTAAACTGCTAAACTGATTTGAATGAAATTTGGTACAGATATAGTCTAGGACCCAAGAAAGGACGTAGGATAGTTTTCATCTGAGAAATCCCCCGGGAACGGGAACTATTATTCCACGCGGACGAAGTCGCGGGCAAAAGCTAGTTTAACATAATACCCATTTTGTGGCGGCTTGCGAGCACGAACCGCGCACACTACGAACGGCAAATTCTTTCATTGCCTGTTACATTACAACAGTCTGGATACGCTTTAACACTGAACATTTCATGTCCTACAAATCATTGCGGGTATAAAAGTTCTAAAGACATCAAGAAAACCTGAAGTCGAGATTATGTAAGCGTTACGTTGCAATACTGTCAAACTACGATTTCTAGATAAAACGCATCAAGCTTAATCAAATTAATGTTTTTTTATTTCGTCCTAAAAGTTATTTATCACCACAAGTGAAATATAAAAAAAAAAAAACAAAATGTATTTAATGGAAAAAAATACACATTTTGTTGTGTTAAATTTTACAAGTTTCTACATAATTTCTTTATTTACAAATTTAGTTGAAGAATCAAGAATTTCTAATCCAAAATAGTAATCATATTGTAATTGTGCGAATATTCTAACAAAACATAATTTTAAATTAATTTTCGGTTCATCTCTGATCCAATTAGTCTAACATAATAAAGCTTTCGACACACTCAATGCGGGCCGTAGGCGATGCGTAAATCAATGGGTACGAGGTAACTCTATTATAATCTTATTATCATCCCGTACTAGGAACTGATTTAAATTTTAGGTCAAATATGAGAAACTGATGTTATTGCTATCAAAATGTTGTGAATTAATTAAGTTGTGTTTAGTTTGGATTTTCTGGAACAACGATAAAATTAACAAAAACTAAAGCCAAATATATAATCGTCTCCGTATTTGGAAAACTAAATAACTCCGTTTTTGGCGATTTTGACTTTTTCCTATTTTTAAATCATCCAAAACATGACGCATGTTTCTGTCTTACAGGGATTTTTTTATCTTTATCCGTTCCAAAAATGTAGCCATTTTTGTCGTTCAGATGGAATAATGTATATCTTCAAACTTGTTAATTTTTTTTGAAGGAAAATTAAATAACTCAATAAATAAATCAATAACTGTGGCCAATGATTAGTTGAATTTTTAATAAATTAAATAAAATAAGTTGTTGATTTTTTTTTCAATTTACAAATTCTATCACAAAACTAACAAAGTTCTAGGAAAACTAAATAACTGTACTTATTTAATTTTGCTACTCAGAATTCTGTCAAAACGTACATTACTTTATAAACACTTGATGTTATCTATTTCTTCTACAACTAGATAATGATTAATTACAAGATGTTAGGCAAATAAAATCAAATAGATTAAGTTATTTATAATTGCCATAAAGACAAAATGTACGTAAGGAGAGTTATTACATTTTTAGGAGAATTTGGAGCGAAATATTGTAGTGTCTATACAATGAATGGGAACGAGGAAGACCGCGGGGGGCAGCGCGGGTGTCAGCGCGTGCGACTGAAGCATCACTCGCGTCGCGCAAATAAATTTAATAACACTTTAAGTAACAAATTAAGTAGTCAAAGCTTTGATATTAAAGATGGAAATATTTTGTATAAACAATTCTTTTCAGTCGTTATGTCGTGATGGCCCAGTGGATAAGGCGCCCCCCTCTTGTGTAAGAGGTTGCGGGTTCGAATCCGGGCAAGTGACAATGTGACTTCTCAATTCATATGTACATTCTAAAGTTTATCTTGGACATCTCTGATATTCCGTGCCTCGGAAAGCACGTAAAGTCGTTGATCCCGGTTGTCATTCGTAGAACTTTGACAGTCGTTACTGGTTAGCCAGAAACTCTGACCAATCTAACCAAGAGGTATCCTGTCGCCCAGTTACTGGGTTGTGGAGCTCTGACAGGCAGTCGCTCCACGTAAAACACCGGTATCCAGCTGAATCCGGTGAGACTGGAAGCCGACCCCAATACAGTTGGGCAAAGGCTAGAGATATGATGAATTCTTTTTAGTCGTGCAAACAGGGTTTAATAAAATTTTTAAGAAAAAAAAAACCAAAACAATTTGCCCTAAATTTCTATTTACTGACTGGGCAACTAGGGGTATTAGAAAAAGCAGGGACAGATTATTTGAGCTGTATGACCTTAAGCCTTATAACAACACAGACACATAAGTACCTATTCCAAAATATTTAAAAATGTTTGCAAGGCAGCAAAAGACTTATTTATTAGCAACAAAATAAACAAAATCATCAGATAATAAAATAAAGGCTGTTTGGAAAGTGGTCAATAATGAAACAAATAGGAATAAAAGATATAACATTGATTACACCTTGGACCCTTCCTATGGTTGCATAAGCAAAAATGACGCTTTTGACTCAAGAATAGACGTCATTTTTTACTAATATAGGTACTAATTAAAATCACAGAAAGTTTAAATTCATCGCCCACATTTGCTGTTGATTTACTAAAAGCAGATGTTTCTGCCTGCCGTGTAGAATTTAAGTTTAAGTTATTAACCCTGTGGCCATTGTAAAGGCTTTTAAGCAGATCAAAATCAAAGCAACTGTAGATCTTTGGGGCATGTCAACTAATGTTTATTATTTGATTATTGAGACAATAGCGCTCTATTTGGCATATGTGTTTAATTTGTGTATAGATCAAGAGGTTTTCCCGGATTTAATAAAGTACAACAAAGTTGTACAAATTTTCAAATTCTCGGATAGCAAAGACGCTAATCATTATAGACCTGTTTCTTTTTTAGCGGTTCTCAGCAAAGTATTTGAAAAAATAATGCTTAATCAAATGCTTAGTCACTTTAACTGCAATAACATTTTACATGACCATTAGTATGGTTTCACCAAAGGACGTTGTACTACTGACGCCGGTGCCGCTTTAATTAAACATATATTTCAAGCATGGGAAGAGTCGCAAGATGGCGTTTTCTGCGACCTCTCTAAATCATTTGATTGCGTAAATCATGTAAGTGTAACACTTCTTTTGAAGCTTGAGCATTACGGGCTCGATAAATTAGCGCTTAGCTAAGTAAAATCCTATTTGGATGATAGACTGCAACAGGTACAAATTAACGGTGTAAATTCAGTGGGCTTAAAGGTGAAAATGGGCGTACTGCAGGGATCTATATTGGGTTCCTTCCTATTTTTAGTTTATATAAATGATTTACCAAGTTTACTGGAAAACCAACCGCAAATGGTGTTATTTGCCGATGACACTTCACTGATTTTTAAAGTGAATAGACGTGTACAACATCTTGACCAAGTAAATAATGCTATGCTTGATATTCAGAACTGGTTTACTGTACCAGAACTGGTTTACTGTACATAATTTAGTATTAAATGAAAAAAAAAACTAAATAGATAAGATTCACTTTACCCAATGTTAGAAGTACTAGTTGCAATGTTGTATTAAATAGGGATGTACTAGAGTTTGTCGATAAAACAGTGGGGATTACGCTTAACTCAAAGCTGCAGTGGGGTCCTCACTTAACATCAGCCGCTTTCGCTGTCAGAAAAATCCGACAATTAACTGACGTGGATACCGCAAGACTAGTCTATTTTAGCTATTTTCATAGTGTAATGTCTTAGGGTATTTTGCTTTGGGGACGTGCTGCAGATAGATTCCATCATTATTCTGCAAAAGAGGGCTATCAGAGCCATATTGTATCTTCACAGAAATGAATCTCTAAGGAATCTGTTTAAAAATATTAACATAATGACGGTGCCTTGTCAACATTAATAATATATGAAAACAATATGTACGTTCGAAAAATCTGCATCTTTTAAAAAAAATAAGTAGTGATCTATAGCTTAGGTAAAATATAACATATTTTATGTTAAAATACAGCTTTTTATTTAAGATGGCACCAATAACCGTTAAAAATAACTAAGTAATAAACGTTCAACTTTTACATTTAAACATATTTCAAGTTTGATAAATTCAATAACTGCATTTATTTCACCTTCTTTTACTCTACCAGATGGATCTAGGTTGTAGGAAAACTAAATAAATAGCCGAAATAAATAACTAATTGCAGTTACGTTTCAAAAAGTAGTTGTGGCAAAATTACACAACTTGGTTTTATATTTTTTATTTTTTTATAGTTGAAGATAGAGTCCAGTTTGTTTAAGCATAATGTAAAAGGTAATCAGGTCCACAAAATATAAAATTACCTACAGTAAAATTGTCTCAATTTTTTTAACAAATGAACATTTACTGAAAAAAAATCACTAAATCGCGTTTATCTCAAAACTAGAAAATCGGAGTTATTTAGTTTTCCAACTACGGGGACGTAATATGTATCAATTTTGTTTTAAGTATGTACTTTTTCTGTTACTACAATTATTTGACATTAAAATTATATGGCAGTAAAATTGGCTCAAGTTAATCATAGCGCTGTCACTATTTTATTTTCCTTTCTCATACAATTCCGATACAATACAAAAATGTACGCAATCCAACATTATGCATCAGACGACATACGCGACGCGGCGTTTGAATTGATGTGTTGTGTGCCGTAATAAATCAATGTCGACGCCATAGCGTATCGCTCACGTCTCGCTTTCAGTGTACCAGAGTCCTTATATTCCAGTAACTTTTACACTTGCTTCGTCAAAATATCAAATTGAAAACAAAGACCCGAGGGGTAGAATAATTTAAAGTAAGTAAAACATTTGCAAGGCTCGAATAACATCTTACTTTAAAATGTTTTTGTAGTAGATGTTAATTTACAACTTAATTGGTATTGAAGCGCGTTGAAGAAATAATTAAATTGTAGGTATTAAAAGGTAATTGGTCTGTGAAGTTGACAACTTTTTTTAAGAATAAAAGTTATTTTTTCTTAAATAGAATATTGATTATTTTACTAAAAGTTTATGATACCTTCGTTTGTAATATACATATAAGGTAATTAGTGCCCAATATTTAATCACAGAATTATATCCATATTAATAAATTATCATAAGGTTATAATGTAGGGGAAGCATATTTGTCAGACAGTCGGTTTTTGATTCTGACTTTGTATGACGAATGACGATAATTACAGTATTATTTCACATGTCAAGAATTTAAAAATATAACGAAGTTTAGCTGGTTTAATTTTGTCTACTGAATACTTTGATAGTTTTGTTAATCTTGTAAACAAAAAGCGAAAACATCTTGTAATTAATTTTCAGGGATTTCAACATCTAGTAACAACAACAAAACATTTAAATATAGACCTTCTACTTTTAGTTTAAGTTTAAATTCTGTTAGTCTTATTATTTACATCACTTTGCTACAACTTTTATATACCCGAGAAATATACAAGATTATAATACTAAACTACTTATCACGTTACTGAATTTCTGTAGATGGCTACGAATTGACAAAGTGTAGTATAAGTTACGGTGATGGACTAAGATCCAGAGCTTGTCAGACTTACGTCATGTTAGTACGGTTGAAATTTTGTGAGTAGGTAAAGGAGCCTGTAGTTCAGAATCTATGTGTGCTCATTAAAATTCAAGCACATGACGGACCACCAGTTCTTAAAAGATCACTGCCTCCTACATTAAACACCAAAGGCTACGAAGATGCACTTCATAAATGAGAGGCAGTTGTTTTAATTTCCAGGCCAATACGTCACTGTATTATATGCTGTATTATATGTGGCTTAGAAATTTAAAACACTGCTTGCTTGATAGTTAGCGATTACCGTAGGGTCGATCAACGATACTAAGCAGGTACTTTGGCTTAGCCTGGTTCCATCTCTATTGTGCACTCGAAGTTTGAAAGTTGTGTAACAGTGACAGGTATAGTGCTTAGCAAAAGTACTTGCTAAGTAACGACTAATTATCTGGCACTAAGAATTTGACACATACCATAGACGTACCAACACGTACATATAGAATTTGTACATTTTGAAGAACTGATGTTCTTTAAAATGCACAAATGCGATATTGTCGAGATCACATTATAAGCAGACTTTAAGATAAATCTCCGCAGGGGTGGATTACGGTCAATGAAAAGTACTGCAGTATTCCAAAAACGTTAAGATGACGTAATTTTAGCGGCATTAACCTCTTGGACTATTAGGAATGTTCCTGACTTCCTGACTTTCTAAGCCTCCTTCCTAATTAGAATTCCTAAATCCAGCTAAGAGTAATAAACCTTTTATCGTTGATAACAAGAAAACTTTTTAGGTACGCCTACATGAATGACATACGGCAATGAAGAACAAAAGTTTATTAATCACTCTTAGCAAAATACCTACATGTGACGTAGTCCCGTTTATATTTTTTTAATTATAGTGGAACATTAAGCTAACTCTCGTGGTTTTACCCGTGTAGTTCCCGTTCCTGTGGATTTTTTATATAAAACAACTATTCTATGTCCTTTCCCAGGTTATGGACTATCTCTGTGTATTTCAATCGGTTCAGTAGTATTGTCGTGAATGCGATACTGACGGACAGATAGACAAAGTTACTTTCACATTTATAATATTAGTGTGAAAGTATGGATTATGTTTATTTTAAGCACTCATAGTTATGTTTCCAAATAACTTTTATGTCTATCGGTATTGTTACTTCAAGTAAAAAAAAAACTTTTTTTTTCCAAAAATAAAACCGGCTACTAAATCCCTTTAGTTCTTTTGTATGACCACCAAAGTGTGTCGAACTTGATTGATGTGAAACAATTGAATTCAAACATTGACGAGTTGAAGTGATCATAATTCGTAGTCGGAGTATAGTTCTGTTGAAGAATCCGCGTATCAAGCTTTAATTTGTTGAATTCAGTGCTATCAGAACAAATGCCTGATCATTTTATAAAATAAAAAAAGTAACTAAAAGACCCAACTGAAATTTCGGAAGTTGGTCGCTCTATATCTGTTTTATGTGATAGCCACAAACTTTTAAAACTGCAGTTGGTATTTTTGATAAATTATTTTTTTTAATACCTCTTTTTTTCCAAATTCTAACACCCCATGTCATTCCCACTGAGACATATTCAATGACACCTCAGATGTCGAAATCCGTTAAACGGTTTAAGCTGCAGAGCGTGCCAAAGAATAAGACATACATAGACAGAGCAGATCTATCTGTTCTGTGCATATATACATACATAAACACGCTTGAAAAGCATAACTCTCGTTTCGATAGATAAAATACATTCTATAAAAACTTTCCAACCTTACTGTGCTCAATTAAGTTAAAAAAATATAGCCCCACTTTACGCCGTACTTATATTTTAAAATTCCGCCACAATATAGCAACAAATAACAGCAACAACACATACATTTTAATTTGCAAAGTAAAAACTACCTACATCTGATCATAAAAGGTTATATGATGAAAAACATGGTCGTGTGACCACGCCATGTTTGTACGCAAATTGCCACGGCAAAATTTTCACTTTAGTTCAGTAGGGCTAACTGAAGCGTGCGATAAAACTTTCGAATCAAGTTGATTTTAGATATTGGCTTCAGCACGTGGCTTTGCCTACATAGATGTTAAAACTTACATCTCCTATTTTATCCCTTCAGGGTTGGAATTTATCAAAATCCTTTCTGAGCGGATACCCTACGTCATAACATCTACTTGCATGCCAAATTTCAGCCCGATCCGTCCAGTGGTTTTGGCTGTGCGTTGATAGATCACTATGTCAGTCAGTCACCTTTGAGTTACTTGTTACCTTTGAGTTAGTTTGATGCTTATTTTGAGCATCTATCTTAAATTATAGGGTTCCTGATCTCTCTCTCTCTCTCTCTATCTCTGTCTGTCACTCTCTCGCTTTGAAGAGAAGCTCCCATGTCTGAGGATCGCGATGTCTCCACTGGTATTTGTCCATCGCGCCTCTTAAGATCGTGTGGACTTTGGTGGACGATGACTCTAAGATTGCTTCGTCTTTTTGGTAACCGACCGCGTAATCTTCTTTTGCTCCTTGCGATCTTAACTAGATTACCCTGTCTAGGCAACAAAAACCTGTGCAAACCCAAAGCGGTTCAAGCATCGATGAAAAAAATCCATCAAATTACTCGTTGCGCTCATACAAAGCCCTGAACTACTACGAGGTTAAGTAATAAAAATATATTAATGCATTAAATGAACTGATGACGGCCACAAACCAACGAACACTGGAAGGAAATGGGAGGAGATCGTAAAACCGGTAACTCTGTACCTCAGTCAGGATCGTACGCTTACTAATGAGAGTGCAAACAGTTATTTTAACGATAGCACTTAGAACGGCCATGTTTCTTGATAAAAAGAGTCGTTTATATTACTAACTGAAGAGGGCGGTTAGGGAAATGTAGTTCCTTTTCTGAACCTGACGATATTAGAAGTAATTATGTTGAAAGAGATACATTTTTTTTTTTCACGAATGTACATCACTAGTACTCTGCTGACTCCGGTCAGGCTGGAAGCGCCCTAACAAATTGGGGAAACATTTAGGGAGATGATAAAGTATATTTTATTTATTATACTATTGCCGAGGTACAGCTAAAAACTTAACTAATAAATAGAAAGTATTGCCGACAGATACTCAACGAGTTCTTGTGTGTAGGTACGTTCGTATAAATTGATGAGGCACCCTATTTTTGGAGAGCATCTATTTTATGTTTCCTAAAAAATAATACATGGAAACGTAAATAATAAATTTTATGTAAATTATTTCTTTTGGTTTTTATGCAATCTTTTTTGTCACATGAAAATGAAATGAAAAAAATGAATATGAAAAAAGGTTTTATTTGAATTTACAAGTTCTTTTTACATCAGTGGTATTGAAGCCTCCTGGTAAGCGTATGAAGCCTGTATTAGATCACATAATTGTTAACACCGTATTTTTATGCGGTAACGTGCAATCTGTGCCAATTAACGTTTTGTTTTTTTTAAATGACCCATTTTTACCTTTATTGTTAACCAGAACTAATGTTAAATAATACAATCCGTACTAATATTATAAATGGGAAAGTAACTGTCTGTCTATCTCTTTTTCACGCCTAAATCCCTGAACCGATTTAAATGAAATTTGGTACAGATATAGTCTTGGACCCGAGAAAGGACCCCGAGGATAGTTTCCATCCCGAAAATCCCCCGGGAATGGGAACTATTAGTCCACGCGGACGAAGTTGCGGGCAAAAGCTAGTGTCACATAAATCTTTAAATTCTCCATTACATTAGTATATTTTCAGATATTAATTCCGTAATATACTAAACAATGCACTACTTATAATTATCATATTGATTAGAATGGGTTGTGACTAAATTTCCCAGTAATAGTGGCCTGATACGCCACTTATTAATTGCTGGCTAGCGATTACGAACAAAGCTATGGCAATTATAGTTATGGCATTGCATGGCATAGTATGCAAATTACCACTAACTTTAATTGGTTCTCTGTTGAGGGTGTCTCAAAATGGCGGAAATATTTTCGCGTATTACTTTGCCTTTATATTTTTTATGATTTATTTATTCGTTCATTACTAACTTAAGTGTTATTTAAATTATTATCGCTTTTTAATATTTTATTTTTTAAGTTCGTTGTAAATAAGTGCAGGTTTGAATAATAGCTTCAATCTTTGAAGATTAGCCTTGAAGCTATAAATGCATTTATTTTTATACTATACACAAGTTTTTCACTTTGATTGTCGCTAAGATAATAATAGATATTGAAAAAGATTGTGTATGTAATGTGATATTACTTCTCATTGGTCAGACTTATGTATATAATAGGATGGCCTAGTTCTTTCTATCAACCGTTCTGGTTTGCTTTTATACTTTGAAAAATGTAAGTCGAATAAACAACAGTTTTCATGCAAACATTAATGGGATTTTTAATAAATTTATCCAGGTTTGTATATGTATGCCATATAAAAATACTGGTCAAGTTTAAGGTTAACCCCCAGAATAAAAAGATTTTGAATTTGAAAATTGGCATTTTCGTAATCTAACTTCACAATCCGTAGTAACATTATAAATGCGAAAGTAACTCTATCTGTCTGTCTGTCTGTCTTTTCTTCACGCCTAAACCACTAAACCGATTTGAATGAAATTTGGTACAGATATAGTCTAAGACCCGAGAAAGGACATAGAATAGTTTTCATCCTAGAAATCCCCGGGAACGGGAACTATTTCACGCGTACGAAGTCGCGGGCAAAAGCTAGTTTGTAATATATCAAGTCAATTTATAAAACAATGATTTGACATTACATAAAATAAAATATAGTTTTTTACACAATTATTATCAAGACGCTAATTGAAATCAAACAAATTGATGGGCAGTTTTGTGTTTGTACAAACATTCTGCAATGCAGCTGTTTACAGCAAACAAAACAGTGCTTCGTTGTAAAACTAAACTTTACTAAGCAAATGTTGGTTTTGTTAGGTTTTTATTCAATCTACCGGCTATACTTAGGTACACAGGGTTGTTTGAAAAGAAATCATTGTAAAATTAACTAAACAAAAAGGCGAGACGACAAAAAAATAGGGACGTGTTTTTTTTTGTCCCGTAAACGAAAAATGACGACGATACATTGCGTTGAGTTTCATGTGACTTTCCGGCTAGGTACAAAGGAGAAGGGGACTTCTGGGCCTAGCAGTTTAGCAGTTAACTAGTTAAAATGTGTATTAAAAAACTGTTACATTTTTCTAAAGTAAATCACAAAATATGCTACCATATTTCTACCTAGGAAGCGAGAAAACTTAAATTAAGTTAATGAAACTAAATATTCGATATTGTGTGATTGCGACTGGCCGCAGTACCTCTATTGCTAGCAGAGTCTTATAAGATTAAGCGGTTTTAACTGTTATTCTTCAGTGACGTGCAATTTCGTAGGTAAAATAAAACATAATATTATAATATAACCTACTTTTACTATATTTCATTATGTACATGTTGCAACTTGTTTCCTGGATAGCCAAATTTCAAAAAAAGTTTTTTCGAATCATTTAACCTCTTTCCTATTATTTACCTAGACCCAGGGATGTATGGTGCCATTCACTTCTCTTTTTTTTAACAGTGACGTCACAAGCTTCCACTCTCGAACTTAAATGCTTCGATCAATTTGATCAAACAAAAATACGTGTTTAGTATTTTTGAACGGTCAGACGGACTAAACATAATTCGTTTTTTCATGTCGTCGTCATCCCTATTGTCAGTTGATAATAATCGACCAATAACAGCTATTTCGCACTTGCTAGGAAACATGCTAGTTCTTCTAGACCAAGTACAGCATTAAAACTGCAAAATATGCGGCCTGAGCGCGCCTCGGTGAGCCAGTAAAATATTCCCCAATAGAAAATCGCAAGAGGGGATTTTATGCAATTCTAATGGTGGATATTTATCTCTCACCGTTTAGCTGCCTCAATCTGTTACTATGGTCAGAAAGCTTAAAAGGATTTACTACCTTTAAACTAATGAGAAACTAGAAAAAAAAAATTGTTTGGAAATTATGTTTGATTCATCAGTAGGTAAAATTATGTGATTAAATATCGGACACAAATAAGCATACCATTATAAAGTTATCAAAATACAGGACTTTGTCAACAATTTGTTACATTAACTTTTTCGTTCAAAAGCCCGGGTTCACAGAAGTTCTGAAAACTACACGAAAAACTCCAGAACGAGCAAAAAATTCTCAAATTCAAAAGCGTAAAATACGAAGCTGAAGATAAAAATAAACTTATACTCACAATAAACGTTCAAAGGCAGTTTGCTTTCAATACTGGAATGGTTGAAGTTGGGATGGTCTGCTCTGCACGTGAGGATTTGGCCATTATGCTCTTTTGATGGCATCCATTGAAGCAGCGATTCTGTCTCGTTCGCGTCTTGTATACCCTGTGGAGTAATGGATTTTGTGTTAGTTTTTAAGGTGGTTAGAGCTTAAAATCGTTTATCGAAATAGTTTTGGTCGAATGGGATGAATAGAAATAAAAAAATGCTTTATTTTGACCACCAATTGTTTACAAATAATAAACCACCTAACTGTGAAACAGTTTGTCTGCGGGATTAGCGCTTGTTTGTTACGCTTGGTTCAAATGCAATCTAGGTATTTAACTCTTAAATCTAAAATTAAATAAATAAAATACTACTATTACTCGTTAGCATTATTTTCACATCTCGTATTCACTGCCTTAAGGCGAATCGTCTGTAATTTATTTTTTAAAGTTCTTTTACACATTTTATTATCCTTTCTTATCCATTCATAATTATTATTGCTGAACAGTGTAGGTATGAAATACTTGTTGGTTCTTTTGCCATAGAAGTTTTTTACTATCGGTCGCAAAAGTTTAACGTTTCCCTAACGCTTCTAGTGTTATATTTATTTTGCAAATGTATTTTATATTTTTCATTGTAGTATTGTTCTAGAATCAACAGTTACTCGACCTTTTCATGTACAGTAAGCACCTTACATGCAACAAAAAGTTTTTCGTGGTTTTCTTAACAAGCAAGTTTTGTGCGTGGTTTGACAAGATACTTCATAAAACGGATTTGCAGTGATTTTATACTGTTGAGATAGGTTTTAAATGTACGATGATGATGATGAGATGCTGGAGTGATTTGTGACAAAATATTCGTAGGGATTATTTGTTGAATTTTATAATGTTATTTAACAACTCTTCTTTTGCATCCCTATTTATGTATTTGATATGATTTTTACAAGAAAAGGCTACGTTAGTTTACAAACATTTCATAACGAAATAATTATTTCTAATCATATAAAAAAATCTGACTGCGTTTTGTTTAGTTAAAATCGTGGTTAAAATATTCATTACAAAACGTTTTGTATGAGTGAGTACACTAATTAGGAATGACGACAACATAAAAAAATGGCATTCTGTTTAGTTCGTCTTATAGATCGGCCATAATACAGGACACGTATTTTTTGCTACATCAAAATAATAAAAAATACAAAGATAAAGAGCAACAAAGTTCTGGAGTGGGGGCTTTTGACGTCACCGTAATGCAAAAATTGTATCTAATCGTGACGTCACGCGCAACTTCAACGCACTGTATCGTCGTCATTTTTTGTTACGAGAAAAATAAAAAAAAACACGTGTCCAAATTTTTTTAATAATCTCAATGACGGACTAATTACTTTTTTTCGTCGTCTCACCTATTTTCGATAATTATCAACCTTTAATGCATACACGAATAATGTACTTTATACGAAACTTATTTAAAAAAATGGTCATCATTGAAAATTTCATGAAAAACTCCACTTTGAAAAATAATTTTCACGTTTCGGAAGTTTGTTGCAATATTGCATAAATAATAAAAATAATCAACCTTCTTTCGTTTGTGAGATCTTTCTCTGGCTTTTTTTTTTTAATCATTACTATTCTTTGACCATTATCGCCCAGTTACTGGGTTGTGGAGGTCAGATAGGCAGTCGCTCCACGTGTAAACACCGGTATTCAGCTGAATCTGGTTAGGCTGGCAGCCGACCCCAACACGGTTGGGAAAAGGCTAGGGCGATGATGATGAGTACTATTCTTTGACCCTAATGTATTATAAACAAAAGTCTTCGACGTCAAAAACCCTCAACCTGATCGAATCAGATCGTCGGGTCTTTCAGACAAATTCACGAACGTAAAAACAGACATGATAAAAAAGCTAATTTTATTTAAGTCGGTTAAAATATAGTAAATAAGCTAACGTTGAAAAGAAGCAGGTAAGAATATATTCTTAATAATTTTCTAAATTATCGGTACTAAGAATGATTTCTTAAAATAAGCTTCCATAAAGTATAAAAAGATCATACCTATCTTTACCGACTATAAATAAAAGATGCTTAGAGAATTCCCTGAGATATTTTCAAAGCATTTGAAGATTGTGACTCCAGCGTTAATATTTAATTTTATCATAAAAGCCAGACTACATCTCTTTTAATATTAAAGTAATGTATTTTTGTTAAATCTAAATAAAGACTTGAAACATAATCATATAAAAAAGACAAAAATAAACAAGCAATAAGAAAGCTTTTCTTTCCATTATTGCGATTTATTATTGTTTCTTTTTGGAATTAAAATATGAAAAGTTAAAGTTTTAATTGGTTTTTAATTTCTACAAGTAGAACTTGAAAACGAAAATACGACCTTTACTAACGTAGCATAATTTTTCACATAAATGGTTGACGTAAACGGTTTTCTTTTTGCTATACAATAAAAATCATTTTCCACCAAACATTTTTGTTCAGTGTTACTTATTTTTATAGACAAAATTTGGTTGTGTGGTGCGATGAACTTATGTATATTTTTTACATCATGCCGAAAGACGTCCACTGCTGGACGAAGATCTCCACATGTATCGGCCCTGCGCCACCCGTATCCAACGGGATCGGTGACTTTGACGAGATCAATAAATACACACTTAGATGGATATGTATTACATATTTATAAATTATATTAGTATATTAATCAGTTGTCTGGTTACCACAATATAAACTCAGCTTAGTTTGGGATCAGATGGCCATGTGCGATTTTATATTTATTTATTTACATACGAACAAAACATGGTGATGGTGAACAATCAAATACTTACAGTATCTTTAGTGATGGCATCCATCTTCTTTCCCCCTAGCCACCAGGTGATAGTGGCTGGAGGTCTCGCCCCAACAGTTTTACACCACAGCTCCGACTTTCTGCCAACTGACAGAGGCTGTTCTCTTGAAATTATTTCCACTCCTAATGGTTTTACTGAAACAGACATTGGAATATTAAATTATGTATGGTACGTTCATGTTTTGCATATTATGTCACGGTCCGTTTCAATGTGCCACTCGCCAGGCACTTCTAGCCCTTATAATAATATTAGCCTATTACTGTCCCACTGCAGGGCAAAGGCCTCTTCTCATACAGAGAAGGCACGAGCATTGATCACCACGCTTGCTCAAGGCGGATTGGCGATTTCGGACTTGTATTCACTACAAGTCCAGGTTTCCAGAGATAAACTTAAAGGTCATTACAGCCACCCGGCAGCCACTCCGCACCGACTAGCCTCCTGCGGCTAGTAATCTTTATATAGATTTGTATGAGCATACGCTCACTATATCAACTCCGTAGCGTCACCGGATCGCCTCGGTTATAAGGCGAGTCGGTGCGGAGTGGCTGCCGGGTGGCTGTAATGAGCTATGACCTTTAGAAAGTACATATGAATTGAAAAAGTCACATTGGTACTTGCTCGAATTCGAACCCACAACCTCTTGCATAAGAGGCGGCTCCTTAACCACTAGGCCATCACGACTACTTATACTAGGGCTATCTAGTCCTTATACGTCTTTCAATTTACATCTTTCCTCTTAGGCCGTTTGTCCATTGCCGCCGTCACGAACGAGATGACATCGAGTCGAGTTTAGTATGAGGTTACGTGATAAGCGGTGGACACGCGGCTATAGTAAATGTATGATTGCTAATAGGCACCGTCATCTCGATGTCGTTAACGTGACGGTGACGGACGCGGTGGACAAAAGGCTCTAGGGAGGATTTTATATTTTTTGATTTTTGTTAGCCATAATAAGCTCATATATTAATTGTCACGTTCTTAAATATTTCCCCCGATTTACCTAGCTCGGTGTACTCGAATAATGTACAAATCTTAGTCTATAGCTTCAACGGTGGTCACTTCCAATTTCAGTCATTGATTGGTTGCGAGCAGTTACCGTTCTGCAGATGCATCTAGCAATAGGTATCCATGACTACGAGTTCTAAGAATAGGTCAATCGTGGCAATTGAATCGATTTGTTGCTTTTATTCTGGTTAACGAGTCATAAATCTATATATTATAAGAAAGTCGTGTTAGTTACACATTTTATAACTCAAGAACGGCAGAAATGAATTAGCTGAAACTTGGTGGGGAGGTAGCTTAGGACCAGGGGACGGACATAGAATACTTTTTATCTTCTGTTTTTAGTGAAAAAAAATCTAATATAACGCGGGAGAAACCGCGGGGGACAGCTAGTATAAAATATGAAAACATTGTGATTTGTTCCTATTAATCTTTACTGGAAACTACATTTTTATTTTTGGAGATACATAAAATATAATTGAATTTATAGCAGTCTCTTTACTTTGAAGTAATTTAAAAACCTGTAACAAACATAGGTACAAAATGAATGAAAGCAAAAATATATGTTTTTAAAATAAATCGTCCACATCAAAATGTACCGACGTAATAAACATTTAAATAGCTCGAACAAAAAAACAAGGCATTTGTATTCACAAATGAGTTCGTGTTGTTATAATTTTGATACGATCTTTCACGACAAGGTAACTTAAACTACCAATCAAAAGTTTACCTGAAGGTAACTGGTATATTCGTACCTTTTCACCTGCTAGTTCACGCTCTATTTGTGATAGTTTTTGATATACAAGCTTAAATAAAAAATCACATCTAGATAAATAGGTAAAAATGTAGTACTCTTATCTGATTGGAATAAACAAAGAGTAACACGTAACCGACGATTGATTTTTTAAAGGATTTAAGCTGGGCATTGACGGTCATTTTTTCGCGTCAGTCGTAAAACTATGGCGTCACTCCAAATGGTTTAGGTGGCTAATTTCGTCCATAATCACTGGCTGGAGTGACGCAGCTCTTCAGTTTTTGATCGAAGAAACTTTAAACACGGAGCGAACTGTCCTTGGAATGGCGATCACATTCTCACGGGCAACGCACCTGATTTTATGGTAGTCAAGGAAATGTTTCGGGTGCGTCGTCAGTTATAACTCTAGAATGACGATTTGGTCAAATTTTGGATGGACTTCAGTTCAACAGACGCAAAAAAATTACGGTCAATGTCCAGCTTAATCCTTTGAGCCGGTAGCCAGCTGTCGGTTGGTCGTTTAGAGGTTAAGGAATAGTGTGAAATAGTAGCATCGTCTATAAAGATAGGTATTGTGTCTGGGCTAGGCCCGACATTTGTAGTCAGGATTTTGTATATATGCAAATGTTGCGTCAAACTCTGAGAGCACTGTGTAGTACAATGTCACTTGTAGTTTACAAGTTAGGCAGTAGAGGTCGCCACATATTTCAATGCAAAGGATTCATATTTTTTATTCGTTTGGCTAGAGGCAAGGCTAGACGAAATTGCCTAACAGCATACTATTATCAAAAACACCTTTTTGTTGTGCTGTAAAGAGTAGAACTAAGAGATAATAAAAAAGTGCTTACCAAAACATCAATACAATAAATCATTCATTAACTTTTTCAAGATGGCGGCCAATGGTTGAAAACCCGCAAACTCAGATTTATCTGATATATACTGATACCCTTTGAACTCACGTCAACCAAAAAATAAATTACCATTTCAATTAAATATTAATATAAATTGATAACTCGTTTAATTTTCACATTTGATATTAATAAACTTCATTATTTGTTGCATCAATGCTAGGTAATATTTAAACTATTCAAATTAAACAGTTTAAGCTATTTGATTAATTTCAAATTCAATAATAATTTAAACTGTTCGCAGGCACCTTACTAAATTGGATAAATTAATATTAGTTGTTATTAATTGATAACAAAACGCTATTAATAAAACTAAAATTAAAATTTATAGTACTTTTAGCATTTAAAGTGGTTGGAATTCGTATGGAAAAACTATTTGGGAATTCATTCATCATTTCATGTTAGAAAAGATGTTGCTACTAGAAACTATTTTATATCGTGGTTGTATTTAAATACAAATAAAAGCGCAGACCCCGAATCTGAAATATATAACACGACACGGTAAGGTGCAATTAAATTTTTCTTTTCTTTGCTGTGTGTTACGAGTTCGATTCCCGCTCGGGACAAAATTCTGTATGACCTAAAATATTTATTTCAAGTCTGATTGTTACTATATGTGAGTCTAAAAGTATTTATTTCAAATGCTCTTGGCAATATATTATGTTTATAAACCCTCTTACGATACAGAAACAATTTATAATCTGCGTCGACGCGCATCGTTTAAAAAAAAATAAGAAAAACCGGCACAATGCTAGTCGAACTAAAACACTAATATAAAAAAAAACCAAGTATAGTGCAGTTCTATGAATGAGTTAAACGCCATGAAAAACTTAAAATAAAAACAAAAAAAAATCAAGTTAAACAAAAAAAAATTACAGACCATTTCAAGTCAACAATAGTCATCATTTGCGTAGTCTTCCCAACAATAGTATTGGTACTTAATCTTCGGAGAAACTATCACTAGACAATGCTTTGTTACGACTACTCAGAATTCTGCTTACTCCCTCGCTTCTGAAGCCATTGTCTCTATTATGCCCAGTTTAAGGCTGCCTGTCCATGAAAGCGGAGCAAGGCAGAGGACAGCGAGCGAGACGAAAATCCACCAATAGAATTAAATTAAATCACCGCTCGCGAGATTCTATTGGTCGAGTTGATGTTCGCTCACTGCTCCGCTGCCTTACTCTGATTCTGTAGACAGCCAGCATTAAGGGAGAAGTTTCAAGGTGGCCCGCGAAATTCAAATTTTCGTTCGTTTGCAATTTGCTGGTCATTGTCAGGTTGTACACTAAACAAAATTGAATCGCGACTTTAATAGGTATTTAGTTACAGAATCATAAACTTTAATAATTATCATCAACAGAACTCCTACAGTGTATACAACTCAAATGAATGACTTTTTCATGAATTAGACAATCAATCGAGTTATATGCACTTTGAGGGTAGTTTTGATGATTTAAATGATTACAATTCTGTAACTAAATACCTATTACAGTTGCGAACCATACATGATTGCAAAAAATACGAATGGTTGTAAGAAAATTTGGGCTACCTTGAGCTTCCGTAGCGAGCGCGGGCAGCGCCATCATTGTTGGCCTGCATTGCTTTAGAGTTAGACCTCAGCAAATATTACTACAATATCTGACGCTTGCATGTTATCCGGTCCGGTACGACCAGACTGTTATACATCGACGGTTGCCGGACGCTAACGCAAGTCCAAGTCCGTCCAAATTTCCGGCAGGTTATAGTGAAACCAGGTACTGTTCACGTTTTAATTAAGCCCGTTTTGCAGACATGTATATTGTATACCCGTACTTCGATCTAGTACGCCGAAATAACAGCAAGATAAGTAACGAGAAATAAAAAAAAAACATTATTTAAAGCTGCAGTAAAAATAGATATTGTTCTTCGCATAGATATTTCAATATAGTTCTAGTGATAATAAATACCCCACGAATGGGAAATGTCTTAAATTCTTCGCGTTGTCAACTGTTTTATAGAGCTAAACACAATAAAACGTCACGCGTACTGAACTATAAAAAGTCTCAGAGAAAGGACATAAACATACATAAAACAAGTATATAAAAAAGAGAAAATACGACGTCGAACGTAAGAAGAAACGATATGAATAATGCGTTATTTTTATTCTAAATAAAACAGTTTTTTCAACATGGCCGCGTAAATACGCCTTACGTAGGCATACATAGCACAAGTTATGTCCCGTCGCAGTTCATTTTGTTAAAACTTTTGTCAAGACGAAACATTGGGGAGAAAGATAGAATTGCTGACTCGACAAGTAAACTAATAAAATGTAATTCGACACCTGATCCAAGATGGCGAAATCTGCAAGTTTGATAGAATAAGGAACCTTGTATATTTTTTCTTGCTACCTAGTTCAGGTGGGGCAAAAGTCGAAAGGATATTGGTTTAGGCTCAGTTCGCTGCTTCGAATATTGGCATTAATGACTGTTAATAACTGTCCGTTATCGAGAGAAAGAATATTGCAATCCTTGTTTGTTTTCATTCCTCCGTATTTTCTGATATTCGAGGCAATCCGAAAAACAAACCTCTTTTGCTACTCAGTGAATTGTGGCAGAATTCTCTGTGAGAATTATTTTGATCGAGACAATTTTAATATGCTACAAATAAAATATCATCCTTAACTTCAAATATCATTTTTTTATTAAGTGGTATAATAAAAACAGCAGGACAAAGCTAAAATCCCTGGGGAATTATTTACAATTGCTTTTTTGTACGAGTCTAATAAGTAAAACGTATAAATTTCATGGTCGGGAATTGATAAGGTCCCTCATTATTCTTCTGTAATGTTTTAAGTTAATGAGATTTTTTTGGAATGATAAATAAAATTGGTATTACTAACAAATCCCCGTGGTTTCATCTGCAAACAACCAATCAAATCTTTTCTCTTTATAATATTAGACTAAGTACTGATGTCCTGCATTTCGACTTTTCAGCCTCTACAGCAATGAGGGTTTTTTGCAGCACGTAGGCGTCGGGTCCGGCTGCGGCGTGATTGGTGGGTTTTGACATTTGTCGGTAAAACGGCATGACATTGACAAATAATATGTCCAAAATTCACCAATCGTGCTGCAGTTGGACCTGACGCCTACGTATTGCCATCTAGCGGATTTTTCATATGCAAAAAATTGTTAGATTACTATAAGATTTGTTATTTTGCATTCTTGTTACTTGAGGCTGAGAAGTACCAAAGTGACATTAAAGTAATGTAACTTATTACATCAATAATGCTTATTGGGAGCACAACAAAGTGTGATGATCATAAATAGCCTACCTTATACCTAAATGTTGATTCGTACGTAAAACTTCGAACTCTCATAAATCGAGATAGAATAGAAAGACCATAACCAGCGCGATAGCCGGCTGTCGCTTGATCGTTGAAAGGTTAAGGAATATTATTGTAAAATTTTAAGTGTCTCTATCCAGTAATTTTCTCTTCAAACAGGAACATACGTTTACTACACTATAATTTTATTATATGTATAGAAAAATGCGATACTTACAAAACAAATCAACTTTGACAGTTGTTTTCTGTGGAGATGCAAGCAACGTGTTATCTGCTGTACAAGTGTATGACGCTCCAAGATGTGCTCTCGTTGCATTCCTAATCACCAAAGTCAGTGATCTCGTTGGTGATGAATGCTCTACAGCACTCAAAGTAACCATCACATTGTCACCTTGAAGCCACTGTATCCTCGGAGTAGGGTAACCTACAACAAAAGCAAACATAAACGCTAGAACACAAACCTATATTGTTCTCAAATAACATTACAACCAATAATGAGAACATGATTGTGCTATTTGCTCCACAAAATGTAATATCAATGTTTATCCGACGAGAACGGTATTAAAACGAATTTGTGGATAAACTGGGCAAAGTTAAAAAATGTTTTGAAAATATCAAAAGGTTGACATCAAAGAATTTACGTTGGAAAATGGAATGTCCAAGAGGGGAGAAAAAATAAATGATACATTCCAATCAATTTCGTTTGAGTGGGTACGATTTTGGTGAGACTGTTCGAGCGATTGTTTTTAGGGTTTCGTACCGCAAGAGGAAATAGAGGAACCCTTATTGTCTCACTTTGTTGTCTGACTGTCGGTCTTTTTGACAAGGCCCTTTAGTACGTAAATGTGTAGAGGTACCGAATCGAAATTAAAAACTGTTTGCTCAAGTCTGTAGTCTCTTGAAGCTGTAAAAAATCAAACTTCTAAGTTCAGGTAAAAAAGGAACGGTCGTTTATGTCGCAAAAGTCCGTATATTTCGACCCTCTCAAGGAAATCAAACTCATGGGGTACTTGCCGTTGACCCAGAACTATGAGAATTGGCATAAAGCAATGTCATATAACACTAGTAAAGGAGAAATCGTAAATTTGTAGATGGAACTATAAAAAAATTGATAGAAGTATTACGGGACCCACGGTATATGACTTCAACTCGCACTTAGCCGGTTTTTTTCTTATTCTTCTTTCATTCCTGATTATATACGATTGTAAGTGACAAGCTTGCGAATATACAAATAATTTTATTCAACAACATTCATCCTTAAAATATCGTAGTATTGTAAGACTCGTCTACCGCTTTTGAACTTTTGAATTCATTTCCCAGGTGAGCAGAAATGTAGATCCAGTTTTCTGCTATAAAATTAACATTTATAGCCCCAGAGTAGAAATTATTCTCGATAAAATGAAGATGGAATCGGTATATAACAAATTAATACGGTCATTAGTAAATGATATTTGCATGAAAACATTTATTCTGAAAGACTGTTATTTGCTATCAGCAGATCTTCAGGATTATTAACAGTTCGGTTTTGTTGATTTTTATGGGTTAAATGTTTGCCACGTAGAAAGACTTTTGATTTTTAGAAGCGAGACACTCTGAAATGGATTTAAGATACTGTGGAATTATAACTATCTTTATTTTATTCTAATAATATATTATGTATGTAATTTGCTACTATGATGACACTTATTAACAGCATTGTCAAACTTTAAAGTCTTACAACTTTATTCTTATTATACGTTATTTGTTCGTGTAATTAAATTGACTTCTAACAGTATATGGACGGAAAACCTATTAAAACTTTAAACTTATTACAGGTCCTAGATTCAATTACATATTGAGAGAAACCTTAAACAAAAGCTAGAATTCAATAACTCATACATACCTCCCTTAACAGAGCAAATGAGTTTGAACTCTCCTCCTTCGTGATAAGGACCGGCAGTACTGGAAATCTCCTTTCCATACTCGTCGAAGACGACGGGTTTGCTTGGAAGTTCTGTAACAGGAAAATATGTTTCAATACAGATGTTATTACTTCGAAATAAAGTGTTTTATGTATGTGTGACGTTTTATGTGGTCAAAAGGGGAAATTGGCTGTCTTGCTGGTTTGGCTTCGTTATAGGGGCAAAATGTAATTGGACCTTTTCATTAGGTAAGTACAAATTTCTTAGTAGCTTTTAGAATTTGTATGGCCGATTTGATTTAGAAATTGCTGGTGTAAATATGGGTAGTTATTAGTTAAAGTTTTCAACGGTAGTATTGTGTCATGATTTAGGTTTACTTAATATTACTACACGTTTACTAATGAAATTAATCATAAAATAGATATAGCACGCAATAACTTTGTTTCCTTGTTTATTTTCACACCTAAAAATTATTTGTCGTCTGATGTGATGTGCAAATGTCAGTGAAAACTTTATTCATTTACCTTTTTAATATAAAAGAATACTTGCTGTACCTACGAAAAATACGATACAAAATGTTTGGTATAGATTTTGTTGGGCCCGAAATTTTTGGTATCTTTAACCACAACCTTCCAAATAACTATTTCACAATGTGATAAATAGTATGAAGACGCATAAAGAACAAACATTGATTTTTAATAATAGGAATATGTAGATTTTGAAATATACTATTAGTTAGCGAAGGAAAATATGGTAATCATACTATTAAATTCTATGCTTACTACTACGGATAATATACGTGTAAGTATAGAAAACTTCTATAGAAAATTAATCTATGTTTCCATCGTTTCATGGTGCTTGTTGAACTGTGTTTATATTTTATTACTTCCAGCATAAAAGGGTTATTACGTTTATTGTAGATTGAATCGAAATATTGCACTTAAAGCAGTAAATCGCTTGAGTATTTCGAATTGTTTTATGCACGAAACATTGTTGAAAAGTCTTTGAATATAATCACAATTATCTACCCACTTACGATCTAACAAACTACGTATAAGCCACAATTTTTTTTGTGAATGATATTCGTCAACACAAAAGCAACATCGTATTGTGTTTTACTGTATTGTATCGAAATACAATCACAGCTTTTAGTAAAAAAAAAACACATTTCCAATTGAAATCAAACATTAACTATATGAGATCTAAGATAAACCAACCAGAATTGTTAAACTTTGTAGCATAAATAAAAAAACAATACTACTCGTACAATCGAATCACTGCAGTCAATACAAACATCTACACGAAAACAAAAGTGCTTACAAATGTTCCCGTTGTAAATTTATTCACAATCAAAATGAAATCAGTACGCGGTGAATCGCAAAAGGCACTCAACGACCTCGGAATATCCTCAAATTGCGGATACACAAACTAGAAGCGCTCGAACGTGGCCGAGGAAATGAAAATATTTTCGTTGAGTCAAAACAAAAGGTTTCGCGATAGCGGTATTCAGGGGAGGATGCCGGCAATCATGCGAAGCTTTCATATCCATACCACGCAACGCGCAACCGTATCGCTTACTAAAATGAACATCTGCCATCTGGCACCCCTTCATTGTTTCGTACGTTACACATAAGTGCGGACCGAGTGAAATGAGAATTTTCCCAGTGTTCGGGCACAAGAATGGCAAATATCTGCCGATGATGGCATATCCGCATATTTTTCGCTCGCAATCGATACTGACAGTATCGAGTGATTTGGTACTGTTCGGAATTTGAATTCACTTGCCGGTTGCGTGTTGCATGATACACGATAGCTTCTGCTCTATTGTGTTGAATGGTCTGTACCTAGCGCGAAATAACAGTAGGTTCTGCGTTCGTCATTGGAATCTGAACATCAAAGCGTACGCACTGTTTATTGTTTTCTGAAAACAGTTTCAAACAGATTGGCTAAATTTCGGACTATTTTGATGGCGCGGGTCAATTTAGTTAATATCTGCCTACAGAGGATTGGGTTTCATAGCTTTTGTGTATGTTTTCTGGGTTGGATTTTACACACTATGTGGGCCTAAAACATAATCTACACTCAATCACATGTCTGCTCTATTAGCCGTGGTCTGGGCGTCTAAAGACATGACACATCCACTATCACTTAGAGAGGACTGACTCATTGTTAAAACCGCTATTCCTAGCACCATGAAACGTGGAGGGTGTGTTTTTTGTGAAAAAAAAAAAAACTCCTAAAGAGGTAAAATAGTGGATAAATGTTCGACATCCACGCGGGCAGAGCCGCAGGTGAAAGATAATAGTACCCATTATTTATAAAACAAAATTATAGGTGGTCTATATAAACTTTTTATTCGTTTTTAAATATAGGTAATAATTTCTTCATACATAGTATAGCGTACTTTCAGTTTTCCTATCTGAAACGAAATGGCATGGCTGTCCGCCTGTCTGTTACATGAGCGGTTTCCATGAATTTCTCTAGCATTAGAGCACCAAGAATTGTGAAATTATTTTTCAAGGAATTCGAAAATCTAAGTCATCTGTAAACTGTCAAAGGATGTTAGAAAAAAAAAATAAAAAAAAATATAAATCAGTGTATTTTAGTTGCATTTTTTTAAAGAATATTGTGATGGCCCAGTGGATAATGCGCCCGCTTCTCGTGAAAGAGGTTGTGGGTTTGTATCTGGGCAAGTACCAACGTGACTTTTTCAATATTCATAATTATGTTCTTTCTAAAGTTAAATAATAAATAAATAATTGTAATATCTTGGACATCACTGACATCCCGTGCCCCGGAAAGCACGTTAAGCCGTTGGTCCCGGTTGTCATTCGTAGAACTTTGACAGTCGTTACGGGTAGTCAGAAGCCAGAAAGTCTTACCAGTCGAACCAAGGGGTATCGTGTCGCCCAGTTACTGGGCTGTAGAGGTCTGATAGGCAGTCGCTTCGTGTAAAACACTGGTATAGATGAATTATTCGTATTGTTGTATAACCCCCGGTAGTTTCGCGTAACTTTATGAATAAAATAATATGACCAGCGGCCAATTTTCATACAAACCTCACCTACAGTGTTAAACTTTTCACGACTTAGTTCCAGTATGTTGGGCTATGTATTTGCATATTCTAATTGCACTATATGGATCAAGTTATCTGTTAAATGTTTTTTTTTCATTTATGTGTTGTGATAATAACTTGTTGTTAATTTAAGATTAAGTTAAGTATTACGATTATTATTACTAAGACTTTTTATAATTATAACACCACTAAGCCATTTTATTTTATTCTTGTGATCCTTGTTTTTAATATTTTTTTTTATTTTATAATTGTTTGATATAAAAACTCAATATACCTGAAAACTCAAAATAATATATAATTTTAAAACTCAATTCTCAAATAGGTTACCATTGTACGTAAGTTTTTTTTTTTGTATTTTTGCTATAAGTTTTTGTTTTCTTTTTTGAGTGCAATATAGAATATGAATATAGGAATATGTATATAAAATGGTAAAGCGACTGACTATTGACTTACTGTGGTACACTAAGAAAGGTTTTTTTTTTTTAATTTATTTGGAAATAAAATTATATAAATAATAGCTTAAATGGAAATATTATTAGTCTCTTCTACAACAGCATTGATAAATATCTAATCACACCAAGCTACGCCTTCACCGCTCTTAAACCAACACAGAGAATGTGGAAACAATTTCCAACATCACGATCATCTTTCCTTTGTATTATTCCATTGCTACCGTAATACCCAGTTTCAAAATTAACACCATTAATACGATCACACTAAACACACACGAACAAGAAAATGTTTAATTAATTACCTAAGATTACGTTTCTTTGTTCATCTAATAGATTCCATTAAGGGAAATCTCTGTGTATTATATGTAAGGATATCTACTGTGCTTAGGTATAATGGGGCTTCTTGATATCAGATGGAACTCGAGGTCCGACCCGTTTTCCTTCTCTATCTAAGCTGGAATCAACACGAAAAAGTTTAACGGACGACCGAACTTTTTGTACGGAAACTTTTTTATTGGTTGGAATAAAGTAACACCTTTTGCTGCTGGTTTGGTGGTCACGAAGCTTTGTGTGGCACTCGATTTTTGAAATATTTTGAACTGTTTAAAACAACAACAGATTTTTAAACATTCGCTTATCTTGTTTAGCTACCCTCAGTTTTTAACCGACTTCAATTCTTTTTTTGTTTGATATGTCATGATTCAGGGGTGGTCCCATATACATTTTGTGGCGATCGGTTCAGTGGTTCTCGAAAAATTCACCAAGAACAAAAAAAAATGACGAAATATTCATAGACAATGTGTGTTTTTTTTCTTCAAGTTTCTATATCTACATTGGGAGTCGACACTAAAAAGTAATAAATAAAAACTTTTTTCAAAAAAATAATAACCGCCTTCAAAAACTAAAAACCCAAAAATAACTAAAATTTTGGAAGTCGGTGGCAACACAAATTGACTGGCAGAACAGAAGCCACCGACTTCCGAAATTTTAGTTATTTTTGGGTTTTTAGTTTTTGAAGGCGGTTATTATTTTTTTGAAAAAAGTTTTTTGCTGTTACAATTTTATATTTAAATGCAATGTGTGTTTTTTTTTGGTGAGTGGGAAATCATCAAATGACTGCTCCCGTCCTGGGTGCGGCGGGAGGGCGTGTCAGACTTTTACTGACTAAAACCCACTCATGTTCCTTCGATTGCCCTTTATGTTCCAGGGTCACTGTAACTATTATAAACATTCCGCAACATGCAATGTGTGTTATATACGTAGTTATTCATAGGTATATTAAGATCTTTAATTATATTTTTTTTTATTCTTGTATTCTACGCTGACAAAATTGCGTGTAAAAGCTATTTATAAATAAAAGTATATCTCGCACCTGAATGCTTCGATATTCAATGTTGTCGCCATCAAATCGCGATTTGATAATTGAATGAAAACCAATATCTTTTCTTTACATCCATAAGAGTGAGTGACACACAAAAACATTTATTTCTTTGTAAATAAAGACGATTTTGCGAAAAGTGTAAATAAAAATGCTGATGGTATTTAAGTATTTTAAGACGTTGTTTTGTAAGGAAATGATATTTGAGATATTGGGTATGTAATGTTGAAATATATGTATGTATGTGATTGAAAGCAATCTTTTTGCTCAACTTACATATTTTTGGCATTCACTACTTCATCCGCATGAAAGTTAGTTATTACTTTTAATATTATTTATAATTATTTCAGATGAAGGCGCTAATTAAAAATATTATAAAATCTATGCTTCTTCAAAGTCAAATTAATATCTCTTTTGTTGTGTAAGTCGTTGAAGCGTAAAACAGTGTCAGGACTTACTGATAAGAATATATTAAGTTTATTCGTAACTGTACCACTGTATAATTTTAACTAACCGACCGGCTCTATGCAGAAGTTATAATGCCTGTAAATGGTCCAAGTGAAATAAATGCTCTAAATTTTAAATTTTCTTTTGAATTGAATGAACGCTTTTAAGGTCATAGCTCATTAGAGCCACCCGGCAGCCACTCCGCACCGCCTCGCCTCCTGCGGCTAGTATTCTTTATATGAACTTGTATGGGCATGCGCTCACTATATCAACTCCGTGGCGGCACCGGATCGCCTCGGTTATAAGGCGAGTCGGTGCGCAGTGGTGTCGGGTGACTGTAATGAGCTATGACCTTTATTTTCATTTTTTTAAAATCTTAAAAGCTAAATACATAGCCCAACAAAACTGCTTACGCAGTTTAACTGTGACATAGCTGTCATGCATACACGCCATATAAGATACACCTAATGTGGGGTATCCTTCAAAATAAAGATAGCAAACCATTGCAAGACTCATTCTATTTCCCCTAGAATGAGACCTCAGAATTTTACACATCGTTTCATCGTAACGATACAAAAGGCATAATTAAACACTTAAGGAAAACTCTTCCCTTCCCCTAGGCTGCTAATTAACACGCAGTTATCTGTTCTAAAGACCTCATTAATTTAGTTATGTTCTTCAAGTCATTCATATTTTTATGGTCTGCGTTATCCATCGTGTAATTTTCTTACCTTTTCAGTTTGTAGAGCAGTTTAGAGAATGTATTTTGATTTTGTTTTTTTCTGTATCGTATTTATAAACTTATAGCTTTTGCCTGCGGCTTCGCTCGCGTTAGAAAGAGACAAAAAGTAGCCTATGTTACTCTCCATCCCTTCAACAATCTCCACTTAAAAAATCACGTCAATTTGTCGCTCCGTTTTGCCGTGAAAGAAAGACAAACATACAGACAGACAGACACACTTTCCCATTTATAATATTAGTATGGATGTATACAAACAACTACTCTGATAAAATCGAGTGACATACAGCATCGACAGCCATTGCACCAAATATGCTGACTAAATAATCTTAGATATTCTTTCAAATATATTTTACTAGCGAATTACTTACGTGAAAATGTAACGACATACACAAAGGTAAAAGGTAACGCACCCTCTCCATTTTTTTCAGCGTTTGTGTATCTATCTAATACGCAATTTTCCGATAAAGTTGGAAAACTGCAGGCTTTACCGCAAAAATTTACTTACCTGTGGTGGGAGTGAAAAATACTATTCGATACAATTTTAAATTATATTATTACCATAAGCAGATTAAGCAGTGCCTATGGGTTTAATTAATGCTTAAAAAAGCTTTTAAAATATTATTTGTATTTTAATTTAAAATGGATTTCATTTACGTTCTTGTGGTAACATTGGTCAATTTTGTGGTAATTATGTGGTATTAAGGTGAGGGCGCACCTAGGAGATAAAATGGAGCCGTACGCGCTGCAATCATCGTATTTCATAAATATTTATATAAAAGAGTATGAAACGCCATTAACCTATCTCCGCACAACGGCCCGCATTAAAGTAAAATGAAATAAATAAGTAAACAAATTCTTCAGAGTGCAAACTTGGTGCAGTTCATTGCTCGATCAATTAATATACGCGTATGATGGCTGCGTCCATTGTTTAAAACGCCTTTCTATAGCTAGCAGCCTGTCCTGCAAATATGCAGTTGCTAGACAGGCTGGCACATTAAACTGAAAGGGCACACTGATGGACGTCTAAAACCAGCTCAAAATGTATCAAGACCCGTGGATGACGTCACCAGGAGCGCTACGACGAGTGTTAAAAGTTAGGAGAGATGAGACGCAGGACCAATAGGTTTTCGTCCTTTCCGAGGCTCGAGTCGCATTGCTAACATCCAAACTCTCTTTAACCAAATAATTCCAAAAGAAAATACAATAATACACTTTGCCTGACAATCGCATTTATGGCTACTGGTATAAATAAAAAAAAACAGGTTTAATAACCTTAGAAAGCCTTTTTACCCCTGCTGGGCTAAGTACCTACAAGTTCAAAATCCATGCTCTAGATCATTTTATCAAAATTCAGGTAGAAACCTGTCCTTTACTTTACATAATACCTCTTACACAGACAGGTATCCTAAAACTAAATGTAAGTTTTATGCAAAAGAGCAAAGTCTTACGGTTTTGAGTCACTAACCGTTACGGTCTAAGAACCCAGAGTAGCCAAATCTACGTCTGCATAGCTGGTATTTTGAACACTTGAAACTACAAAAGCTCCAACATAGATAAACATTATCGTTGTTTTAGAAACGTTCTTTGTATTTATCTATAATATGCGGTGTTAGCTTTTCAATGTAGTAGAGTCCTAAAGCCCGTTGCTGTAGTCCACAGTCTAATAACAATGAAAAAATTATTCTATTGTACTTACGAGTAAGTTAAAGCCAGTTAAACACTAATGCCCTTACTAATAATCACTGTGTAAAGTTATGCAATGAATAAAGCCTGTGTAACCATACATTTTTTGACGTATAAACCTGTCATAACTTTATGCAGCGTTTATTAGTAAGGCGCTAACACTACAAGTGAGACTGGAATGTTTGTGTATGATATCATGATTTATTTTTTATTTGATTTATAATATTATTTACACTAGAACAACAAGTAACGACAGGCGAAAGCAGAAGAGTAATCAAAAACTAATTAAAACCGCAGGCACAGGGCTGCAGCTACTTACGCATATTTAACAATTTTCTGCAAAAATAAAGTAATCGTTAGCCATCTCACTTGAACTCAAGTATTTGGAATAGTGCCAAGTATTGAAGAAACTAAGTATGGACACGATCATAACATCCTCTTTGTATTCGCAAAATTCAAGCATGCTAAATTGACGTGGATATTGCGGTTCTGTGATCTTAGACCATTAGACCAATGAGCAAGATTTTATCAGTACCTACTTCTAATACATTAAAGCAAACTACTGATATTTGAGTACAACTAGAATTTCGTATTGACACGGCGAAGAAAATCTCAAATTTGCTCAAAGACCATCGTATCTAAATGGTTGGCCTAATGGTGCTCAGGTTGAAGTAGTAACAATAATTTGGCTTCCACCAAAGGGCCTTTATTTTGTCCTTTGAAAGATAAAACGTTGAGATAAATGCAATATAAAACAGGTACAGCTTTAGATGTACAATAAAAGATAATGGAAAACCGTGGATCTTGTTTTATAACGTGATAAATGTTTATGTGGAAAGTGGCCAGGCTTTCAACACCTCTTCAGTCTTGAAGTGCTGTACTTAGACTTTGATCTCAGGGCAAGTCAACAACCCTATATATTTTAAAAGTTTGGCTATTTGAATTAAAATTTGCTTTATTTTCATTTGCAGCCCTTAAAGTACTGACGACAACATTTACACCAAATAACATTTTACGCTCATCATCATATTCAGTCGTCTGTTTTATTACCCACTCTTCACTTCAAACCTTAATCTGCCATTCATAAAACAGAATGTAGCCCTTAACAAATATCGTAAAAATGTAAGGCGCTCGTAACATAAGCAGGTAATCTATTTTACCGTCGTTGCCCATCCCGATACACCTCCGAGATCTGGTAAGTCCTCATAAAATTTTAATTTCTACTGACCCCAATTTTTACTGTCAGCGTACGAACGTAAATCATCCTAGGGCGTATTTGGACTTGCCTTAAACTTTTCGTGTTGATTCGAGCCGGATAAGAGAGGGTCAAGTTTACGATCGTACTAGTTTTTATCGAGATTGCCCCACGGTACGGCTCATAGCTTTTGTTGGGCCGCCGTTTCAAGGTGAATTATTTTATTAAAACACAAAAAGGGGGAGAGCAGATACGGACGCAAGATTATGTGTGAATTTAAGAGTTTTGCCCATCTGCACCGATCTCATCGAGATAGGCGGGATAGTTTCGGACTAGAGATTTAATTTATATCTTGACTTAGGTTTGGAATTATCTAGAAGTGAGGATAACTTGTCTGTGTTATTGTCCGTGAAATATGATTAGCCTATTAACGTGCTCCGCTGAACATAGCCGACTGCCACAAATCAGTGTAACGAACGATTGAGATGTAATATTGGTGTAATCAATAGAACGTTTAAGGGACTGATGAAAGTAATTTGGTGTTTGTTGCTGGTTGTTAACAGTTACCAACTTTGTTGAGAATGTTCACCACTTAATAAGTTTTTTTTTACTACAGATTTTAGGTGATCATCTTGATTAGAGCTAGACCGTCCGTTCGAATTCCAATAAATATTTTTTATTATACGTAGAAGGAGGAAAAGCTTACGGCCCGCGTAATGAGCAGTCATCGCGGACACGCGCCCCGCCGACGCTTCCAATACTTTATTCACTATTATTTTAAGAAATTTTCTTTTTAACTTTTTAGATACCATTTATAGAAACTGGCGCATTGACTTTAACATAATTCTTCAGAACAATTAATATTTTTGCTTACAGAAAATATTTTTTTTGTCATACTTCATTAATCCCTTTAACAGTCACATAATCCAAGATCGGCCTACTTACTAAGGCTTTGACTTATACATCTAAAGACAAAGTATACCAAGTATTAATCCTAAGCCATGAACTTCAATAAGCTTCCAAAGTGATCAACGAACTGTATAATTTCAGACGTCAGTCCTCCCCATATTAATTTAGAATTGAAATTAACTGGGACGGAGCTTAACTCTCGTAACTTATAAGACGTAGGAGTTAGATTACTAAGGTCGTAAGCCAGACCCTACAACCTGTTACTCGGTATTGTTCCAGTTAATATGTTATTCGTGTTTGCGGTATGTTCCAATGATTCATACATGGCAACTCTTGATGAGGGCGGTTGAACACGAGTTACATTTCAATTATGTATCTCCTTGGTATTTATATATTCATGGTAGGGGTTTACGCATGCCATAGAATTAATATTGATATTAATAAGTGGAGAGAAGCTTTGTAGTTATTTTCATCGTTTTGCATACATAGAAAGTACGAATTTAGCATATTATTTTAAGATTATATATTATGGAGGAAGAGAGCAAGAAAGAAATACACAGGTGAAAACCCAAATATGGTCGACTTCGGCTAGCAAGACCAATGTAATAGATATTTATTGGAATTATGGTTTATATTTAATTGGTCTGATTGAGCAGACGTGTGTTAGAGTGGAGACCGCGTCTAGACAAATTTTAGACGGTAGTGTGGAACGTCTTGCCTCACACTGGACTGTCAATTTAAAGAAAGTGGCAGACAGCTATTGAATGCGGTCTACCTAGCATAGTATTGGCTGGTACTCTTTGAGAGAGAGGCAATAGGCTGACATGATGAAAACCTTAGGTGCTTTATTGAAGCTCATAAGAAGCAGAATATTGTTTGATTTTATAGTTTAAACTTATAAACGCGAGTGCTTGTGATGATGTGTATTGTGTTTATGGATATTTTGGTGTGGACGTTATATTGGTTTTCACGTAATTTATAAGAAACGGACTGATAAAAACTTTCGGTAATTTACCTTATACATGAGAATATTTAAGCATGCTAAATAACATCACACAATAACCTGTTTGTAACCCAAGAAGACAACTCGTTTATAATGTACTCATTACATGTTATACCAACAGACGGCCATTAACCAACAAGAGGCCACGTCACCGCCTATCTAACACAACACAAACTCTTGCTACATTGCGACTAACAAAGCTGTATGTCTCTAGTAACAGTAATTCATTTGCATCTAAACCAAAAGAGCACCGAAGCATCGCAGTAGAATTAGCTATGCACCTTCATAATGAGCTTTTATCACTACATAATTACAAAGCAAAGTCAATTTCTGGTGTTTGTCTGTTCATATGGTTAGATATTTAAAAATTAAGCAACGGTCTTTGATGCGGTTTTTTAAATAGATGGAGTGATATAAGAGGAAGGTATATGTATAATACATGTCTGTTGTAGTAAAAAAAAGCTGGATTTTTTAAAGATTTGTAACACCCGCGCGAAGCTGAGGCGGTTCGCTGGTATCTGTTAAAATCGTATTATTATCCCCAACTATGTTATGCTTTAACTAGTAGCATCTAAATATCAGTACAGTTTACATTGACCGACTAGCCATTACAGCTTCCACAGCCCAGTAACTGGATAACAGGCGACACCCTGACACCTGGCATGAGACACTACTAACAATAAATAATGATAAATATTCTTACTATACTAAGTGTATTTTTTGGTCCTGCACAAGCCGCTAAGAGATGATTCTACCCATGAAAACAAACAACTTTTATTATGGAAGCAACTCTGAAATCTCGGAATAAATATCAGCTGTTTCATACATTATGGTCAGGAGGGCATTGAACTTTTGTTGGAACAGCTGATATTTTTTCGCAATTTCAGAGTTGGTTTCATAATAAAAGTTGTTTGTTTTCGTGGGTAGAATTATCTCCTAGCAGGTTGAGCAAGACCAAAAATACACCTGGTATGCATGGGTGGAAAATTCGTTGAAAAAATAAACGAAGCTTTAAATCGGCGACTTTGAATAACTAATATTTGCGCAAACAAAATCGCGAGTAAAAAATAGTATACAAAATATTTCAAAATGATCATTACGGTCTGCTTAGTGGTATAGGTTACTTGAAATCTTACTTAATTTTATAGCAATAGAACCATCCTGCTATGAAAATAAGAACGATTATCGCTTCCCAACAAACCTAGAAACTCAATTCGTCTTCCCAAGGTCAAGTCCTATGTCCTCATTTCTACCATTTTCTCTATTAAATGGAGTAATTCTCTATAAAAATACGTATATTTCCTCTCTTAATACCAGGAAATACTGAGCCATTTCCACGATAGTCTTATGTTTACATAAGCTGAGAGCTTTTCGGACATGTCTTTCTTAATTAGATTCCACTTTCTTCGGGAAAAGGCTTCAATGTACTGTGGCGGAATGAATGGCTGTAACTGCCATCCCGACATATTTCTCCAAGAAAAACTAAATTGTGTCGTCTTTGTGAGAAAACACTTATTTGATCTGATAAGAACAATGTGATATTTTGATACCCATAATAATGTCCTAGAGAAAAAAAAATGTTCATTTTCTTTTGTTTTACTCTCTGTTAAACCGTCAATATTAGTTCAGGAAGCTTATTAATGAAATTCTTAAATTAATTCATTCTTTAAACTAGGTTAAGGACATTTGTGACGCAAAGAGGATGAGCTTTGATCTCCTAAATTACTCATTAATTTACTTTTTAAGATTCATATACTTAGTCATATAAGTTATGAATCCGATGATGTACTTATTATACAAGTTCTTCTTTACTTATATTTGAAGTGAGTCATTAACAAGTTCTAAAATTATAAGATGAAGAAAAGCGGATTCTCCTAACACAAGTTTTCCATGCTTAAAAGTAGGCTCTAATCAAAACCTAGGTAATACAAAACCTTGTTAAAATAACAAAATGTTTTACAGTTTCTATTTCATGCCGTTAGCCGGTTATAGTATACCGTAACATTAAAAATGATTAATCTTAAAAAAAGAATAAAACATTCGTTATGCCCAAATAACTACTTTTTACTAAAAGGATATGAAAATTTTAACGGTACTAAAATGGAACAAAGAAAACAATTTTAGACTCCGTCTGTCTGCCTTCTTGTGTCGACTAATTTTGCAGCTTGACTAACTGATTTTAAGGATCAAATTAAGTTTCTTTTATTCAAGATATAAAAAATTACAATAATACATACAACTAGCAACCCACCAAAGATTAGCGAGGGTGTAATATTTTTTTTTTATCCTGGCTTAGTTCTACTATAACAATACTATAAACCAAACTATAAAAGCCGTATCAAAATCCGTTACAAAGTTTCAAAGATAGAGTAGCATACATATAAACAGACAGCTCAAAGTAAATTTGTTTTATATTAAGTAAAGAAAGCAAAACCGCGAGCTGAAGCTACCAACATGCAAATTATGTCATAAATTATGTCTGACATTTCAGGCATGGTAATTTTAATTAAACAGTGCGTGTCAATTTGCGAATTCAGTGTCCGAAGTCGAACATGCGACCTCCAGGCTGGTATGACATAACCGCAACAATATTACGTCATGTACTATTGAAACTGGACTTGGGCCAATTTTGACTAGCTTTCGTTTCAACTTTGTGTAGGTGAAAGTATCACTAACTATCTGTATTATACTTTTTTTTTTTGGTGAGTGGGAAATCATCCAATGACTGCTCCCGTCCTGGGTGCGGCGGGAGGGCGTGTCAGACTCTTACTGACTAAAACCCACTCATGTTCCTTCGATTGCCCTTTATGTTCCAGGGTCACGGTAACTATTATATACATTCCGCAACCCCGGCAGGCGTGGCCCTGTTGGGCCCCTTCCTGTGCTGACTCCTCTTTGAGGCGCGCGTGGAACACTAACGCGCCGTCGACGCGGTCCTGGTCCTAGCCGGGCGGCGAGCTACCCATCGCATGAACTCATACATGACAAAGATATTAACGATAATCGTGACGTCACGAGATACCAACATTGCAACGATAAAAATTATGTTTGCTTTTAGTACTGTTGTGATAATTTACCCTAACATATGCGATTCAATGTTAATGTCTTTTTTTATTCAACCAAACTATTTACAGGTATGTACTTTTGAATTGTTAAGACGTCAGTCAGTCAAAAATATGAAGCTACTTGCTCGTTCTAATAAAAGGTTCTTATAGAGAAAAACGACCAAGAAACTGCATAAGCATTCTATTTAAACGAATGGATAACAAACATTTGAACACATGGATAACATATAGTACCTTAAATTTTATTATTTAAAATACATTATTATTCATTCCATATGAATGATGTAAAATAATTGTACCAACAATGTCGAAGTTGATAAAAGAGGACTGGTGTAAAATATAAGAATAGAAACAAAAAAAAAAACAATTTAAAAATAACTAAGGCCGTTAAAAGATGACCAAGTCCTGGGACTGGTCATCATAATGCAGATGTCAACAGACGGTTGACCGATACTCAAAATCAGTGGGCCGTAAACCAATCTAACAAAAAAAAAACAGTATTGTGACGTGTTGATTTTCTTTCAAAAAATTAATGTTTTCCATTATAAAGGACACAAAACAACCATGAAGTTAAAGGTTATGTCCATTAAGGGAATCAGATCCGGCACAAAGCTTTTCGTTTCAGATTTAAAGATAAAATTACATTTTGCCGTTTCGAGCCCAAGCAAAAAAGATTTAGTTTTATATCCCGGTCATTTTTACAACAAAGAATAAATTGTAATCATCGTAAATGCTGGAGTTGTACAACCTTACTATAATAGAACGAAAATGGCGGAGCAAGTTCGCCTAGCCGCTCTATTCAGTAAAAAACTCCCCTAGGTACTAAGTAACTAACTATAAAAAGTGAGTTCAAGATGAGCTATTATCTCATCTGACTTTAGTATTATGTGGTTATAGCAAAATGTTAATATTAATGCCGGCTTATTACTACCTAACTTCAAGACAAAGATTACTTATAATTATGAAGAAACATTCACCATGACGTCGCTTGTTAAATAGGGATTAGTGATTTGTGATTATTATAAGATTTTCTTTTGATGTCTTTATTTCCCAGTGTCAGTGATGACATAGTCTTAGGAAATGTGTGTGTCACTCGTAACAAATTAAATATTATAATAGTTATTGTTTTTAATAATATATTTAACTCTAGACTGCTCGCACTTTGGGCAATTTGCCGCAAAAAAAAATGTACATGATGCGTTTGTCTGTGTCAAACGTCTTGGTAGCTGACCCTTGTATCTCACTACCTTGTTATAAATAAATTCGAAGAAGTTCAATGCGAAATTGACCTTATGAAGGCATTGATAACTGTGTCAACTATGGCGTTACAACTTCATCAGTTTTATCTTAATGTTAGTTTTTATATTAGTACAGTTGGAACAGGGCTTGCCAGTTAAAAATCAGACTGTTGTTAGGCTTGACAAATAAATATCAGACTTTTTAAACTCACCTATAACATCCAGCGCGATCTTATAATTCCTGGTTGGAGACACATGGAAGTCTACTCGGCATCTGTAGATCGCGCGATCTCGTGCCTTGATGTCGTGCATCCGAAGACCAGCGGTAGGCGTGCTGTGCCAGTGGGCGCGCCCTATGTAGGCTTCGTCAACCCAGTGGGCTGATGGACCCAGAACTCGTGTGTCGTAACTGTTGAAGAAGAGATTTATAAGGTGAATATTGAGAGAAACTAGTTATCTATACTTCTTTACTAATATTATAAATAATTAAAATTTGTTTGTAAGTTTGCAAGTAGGGGTAATCTCCAGATGTAATCAACCAATTTTAAAAATTGTTGCACGGGTAGAAAGACACATTATTCGTGAGTGCTACAGGCTATAAATTATAAAGATATCATGCATATTAACCGAACTATCTCAGTTTTTGTCTAGCCAAGTGGATGTTTACCACCCAACGACAACGAAAGTGGGCACGGGTCAGCTAGTCTTAAATATTAGTGTTAGATTACGCTATAATATACCTAGAGTTCCAAGAGCATATTTCTTGCTACACAGAAAACAGCGGCAAAGGATTTTATAACCCTTATCAACCGTTCAAGTAATACTCGGTATACCTAGATTATATTAATGGCAATAAAACTTAAAATCCTTTAAAATTAAAACTGCTCGTTTCGCTTTTAATTCCTGGAAATTTTATACTGCAACGTGAAGTATGAAATTAAAAAATAAAAGCATTCATAGTACCATTTATTCAGTTTTATGTTCGTTTTTAAGTTCCTTTAAAATTACTTATTAACATTTCTATCGAGATCTGAATAAAAGCTTTATAAATGTATAAATTAAAGCACGTTTTTAATTATACCATAAACAGTGATAAAAATATAATATAGTTTATTGTAAAAGCTGCTAAGAAATGTAAAATATTATTAACGTTTTGAAAACATAAAGGGTTTTTTACAGCGAGATTTAATTAAGCATAATATTTCACCATTTTGAAGTTAAATACGGTACAGAATACTGTTTACATTTTAAGGTTGAAGCGTTGAAAATTTCTGTGTGAAAATACATGATGTATACAGCTGTGTACCAGGTTTTGGTAAAAAAATGTAATTATTAATACATTATACAAACTTTTTTAGCCAACAATATAAACTTTTTTTTTTATAAAAACTCGATAAGAATGTTCTTTCACAAATAAAACGTATAATTAAAAGTTTGTAATATTTTTCATAATAGTATACAATTTGCCAAGTCTACGAGTATACCTACTTTAAAATAAAAGTTTTACAAAATATATTTTCTTAATGAGAGTTCTTGCTTAAGTGAGAAAATGTATTTTATTAAGTAAATTTCATTAAATAGAAATATTATAAAACATGACTTTGCGTGTAAGGAAATGCATTAATTTAATAAAATTCTAAGTTTTAGCAGAATTCTTGTTCAACCTGATTATTTTTAACTACCATAGACATTACAAAATTAATTAAGTTCTGAGAAAACTGTGGTAATTTATTGCTTTGTGAATGAATATTAGCATTTACATTTTGTGTGTAAGTCCTTAATACTATTATAAATGCAAAAGTTGAAATACATGGAAGTATAAACTAATAATTTATGTGTGTATTTAATGAACGTTTGTTACTCTTTCACACAAAAACTATTTCGAAAGAAAAAGAGATTATCGTAGAATAGGCAATTTTTATTTTTTTGCCTTTTTGGACTATATTTTTTAATCTACCTACGCCCCCTCTGCGCCATCTCAATGCCCCCTAATTTTCTCTGGGTCTTCTACTGCCCCGCCGAAAGTCTCAAACGCCCACAAGGGGGCGTTATCGCCTACGTTGAGAACCTACGCAAGTACTATGCGGGTGAAACTGCAGGGGATAGCTAGTTTTTAAAGTATAAAACTAACAAATTGATAGGTATTCGATACCCTTTGGTCGGGTTTAGTATAAAATAGAATAAAACACTATATTTTTCAACGGAAACCTAGGCATAAGTCAAATTAAGTCATTAGTTGTTTACAAAGGCAACAACATTTCGAAAACAAAACTAAAATATCGAATTCTAAAAGCTGTATTCTCGATCCAATGTTTGTTTCAAGAGTGATAGTTTTATCGTGTAATTAATGCACGTGGAACGAATGTTTGTAACAAACAAATTTACGAAGCAATTACTCGCTCAAGTAGTGGCAACATTCGAGCAAGGATCGCAAGTATTTTGTAAACAATCAATAAATGTACTCGGTATACTTGTGCCAACGAAGAAAGTTTAATTACAAACTTTGACAAATTTAGCAATAATAAGCCCTTAAATCGGGATGAGTTAAGGGACATATATCAGCATTATGTTGATGGAGGCTGTTCAATATTCGAAGTATTTGAATGAGAACATTCCAAATAATAATAAAATGTAAAAACATACCTTTTTTTGGGGCCTCAGTTTTTGGAAAATTGTCTCATGATATAAATAAATTGTTGTCACTTCCGCTAGATATTCACCGAAAGGAAAATGAATCATAGCTACTTCACTATCTTATCATAGGCGTGTGGCGTGTCTTTTTTAACTTTTGATGAGCCTTAATGCAATAATTTAATAACGGTTTTCTTCAAGAATGAAAGGGTGGGCGTTTGTTTTCGAGGTAGGTAGGTAATCAACGCACTACCTATACTACTGGAGTGGCAACCTTGAATTTGCTCAGTACTTTTTTTACGGCGTAGGAAGTAAGAAGTATTATTCGGAAATTCTTCCCCTACGGGGTAAATATAGGTATAAAAGTTTTTCATAATAATATCATACCTGTCACAGCTTAAAACAACACATCAGTTTTTACACAGAGTACTTTCACCTTGACCTTGACAAGTCCAAACAGCATCCAAATTTTGGGTAAAAATAAAATACACAAATTCATGATATTCAAACCGATAGTAATGACGTATTCGAGTGATGGCCCGTCATCTCCGGTGCGGAGGACAGTACTCATTATTTTTGGGAATGAAAGCGCACTGCGTTGAAACGCGGCCATTTTCTATTTAGAACTTTTTGCGTCATGATAGCTATGGAAAAGCAGAAGTTACAGTATTGTAGCTAGATTTATAGGTTTTTTATGAATGGGAAATCATCAAATGATATCTTCCGGCCTGGAGCGGAGCGGGAGGGAGTGTCAGACTTTTACTGACAAAAGCCCACCGCGGTAACTATTAGAACTATTGCACAACCCCGATAGGTTAGATTTATAGGTATTTGACTTCTAGTTAGTCTACTAGTCACCAGTACAGCAGCTGAGTCTAGAATCCTAGGTTCAGTTACCGGCTTGGGTAAAGTGGTATTGTGTTTATTCATTAACAATTTCCAAAGATCACGGAGTTTATAAAATTAGCTGTGCGCCTCGGATAGCTTGTAAAAAAGCGGTCCGTCAAATTAAAATGTTTCAAAATAAAAAAAATGTACATTTTAGCACGGATACTTAAACGTGTTCTTTTTCGATGTCACCAAAAACATTACTTTGCACTGAAATTAGAAATAGTTTTTTTTTTGGTGAGTGGGAAATCATCGAATGACTGCTCCCGTCCTGGGTGCGGCGGGAGGGCGTGTCAGACTTTTACTGACTAAAACCCACTCATGCTCCTTCGATTGCCCTTTATGTTCCAGGGTCACGGTAACTATTATAAACATTCCGCAACCCCGGAATTAGAAATAGTCTGTTTGTTATTTGTTTAATACAACGTTGTCTCACACTAGAAATTCCTAATAACATTTTAATTTACAAATGTACAAACTAACAAAAACAACATTATTACATATTCCTAAAACATTCCCAGTAAAGCTTCCTCCCAAATATGTAATAAAGCAAGTTGCTGATACAAAACAGAGACCAACACAGTAATTAAATTACCTCCTAAATAGAACCGTGCAACTACGCAAAATGAATTACTGCGGTAGTACTAAACGATGCGATAGGAATCTCTCACCATTTGTAATAACATTAGGCAGGATAGTTACAGAATTATACTGAAACCTACATGGTTGGTTAGTAATGTGTACATAAACTGATTAACAGTAATGATGGGACTGTTGGTATAGTGGTTAGTGGCCGGTGGTCGTGGGTTTGAATCGCAGTCAGGACAAACTTTGTATGATGAGCATGACTGTCGGTTCGGTATCTAATGTGGTGCGTAATCCGTATCCGTACTAATATTATAAATGCGAAAGTAATTCTGTCTGTCTGTCTCTTCTTCACGCCTAAACCACTGAACTGATTTGAATGAAATTTAGTACAGATATAATCCGGGACCCGAGAAAGGACATAGGATAGTTTTAATACCGGAAATCCCCCGGGAACGGGAACTACACACATCAAAAGTGTCTAGGGATATTTTAATTAAACCTAAATAACTAAAATTCTTTTAACTTTTTGTTAAGACACCTACACTTTAAAATAAACCTTGTTTAATTGCCTATCTAATCTGATAATAAACTTTTAGATAAAGTTAAATTTAAAAAAAAACTTAGAAGAAGAGGAAAAACTCAACAAAATTTCAATTTAACTTTATTTTTGAAATTTCAAAACCTAAACAACAAAACAATTTTTTGAAGTGAAAACTTCTTTAGCGGCGTTGAGCACTTTTTCTGTAATGGGTATAAAATCTTAAACTCGCGTCAGGACACGTGACCTGATCGAAAAAGCGTAGGACGGATGGATTTTAATGTAAAATAATTGTAATAGTTTTAAAGTGTTAAATTTTTAATGTAATATAAATTGTCATGTTTGTGTACGATAGCGCAATAAATGAATATTGTATTCTACCACATAAATGATAGTACTTTTATACTGATAAAGCAATTGGTGCAAAATTATTCCCTAACCATTCCAAAATATCAAACATGCTCAACGTTAATAATCAAGTTTTCACTTCTGCCGGCACTCCCGGAGTGCAACCCGTCTTTTTTTTTTTATAAAAATTGTTGAAAACTTAAAATTAATAATTCGTGGATCCACCTAAGACTCTCCTGACACATCAGGAGCGGTTCTGCATACTCAAAACAAGGGTGTCAATATCCTGTTGTGGAGTACTGTCCCAAATCCTGCTAAGATGCAAGAAAAGCTGGTTTTGATGCACAATATCAACAGGGAAATTCCTACGAGCTCTTCTCTGAAGCATATTCCAGGCATGCTCAATAGGATTTAAGGCAGGGGATTGTGCAGGCCGGTCTAAAGCTTGGATAACATGCTGTTGTAACCAACTTGTAACGATACGCGCCGTATGTGGACGGGCATTGTCGTGCCTTAGCTGGAAATTTTGTCCCATTTGCTGTTTGTGGGGCAAGATTACAGGCTCTAGCACTTCATCTCGGTGTTTTCGAGCAGTCATATTGCCTTGTATCCAAACGAGGTCCGTTCTACCGCCGAGACGAATTCCTGCCCAAACCATAATCGTGCCACCTTAATATGCATGAACTTGTTGTGGGTGCTGCAGTCGATTCCAACGTCCAGGTTTTCTCCAAACGCGTACTCTTCGCGAATCAGGATGAAATCCAAACCTAGATTCATTAGTGAAAAGCACAAGTGACCATTGAGAATGGTTCCAGTTTTCGTGTGCAATAGCCCATTGTAATCTTCTTCCTCGATTACCTCTCCTTAGTGCTGATACCCAAAATGGCCTACGAGCACGTAGATTGACTTCATGCAGTCGCCTTCTCAAAGTTTGACCGCTTACCAGCAAACCATACTCTCTCTGTAGCCTTTGAACCAATTGCATCGCCGCTGCATTTAGTTGACTTCGTGCAGCATTTACTATGAATCGGTCCTGTACATGTGTTGTAATGCGTTGAGGTCCTCGGTGCCGTTCCACCACTTCCTCCGTGACACGATAACATGACCAAAGCCTGGATATAACGCTCTGACTGGTCTTCATGGCTTCAGAAACGGCAATTATGGGACAGTATACCACAACAGGATATTGACACCCTTGTTTTGAGTATGCAGAACCGCTGCAGATGTGTCAGGAGAGTCTTAGGTGGATCCACGGAATATTAATTTTAAGTTTTCAAGAATTTTTATAAAAAAAATTGTTGTTTTGTTTAAGTTTTGATGTTTCAAAAATAAAGTTAAGATTGAAATTTTGTTTGAGTTTTTCCTCTTCTTCTAAGTTTTTTTTTAAATTTAACTTTATCTAAAAGTTTATTATCAGATTAAATAGTCTATTAAACAAGGTTTATTTTAATGTATACATGTTTTAACAGGTTTAATTGAAATATCCCTAGACACTTTTGATATGTGTATTATTCCACGGGACGAAGTCGCGGGCAATAGCTTGTTTATATATAAAATGTTTGGTTTTATCAATTATGTAAGTATGTTTATTTGTTGTATGGTTACCATAGTACATATTATTATAAAACTTTTGTCATTGCCCGGTAGTAGGGCAAAAAATACTCTTATAATCAAAAGTGTCCAAGGCACAAGAGTAACTCTTTATAGCGCAGATAAATCCGTACAGACATCAATAGTGTAATGGGTTAAATAAAAAAAACAAGACGATGTAGGCAATCACACTTATTTTAATAATAGTAAACTTCACAATCAAAATGTATGGTGGTAAATTATTTGTAAGCGGACAGAGTTTTCACTTGCGATGATTGTCGTGGCAGAACAGGGGCGCAAAATGAGCTCGCTTGGCGTTATAAGGCTGTCCCCCCACCGAAGGCGTCCGGTGGAGATGGCAACGGCTTGGCTTTGGCTAGGGTTGGCGGTTGCATGGCACGCTGTGGTTGGCTGAGGCGGTGTGACGTAACATTCGGCCGTCCTGAAACAATGATTGCTCCCGCAATGGGAGAAAATTGGATTAGCTTTCTAGTAGGTCAATAAGGTCTTCAGTTTCAAGCTGTTCATCAGAGCTACTAGCACTGTCAGAGACAGAAACCATACTATGATAGGGCCTCAAGGAGTCCGCCGCTACAAGGCCCGTGAAGGCCTTGTAGCCCCGAAGCCCCTTAATACTTCGGATCCTGTATCTGTCATTGCCTACTACTTGGGTTATAACGTAAGGGCCAGAGTTAATATCATCAAGTTTAGTATTGACTTTTGCCGCGCTACTTGTGGGCGCTTGACGCCAAAGAACTAAATCTCCTTTTCTATAGATACGGCTTATTTTACGTCTCTTGTCAAAATGATGTTTCATCCTTTCACCTGCTATTTTTAATCTAGCACTTGCCTTGTCACGCCTGATTTGCACAGGCTCACTAGTACTGTCGGTAGAGACAACATCACAGCGTGGCCTAGAGATTTTGGCAAACATTAAATCGTAGGGCTTATATCTTGTACTATCATTCAAAGTATTGTTAATTCCCCAGAGAATGTCAGGCAAGCAATTTGCCCAATTATTCGAAGTCTCGCTAGGATTGGTTGCACGCAATGCATTTAAAATGGTCCTATTTGTGCGTTCTACTTGACCGTTGGCTCGCGGACATGCAATAGAAGTCAAAATGTGTCGAAATTGTTTATCACTTGAAAACTTTTTAAAATGCCTACTGGTAAAAGCCTTTCCATGGTCACTGACCAGTTTATCAGGGTACCCGAATAAGCTAAATATTCCTTTAAGTGCCCTAATAGTTTCTACAGAATTAACTGTTCGGGTAGGTTCAGCAATAACAAATTTTGAAAAAGAATCTGTAATAACCAACATATACTGGTAGCCTTTCGAAGTTTTGCTAAAAGGGCCTAAGTGGTCAACATGAACCATGAGCATGGGCTCTGTGGGTTTCGGAATTGGGTATAGTTTGCCTTCCTTTTTTCCGTGATCGCCTTTTCCGTAAGCACAGTAAATACATGCAGCAACATATTTTTGAACAAAGCGAGTCATTTTTGAAAACCAATAGTTCTTTTTTATTAAATCTAGACACTTTTGAAACCCTACATGCCCTATATCATCATGGTGCATCTGAACCAACCTCCATCGCGCCAATGCTGGTACTACAAGTCGATTACCGTGTAAAGTTTTTCTATACAGTCTATTGTCTAAAAGCACGTAATTGTTAGTTATTTCAGGGGCAGCTAAATTATTCTTAAGTTGATCAATCAATCGCTTCAATTTGTCATCCTGGTACTGTATGGTATAAAACCAGTCTAACACGTCAAGGCGATTGATATTCAAAATATCGATTGGGTTTCTACTTAAGGCATCTACATGCTTCATTTTCTCTCCGGGTCTGTACTCTATACTCATATCATAATCTTGAATCGACAGCCACCATCGGGCAATACGTGGGATTAGATCGCGTTTGGTTAACGTGGCGCGAACAGCCGAACAGTCAGTCACAACTTTCACATGTTTACCTACAATATACACTCTAAATCTGCGCAACGATTCAACTACGGCCAATGTTTCAAGCTCGTAGCTGTGATACATACTTTCTTCTTTACTTGTTACTCTACTGAAATACATAACAGGACGAAGCGAGTTATCGGTTTGTTTTTGTATCAAAATACCCGCGACGCCTAATTTGCACGCATCCGTGTGAATCTCTGTCGGCAAAGCAGGGTCGTATAAAGCCAGTACAGGTTTTGTACACAAACACTGTTTCAATTGTTCAAAACTACTAGATTGTTTACTACCCCAATTCCAAACTGCATTTTTCTTTGTTAAATCAGTTATGGGGCGAGCAATTATTGCAAAATTTTTAATGAATTTCCGAAAGTAACTACATAATCCTATAAACTGTCGTACCTCGTGAACGTTTCTAGGGATTGGAAACTGAGACACTGCTGCCAACTTAGATTCACCGGGTTGAATGCCATTTGATGAAATCTCATGTCCTAAGTATGTGATCTTATTTTGTAAAAACGCGCATTTGTTCATATTTAATTTTAAATTCTCTGATTTGAATTTATAAAGAACCTTTTCTAAAATATCTAGGCCTGATTGGACATCAACAGAAGGCAATAACAAATCGTCTAAAAATGCCAATAATTCATATTCGTTATCTATGGTTTTCGTACTACCGTCACTGTTCAATTTGTTAGTATTTTTTATTGAATCTACTATCTTATTTATCAATCGCATAAAAACAGAGGGTGCATTAGCTAGACCGAATGGAACGCGAGTGTATTCAAAGTGTCCCTGTGGTGTTATGAAAGCGGTTTTGTGCGTATCTTGGGGGTCAATCTTAACCTGGTGATAACTTTGTGCTAAATCTAAACTTGTGAAATATTTCTTGCCGGCTAATTTCGAGATCTGGTCATCAATATTGGGCAGTGGATATCTGTCTTTGACCGTAATAGCGTTAAGCGCTCGATAATCAACACAGAGCCTACTGTCGCCGTTCTTTTTCTTGACGAGGATTACAGGAGAAGCGAAGCATGACTCGGACTCTCGGATTATACCGGCGTCTAATAATTCTGACACTTTGGACCTAACTATTTCTTGCTCAGTGTGTGATAAGCGGTAAGGCTGACGATAAATAGGCTGATCATTTGTTAATTTTATTTTCATCTGCAATAAATCCGTACATCCTAACTCTTGTGTTTTATTTACAAAACAGTCGCTGTATTTTGTTAATAAATGAATTAAACTATCGTGATCATTTTTATTTAATGGCCCTGACTTGATCTCATCTACATTTACTCCTCCAATAGTACTAGCGCTAGCTTGGCTGGTGTGCAACAGAGATACTACAGTATGGCTATGCTGATTATTGGCTTTGGCGATGGTAGTACAAGGCAAAGTACAATTCGGTTGACTAACCTGAACCTCCGGCGGCTGCGGGGTGGCACAACTGTCTGCTCTGGTCAGCACTGCACCTCGTTCCCAGACGATATTTCTTGCACCACTATTGAAGATCTTGAGGTATCCTGCAGAGCCTCGTAGCAGGGTAGCAGGAATAGAGTAGGATACACCTTGCAGCTCATAATGTTGTGGTGCGGTAACAATATCCTGGTCTGCGTTATTATCCAACACATTGACTTTGATAATAGAATGTCCGGGTAACAAACACACTTTTTCTGTAGTAACAACCTTGAAGCGAGTGCGTTCTTCAACTGCATCTATATGTTTGGTAAAGTCCATGTCTTGTTTGAGAGTAGCTTTGCCGTCACTAACCACCAGCGTCATACCTTCGTGGTTGATAATAGGCTGTCCCACCAACAGATGAATGTTTCCCATATCCACATCAGTCAAATGAGCCTTACAGGGAACATTTACGCCATCAATCTCAAGGTCAAAAACGACCTCTCCGCGGCTTGGCAAGTGTTCTCCAGAGAATCCCTTGAGAATGGTACTAGTCGGCTTGATTTCAAGATTGAGTAATTTTGACACGTGGGTAGAGAGTGCGTTAACTTGACTTCCTGTATCTATGTATGCTTGAACGTGTATGCCATTGATTTTTACCGCTTTTTCATACGTCTTATTATGGTTCTGTAGAAGCTTGATTTCTTTTACTTCTGTCGGTGCGACTACCTTCGGAGCAGTGGGACAACGTGGAGCAATGTGCCCTTGTTTACCACATTTGAAACACGTCCGTGAGTCTGGGTATGGGCAGTTGCGTAGTATGTGGCCAGTTTTTTTGCAACGCGGGCAGGGGTCGACATCCGGATTGACGGGGGTATTTTTCTTATCGCTGGCTTGTCGGTTGTTCACGTCTTTGCCGGATACGCGTGCTCCAATTGACAGCGCTGGCGGTTGATAGTCATCCAACGCGCAGAGGAAGCCTTCATACAATTCTTCGGGTCGTTCGCATTGATATGCTCTCGCGTTTGCCTGGAGCGATTGTGGTAGACCGCGAATGATGCAAGAAACAGTTGCGCTGTCGGACAACTTGCACCTAAAGCACATTCCCACCTTATCTTGATAATATTTCGTCATCGATTCTGTGGGTAGTTTCTTCCGGTTCATCATCTCTTCTAGCATATTGCCATAATCACGATGTCTAGGGAAAGCACGAGTTAGCATTTCCTTCCAGACGTTCCACGGATAATCGTACTCGTCGAGTCTGTTATACCATTTTCTTGCTTGCCCTCTTAGTCTATCCTGTAGATAAAATGATTTCGTGGTCTCGTTCCATCCGTGGATTTCTCCAAGCTGCTCGATCTTTTTGACCCACGCTGTTGCAGTAGGGCAATCTTCGTTGTCAGGATCAAACTCAGGGATTAGTGAGGCTGCGCGGTGTTCTTTTCTAGTGGTGACAGAGGGTACTTCTTCGCTCAGCTCACGCATGGCCTTTTGTACTTCAGTTTCTAAGAGTCTTCTTAAGATCTTCCGAGCCGGCGGGGTGTCTTGTTCTTCGTTATCGCTCGTTTCTGATGCATCTTCAGGTAAAGGCTCGCTCCAATCCAGTGGACGGACCAAGCGACCCGCCGTTGATGCATCGGCATGATTACGCTTCATAGCTCTTTTTATTTAAGCCCACTTCTGAGATGTAATGGGTTAAATAAAAAAAACAAGACGATGTAGGCAATCACACTTATTTTAATAATAGTAAACTTCACAATCAAAATGTATGGTGGTAAATTATTTGTAAGCGGACAGAGTTTTCACTTGCGATGATTGTCGTGGCAGAACAGGGGCGCAAAATGAGCTCGCTTGGCGTTATAAGGCTGTCCCCCCACCGAAGGCGTCCGGTGGAGATGGCAACGGCTTGGCTTTGGCTAGGGTTGGCGGTTGCATGGCACGCTGTGGTTGGCTGAGGCGGTGTGACGTAACAATAGCCTAAAAAATACAGGATAGTTGGAGTTTTCTCCCAAAAATCCTATAACAGGAGCTGGAACTAAGCTGGTATAACCGCGGGAACAGCTAGTCCATACTAATATTATAAATGGGAAAGTGTGTCTGTCTGTCTGTCTGTATATTCGTCTTTCTTTCACAGCAAAACGGAGCGATGAATTGACGTGATTTTTTGAGTGGATATAGTTGAAGGGATGGAGAGTAACATAGGCTACTTTTTGTCTCTTTCTAACTCGAGCGAAGCCGCGGGCAAAAGCTAGTTTTATTATAAAAAAGAAATCCTAATATAGAAGCTGCAAGGAATGCGCTTTTGCATTTGAATTTGATTGAAGTCAGGTCTCTGTCGTAAAATCGAACATTCTAACTCGAGCGCGTTGAAAAAGAATTGAATTCTCTTCAAATATCCTGTAAGCCATTTCAATACTCTTATTAAGTCATTTATATACTCTTTTAATACATCATGCACCAAGTATTACCCATCGTTATTAATTAATAAAACTTTGAACAATGTGAGAAACGACTATTTCTAATTTAAAACTTGTTACTTTTTTACTTTTTTATTGTACCGACGTTCTATGAATTGTACAATGAAATTCTACCTAGATATTTCTAATTGTATAGCTTCTATTATAGTAAATTTACCTTAATTCTAATTGTGAAGCTTTTATTGTAGTAAATATTTTCTACTGTTTGTTAATTACTTGGATTCTACAACCGTTTTTCTCCAGTCGTTTCTCCTTTGGATCGATCACCGACAAGACGTTTCGTTTTTAGTATTTTCAAATTTACTTCCACGTTAACTTCGTGCAATTATGCTAGGCCGAGATAAATAAATAATGAATTTATCTTAGGACATCTCACCTGACACAAATTAAGCAGAGCTTATACTATGGTGACCAGTCAACTGATGGGTTGCGGAATAGTTCTAATAGTTACCGCGGCCCCGAAACATAATGGGCAACGTATGTGTGTGTGAGAGAGTTTACATAAGTATGGAGTTTCTTGCCCATTCTTCTCCATACGTAACAACATTTCCGAATGGGCGGTAGATTCACTTTTGTTTATAAGTATGACGTTTCAAAGTGCCTTTTTTGGCCTAATGGAAATAAATGATTTGACTTTGACTTTGACTTTGAATACAAACTCTCTCACACACACATACACTCACGAATATGTAGATGTACACTCCTCGTCCTTTGCGCGGACGCTAGGGCATTAGTACCTACATATATACCTCTAACTCCTCACTTACGAACACTACACTCGCCAAATTTTAGTTACATAGTACATGTCTAAGATGATTAACTTGTTTTCATATCTTATCTCGACACCTTAAATTACTTGTAATACGTAAGTGCAATCATAACTGTGATTTTGGAGCCTGGAGTTCTGTAACACAGGTCTTGAGCCCAGTATAGACTCCAGCTCTCAAAAAAGATTGATGCAATTTGAACAGACTTTTGTATTATTATAAATAACTTTGTACCCTTTTTTGAGAGAAATAAATAAATATTATTATTATAACTAAAAGTAGATGGGCGAGTTTATGTCAGTTAAACTCCCTCCCGCCCCGCGCAGGGCGGAAAAGTCACAACTGATATGAATTCATGCATATTCATCACAAAAAGAATGAAAAGTAATAAACATACTTATAAAAGTAAACCATAGACATTATAGAAAAATTTACACCCAGGGAGAGACAAAGTTGCCAAGTTACCTAGTGGTCACATAGTGTTTACTAGACCAACAGTGCACGTTAGTTAAAAATTCTATCTTGCAGTGGTAATTTGACAGCTGTGTGACAGCGACTAGGTATAATCATTTGCAAAGCACGTACTGAGTAAGTTCTATTTATATTATTTACTTAAGGGCCCTTAAATCTTTGAACACGCGTGATTCGAGACACATAGACAGACAATAGCAGCGCGACAGCCGGCTGTCGCTTGGTCGAAAGGTAAAATCGATAACAAATGCTGCAACAATCGCTCAAGCTATATTGTAGGTAGATGTATACAAAAAATGATGGATTTTTACAAATTTAATATTTGACCGAGCATTGACCCACTGACCTGTACAGAAACATATTATTATAGTTCACTGGCTGTCCCCACAGACTCACCCGAGCTACAATAGGCTTTTTGTTGTTACTGCGCTCTCGTAGGTCATGGGCGTGATGTTAAATAGCTTATGTCTTAGGGATGATTCTCATTAGAGCGGGCCGTGCCCGGGGCGGGGCCCGGACGGGGCACGGTTTTAATCTGTTACAAATATTTAAATTTATATTACACAGTGCATTATCCGTGTCCCGTCCGGGACCTCTCGACACACTTCAATACCACGTTTGTTGCACGGCCCGCCCCCTACAGTCGGTGTAATATAAATTGCGTAGCACGGTAGGGCCCCGTCTCGTCCACGCCCCGGCCCTGGCACGGCCACGGCGGCGGTTATTCTGATGTATAAGCTACATTTCTGTAAAGTTTTATCAAAATCCGTTTCGTAGTTTTTGAAAGAGAGAGTAACAAATATTCACAATTTTACACACGCACACACAGTTAACAATTTTCACAATTACATATATAGTTAAGTTTTAGTGGGATAATGATAATTATTATGATGACGATTCACTTAAATCAGTAGCCTAAAGTTGTCTTAACTACTAACTCAAGTAGGAAAAATCATGGAATATTTCGTATGTTTGTATGTTTGGACAGCCGGTCGATATCTTCGACATCATCCAGTTTAAGTATGGGTTATCAACTTAGCCGGTAAAAAAGCTGTGGAGATCTAATAATATATGTTCCATATAAAACATGTTCGATTCGGGTACTTAGTTGGGTTCATTGATAAGCCTGCCGGTCTAGTGGTTAGTGACCCTGACTGCTAAGCCTGAGGTGGTGGGTTCGATTCCCACCCAGGACAAACTTTGTGTGATAAGCATAATTGTTTGTTCTGTGTGTGGATGTAATTTATCTATAATACGTACATATTTATAAATTATATAAGTATGTTTACTAGCTGTCTGGTTACCATAGTACAATCTCTACCTAGATTGGGATCAGATGATATTGTGTGAGTTGTCCAAGGATATTTATTTATATTTACATTTGTTGAGACAAGCCGAAATAAGTAAATAATAATAAGCCGGTTAAAAGTCACATGATAATGAAAAAATACTTAAGTAGTATTTAATTATCACAATCACTACAAAATAGTATAGGACACACTAATACCACTTTTATTTTAGACTGCAGACACAAAAAGCCACTACAAATGAGTATCGAAGCGGCTACCAAGGGATTAGGTTAATAACATAAGCACATTGCTTTGTGAGCTAATTACAAAATATGGCGGCCACTGTTCCAATTTATCAAGCGTTGTGAAAATGAGAGTAATTACCTATTTATGAATGTGTGTGTGGCTATATAGAAAAAGGCTAACTACAATTTCAGTATGTGTAGAACTTAATTTTGGCTGTGAAGTAATACGTTGAAGAAACTTTGTAATGTTTTTAGTAAGAACAATTTATTTTACAGATAGTAGCTGCTTCTATACGGATTCTTTCATCTTCTCTCTAGTCTTTCCGTGATAATGTTGAATACCAGAGTTTTACATGAAGCGATTGTCTGTCAGACCTCTTCAACTCACTACACTCAGGTACAAATTTAGCCGAACAGCATCATGGTCTCCGATACTGTTTGGCAGTGTTTGGTCAAACTGATTGGCAGATTTTGGCTTTCTCTAACTACTTGTAACGCATTAAGTGCGTTCCGACCTACGAGGCATCAGTAACGAAAAATGTTAATTTGACTATTTTTCTAACCTTTTGACGACCAACCGGCAGCCAGCTGTCGGGCTGCTATTGTCTTTCTATTGTGTCTCAAATCACGTGTGCTCAAAGGATTAATATGTACAGCCCAAACCTCTGGTTTTACAAACCTGAAACTTGCAGGGTATATTTTTTGTGAAGAATAAGTATCCACTAAGAACGGTTTTTAGGAAATTTCAACTCTAAAGGCATGTATAAGGGGATAGAATTCGACATCACAGTCTTAGATAAACTTAGAAAGTAATACATGTTATGAGTTGAAAATGTCTTGATACTTGAAGACGCAGACGTCTTAACTGACCTACATTTGCAATACGACGTCGATTACAATTACATTATTTAACAACAGATAATGGGACGTCATGCTTGTTACTGCTTCGCTAATTAGTCGATAATCAATTAACCGTGGACGTGAGACTGATGTTTGCGTTTGACGGGTTCATAATGTGTGACATGTGCTCTACATTGTACATCATGTTGATTAACTCACCTATAGAGGTTGAGAGATCTCTGTATTGTACTTAGTTTATCACCTACAGTACTACCAGCCCCTCGCGTTTATCCCGCGTAAATCCCGTTTCCGTGAGATTTTTGGGATTGAAACTGTCCCATATCCTTGCTTCAGTTATGGGCTATTACTGTACCAAATTTTATTTCAATCGGTTCAGTCCTTTTGGCGTGAAAGATGGGCAAACAAACACACATACTTTTCCGTTTATAGTATTAGTATAGATTGTTACGTGTATCTTTGATGTGCTTTTCATCTCATCTTCATTGTATTGGCAGAAAAAAGTCCTGAACTGGACTCATGCCTCCCTAAAATCTGCTCAAACACCGATTTCGCGCCGTATAATTCCATCTACAGGTAAGTAAGATCACGTAAACCTTAATTTCAAAAATGACGTAAAGGGTGAATTTACCTTTCTCAATACACATAGATAACATGCAACATTAATTGGCTTTCGCTTAAATATTTGTAAGCCACATATTTGCAATATTGCATGATGCGTATCGACCAAATATGTGGAACGTTTACCTACAATGTTTGACGTAGTAAATAAATGACTATCCATACTCAAAGTGGTCTGTCGCTATCACTCAACTAAAATCCCCAAAAGAACATAAGGGAAATTCATGGAAATCAACATTTTTCCCTACATTATTTATCTTTTCCCCGCATTTAGACCGTAAAGGCTTCACCACATTGAAACGCACCGCTGCGTTATAATCGGCAGAGTATATAAGTACAAAGAACTGCTCTTTGTATTTCTACGCCACGACGCTTTAACGCTTCTGTGTAGCAAAGCCTTAAGGCAGTCACGTCCCCAGCTGTTGTTTTACTTATCTACCCCTCTAAACAGTGACACGTTTTCGCACTATCATGGTACAGAAATACGTCTTCACCCAAAACAGGGGCTTACGTCAAAACACTTACTCGTATGGTAATTTTATGCCAGCCAATCTATTTGAGAATGCGACTCGACTTAATAGAACGTTTCATCTCTATTTACTTTCAATCTTATTTAATTAAATACGCTATAACTGAATAGCGGAGGCATTAATTTTGCGCTTAGCGAATGCGCAAATCTTGACAGTTAGTCACAAAGCTACAAGTTCTTGAGTGGAACTTTGCATAATTGGCACCCCGACTCTGTTCGGGAACGACAAGTACTGGCGTAAATTTTATTATCAAATTATGAACTTATTACGTACTGTGTCACCTGAAGTCGTTAGTACGTATGCGAAACACGGCTCATGTTTTAGTGTTATATGCGTAGTAATTAATTATAATATTCGTGTAAAGTTCCACGGAATATGCTCGTGGGTTGGTATCGCAGTGAAATTCATTCGTGTAATTATATCGACGATTTATTAGCTTGGAACGTGTACCTTTGAATATTTGGCCTTGGTTTTGGATTTTTAATTTGGTGCGTTGCTTTAAATAACTGGTTGATTAATGTTTGTGTACAGTATGGTAACTATACAATATTGTCACCGTATAAAGGGATTAGTTTTTTTAATGGAATCGTGAATACAAAATCAACAATACTTGTTATGCAAAAACAGGAGGGTTTAGCAACGATCGCTCGGTCCATTTATGTATTTTTTGTGTTCGGATGGCTTTATGTCATAAAATACAAAAAAAAAATACATAATTAATGGCTGATGGCCCACCCGATGTTAAATATCTGCAATACCAGAGGCATTGCTGGTGCATTGCAATCCCAGAGACGTAGGTATTTAGGTAATATGTCCCATTTGCTTGTAACTACACTAGCGGAAAAGTACAACCAATACCACTTATCTATGCATCTCGCTGGAATGCGACACCTCTCCCGCTTCCCTGCACGGCGCCTCGTTCGTTTAGTAGCGATAGCGTACCGTCAGCGTTACGTCACAGCGCGAGGTGCACTATTAAGTCTTTTCGGTATAAGAGTGGACGAGAAGAACTCTTTGATTGGAACACAGCAATGTCTGTTTGCGATCGAACTAGGAATAGTAGCAGTACTTGCACTAACCAATACTACCTTGGAAATATGTTTCGTATATAAAAATATAGTCCAAGACATTATTAACAAAAAAGTTATATTTTGTCATATAAAATACTAGCTTTTGCTCGCAGCTTCGCCCTCGTGAACGTTGAAACTTCTTTTCCATATTTTACCTCTTTTAGCCACAAATAATACACCCTCCAAGTTTCATGTCACAGGGATCAGTAGTTTGGGCTGTGCGTTGAAATATTAACAGTCAGTTAATCAGTCAGCCAGCTATCATTTAACCACAAAAATCAACTTCAAAGTAACTTTTACAACTCAAAATTCAATAAAACTAACCATTTCAATTTTACCTACCAAAACTTTCAATTCCCACCATATTACCGCTACGCTACCGTGCGTTCCAAATGTAAATCACTTCAAATTAATAGTGGGTACCGAGACTGGACGTTACGCTTGTGGTGCGGTCCGAAGCAAGCTGGAGCTAAATCGTACAGCAGTTTAGCTAGCCCGTATTGATTCTAACACTAGACAGTTTATATCACTGGACGCCAATAGACTTAGTACAATGCATGAGCCGTGATCAAATAAAGCGCGTGATTGCAAATTTGAGAGTGCGATTGATCGATTTGTCGCGCGAATTTGGACTGTGTGAAAGGGCTGTTACTATGATGTATGTTGGGTTTGTGTGTGTTTAATTTGAATAAGTGGTGGTATTGTTATTTGTATTAAAATGTGATGCGGTACAAAAATATTACATCTATACTAACTAATATTATAAAGAAGAAAGATTTGTATGTATTGATGTTTGTTACGTTTAAACTCAAAAACTACTGGACGGATTTCGATATTTTTTTCAAAATTAGAACGCTACTTTATCCCTAAGTAACATAGGCTAATAATTTATTTATTGATTAAAGCAAAAAGCAATCAATAATATCATGCTATGTGTCACGAAAGCGAAGCAGTAATCAAAAACGCGTTACGCGGGTGAAACCGTGAGAAACAGGTAGTAATTATATATTTATTAAAAAAAATAAAAGCTTTTATTTCATTAAACTTATAAAATGTTAAACTCACTAGCTGACTGTTGATATATCAACGCACCCGCCCAAACAGTTGGTCCTAAAGATATGGAACTTGAACGATATATTCATTGTGAAAAGCAAGTATCCACTAAGAAAGTAATTTTGAAAATTACCTATCGAAAAGGGTGGAATATGGGATGAAAATTTCGATATCCACGCGGGTGAAGCCGCGGGTGAAAGCAAGTATGTTATAAGCTGATTTATCACGATTGCAGTTATCCAATACGCACCTATACAAAGGATGTTCGCCTAACTATTACCCGATTGTTAAAACGTTTTATTGTCCAAAGAGCGTTTGGTTCAATACCATTTTTTTAAGTAGATAACACTTAGGAATGTCCTGTTCATTTTAGTTTTGATGGTATGTTTATATACTTCGGGCCTGTTGGTCTAGTGGTTAGTGAACCTGACTGCTAAGCCGAAAGCCGTGGGTTCGATTCCCAACCAGGACAAACTTTGTGTGATGAGCATGATAGTTTGTTCTGTGTCTGGGTGTAATTTATCTATAATAATGTATGTATTTATAAATTATTTAAGTATGTATATCAGTTATCTGGTTACCATAACAAGCTCTGCTTAGTTTGGTATCAGATGACCGTGTGTGAGTTGTCCCAAGATATATATTTATTTATTTATACTTCGCTGCTCCGAAAGGCAGCAGCATGCACAGAATAAATATCTGTACGTCCAAAGGATATTTGTTTTGAGTCTGGTTATTTGACTATGTAAGTTTACATGTCAAACACAAGTCATAAACTGAAAATGGTTGGAAATCAAAGCTAGTTTTTGGGCTAAGACTACAATATAATGTTTTATGGTGTGAATCAACAATATCATTATCGAACTAGCTTCGCCTACTCTTTCTATAACTTCCTAGAAATATCTCCAAAAATAGTTAAATTGGCAATCTATTAACCTATTTTTACCAGTGATTGGACTTGTAGAACCCTATTTTTAACACATGACATCAATAGTCAAGTCAATAGTCAAATCATTTATTTTCATTATACCAAAAAAAGGCACTTTGAAACGTCATACTTATAAAACAAAAGTGAATCTACCGTTACATTAAGGCAAACATCGTTAGGAAACCTGAACTTGTAATGAATATAAGTTCGAATTTGCCAATCCACCTTGAGCAAACGTATAATGCTTGTGCCCATTCTGAATGAGAAGAGTTTTACACGACAACTTTTTTTGAGGTTTTTAGAGTCGCCCGTAAATGTAAACAAGTCATAGGTGCTTTCATAAAAATCATCTTAGCACAAAAATGAGGAGGAAATTTATTGCCAAATGTGAATAAGCGCTAAAATGCCCAGCCACTTGAAACTTGAAAAAATAATATTAAAAATATTAAGACATCCTCACGATGTAAACAAAACATAATTAAACGTTATCCTCAATTACAATACTACAATTTACAAAAAAGCCTTAGGAAACCAAATTATTAATTTTCCTAGTCTCTCTCTAGACTCTATTATTCAGTCTAGTATTCTATCTATCTAGTATTCAGAAAGAAAGAAAGAAAAACAGTTTATTCGAGCTACAAAATAAAACATACATAGTAGAAACCTTACAACTAAGAGCGCTAAGAACCGTCACAACTGCGCGAAATGCTAAAGCCTTAAAAACTTAAAGACAGTTTAAAAAAAATAACGTACATCTTTACCCGATAAACCAGGCTAGATTCAGCAAGTCTCGTACGTTTACCGAATCTTCCCGACCGGCTTTTTTCTTTTTTTTTGCCACAGCGGGATTGGTTTGAAGTGCGCGGGAAAATCTCACGACCCTTTAAAGCCGGAACACTACTTCGGATCATCCGGTTTTTTTTCTAGGGCACTTTAAATATAGTAGATGTTTCCACATCGCACCTCTTTCTTTAGGCCGTATCGGTTTTATATTTTACGGATTGATGAGTGCCGGTTGTGAAAAATATTTTAATTCTTTTGTAGGTTTCTCTTTTCCATCTGTGTTATGGATCTTACGAAAATAAAGATAATACTGTAGTTGTTGGTTGAGATATTATAATCAGTTTGGTTAGACAAATGGTATAAAAGAATTGGTGGTGGTGTAAAGTTCGATACGAGATGTCAAATTACTTAGCATAAACTTATGTCAACTTGTCACCCCCATACATTTAGCAATGTATTCTACTTTTCCATCTATTCAACAATGCTTGTCTTGTGCTGCTAAGCTCCGCATTTTTGACGTATAATCATAAACAGGCATGGAAAAAAATTAATGATAATTAATTTTAAGTATGTATAAATAAACGCATCATGACTTCTTTGTAAAATGACCTGTTTATAGCACTGCAGACTACAGTAACATATTAGACTAGTATTCATACTATACTAATATTATAAATGGGAAAGTGTGTCTGTCTGTCTGTCTGTCTGTCTGTTTGTCTTTCTTTCACGGCAAAACGGAGCGACGGATTGACGTGATTTTTTAAGTGGAGACTACTTTTTGTCTCTTTCTAACGCGAGCGAAGCCGCGGGCAGAAGCTAGTAATATTATAAAGAACTGTCGTTACTACAAATCCAATATGGTTTTCAGTTATATCTTTATTAGGTAATACAAAGTATAACCTGTCATTAATAATGCCTTTTTCGTGGTATGTTGGCACGTCAGTTTATTTTATGTCTAGACTACGTATTACGCTAAAATATTACCTATCATGAGTAATTCATGATAGGTAATATTTCATCACGTTAAGAATATTAGCATACCGAAAAAGACTATGCCAAGATGTTTTAGTAAACTTCAATATACCAAATATTCTTTTTAATTAACCTACCTCTTATTTATAAAGTTGCAGGGTAAAAACTAGGCAAGTACTATTGTAACTAAAGAAATTAAATTTATAAAGGACATCACTGGTATTCACACCTTGGAAAACACTTAAATAGTCGTTAACCTTTCGACAACCGGCTGTCGCACTGCCATTGTCCTTCTTTTGTGTCTCAAATTACGTGTGTTCGAAAGTTTAATCATAGATCATTAGTCGTTAAAAGCCACATTTCATTAGGAATCCAGATTCCGCGATGGTCGGCGTGATGCAAGGAGCTACCACCAAGCGAACACCAAAACAAACATTAGAGCTGTCAGTTTTCGAATGACTCGATTCGAAAACTGACAGCTCTGTGCTCTGTGCTCATGTTTGTTTGATAAACTGTTAGATAAGTTTTACTAGTTGCCACAAGAGCGGGTGAGTTGGTCGCCAGCAACAGTATGACCTAGTGCAATACCTTCCATAGTACTTTGTACATTTTGTTGGTGGCGTGACCTAAGTTGCGTGGTGTCCTAATGAGATATGGGGCTTTCAAATACCATCAAAATAAACGCTTACCATATTTTTTTTATTCATCGTTTAAAATTCGAATCTTAAGTACTCGATTCTATTTTTACGTAACCTTCTTCAGAAACATTTACAGAACACATTAAACGGTACACTTTACACCAAGTAGGTTAAAGCGAAGACGGATCGAATAACACCTCATTTGTCAAATCGAATGAAGGGTTGCTGAGAAAATGAGGAACTTCCACTTCATCGTCCCCCTTTTCGAATGTCTTTTCATTCCGTTTGATAAATGGGCCATGTATTATAATTCATTTGGACTGTAGATAGTTGATAATAATAATATACCTACTGTGTATGGCACTGTGGTTTGTTATAAATTTATCATTTACTAGCTGTTCCTCGCGGTTTCACCCACTTTACGTTAGGTTTTTGGTTACTGCCTCGCTCCCGCGGGACATAGCGTGATATTATATCGCCTATGTTACTGAGGGATAGTGTAGCTTTCAAATTAATGGTGGAAGAATTTTTAAAATCAGGCCAGTAGTTTTTGAGCCTATTCATTACAATCAAACAAACAAACATACAAAGTTTTCCTCTTTATAATATTAGTGTAGATTGGTGTAGATAAAAAAAAATACGCCCAACTTTCTTCGTTTGTTCTCTTTTATAGAATCAAGCTTTCGTGCACGGTGTCAACCGCATGGATTGGAACTCTGTCTGTCATTGAATTTTCAAAAAATATTTCTAAATTGCTGGCTACCTAATCTCTCATGTCTCTAAGACAAGCAGTATTTGATATATCAACATATATCAACATATATCAACAATCAGTCAACAAGCTTGTCAGTTTACCATTTTCTTTTTTTTTTACATAAATATTAAGATATCTTGTTTTATAAAGGTATCTTAGCATAATCTTCTTCATTATTTACTACTTCTTTTTCATTAGCAAACGCAGTAATTTCCCAAACCCAATGAACAAACTGACAGACATCGCATTTATATCACAGCCGTTCCGATAACAAACTTTTCAAACAAATAATTCTTCACGATATCTCTAATTTTATTGAAGAAAGTATAAAACGGGGGTACAGAGTCGTTGTCTTCAAAAATTGCTTTCAGCCAAGGTTGGTTTGGTGATAAAAAATTATATTCAAAGTTTCCCCCAGTTCTCAATTATAGGAACTTTTATTGGAGTTTGTAACGTTGTCAACACCTCGGAGGCGTTAATATCCACTTAAACATTAGCATTTAATATAATTACGGATGGGTTATGTGGTTAACGGTGTTCTGTTAACACGCTGCACGCTGACTGGATTAAGATCGAGACGTTAAAATGGTTGCTTATGGGCGTGATCGGTATGTTGTGTAGTCAAAATCAATCTTTTTTTATGTTGACTCGCAAAAGATTTTTTCCAGTATCACTGATTATTAAAAGACTCATTTTGGAGACGTTAATATCCACTTAAACATTAGCATTTAATGTCTTTATAGAAGGGTTATGTGATAAAGGTGTTCTGTAAACACGCCAACTAGAAAAAGAACGTGACGTTAGAATGCTTGCTCATGGGCGTGGTCGGTTTTTTGTATAGGTAGTCAAAATCAACGTTGACTTATAATAAGACTCGTTACTAACACTGACTATTAAAAGACTTTTTGCTCATTTTGCAAGGAAAAAGAATAATAATATTGTTGATCCTTTATTTAATGTCATTATGGATGTGTTATGTGGATAACGATGTTCTGTTAACACGCTGCACGCTGACTGGAATAAGAACGTGACGTTAGAATGGTTGTGAAAATACAAAATGCATAATAATTTAAAAACATGACTTAGCCAAAAAGTTGTATCTTGTTTTAGGCCTAACACTAACACGATGGCGTAAAAATAACTAAAAAATTTCATTACCAAAAAGGTAAACCCAATTTAAAATTCAATCTAGTGTTAAAGCAAGTTTAAAGAAGCATGTAAATAGCCAATTTTAAGATGTCCTTGCCTGGTGTGTGGGTGTACGTGTAACACTCACACTATCACGCGGTGCGTAATGGCGGCGGATTGTCGGACCTTGTGTATATGTGTGAGTGTAAGTCATGTTTATGGATAAAGTTGAAGGATCTGGACCGGGTTGCTTCACATGGTTTTAAATTATGACATTACATCCTTCTTTGTTGAAGTCCTGTTATATATTTATGATTTACAGGTGTGTATGTATATTGAGCAATAAAGAACGAATGACTTCATAATGATGGGTCGTTATCATTATCATGCAACCATCAGTCATTCATTATATAAGACGCATAGTCAGAATCCTTGATTGTGGTAACTGGAAGCGAAGCCTACCGTGTAGTAGGGGCCTAATTATTTAAACTTTCTTATCAAACAACCAGCAAACACTATTATCGTTATAACCAGCTTTTTACCTAAGCTTTTAAGTGGAGCCATCACTTAAGCTTTAAGCAAGTAGGATCTTATAAAGAATAATTGAAGATAGCCTTTGCACGAAAATTGGCTGGTTGCCAGTACACAGTAAACAAGTTTAAGGTATAAACCATTTTCGTGAAATAGAGTAATTTTTCTGTACCACGAACGTCAAGAACTTGCATTTGATTTGAAGTGGTTTATATGAAGAATAACTTGGAGGACGATAATTTATTATTAAAGAAGTGAAATTTATGAAAATGTTTGAAATGAGTATGTTTATGTATTGTAAAAATTGATTACTAGAAGAACTTTGAATAACTATTGCTAGATTTTGATCAAATAAAGTTATGCGGTCAAGCCGAGTTAACTATTTACAATTGTGATAGTAATACAAGTTATTAAATACTTCTGTCAGTTTGTCGGTCTTTCTGTCAGTTTGATAGAAAGTTATGCTTTCACAACAAAATTACAAAATCATAAAAAATAAGTCGAACCTCAAAGAAAGACATCTCGTTTTGTCTGGCTCCTTTGTTTGCATTTACATAACCCAACGTAGTTCACGCAGAAAAGCAACGCGTAAAAGTTTATATTAATAACCCAAAGTAGAAGAAATTTTAAACGTGTAAAATGACATAAAGTATTAATAATGAAGTTATTATTATTCTCCGGAAACACGCAGGCTAGAGCATAAGCTTGTTATTAATAATTTAACGTCATGAGAGTGACGACAAACAATTTAAATTAAAAGCAAGTTTAGTCATATTTACGCAAGTGTGTAGTTTAAAGGTATTTCCTAGGAAACTGAAGATTGAATTTAATTAACATGCTTTGGTATAATATAAATGTTAAGTTTATGTAACAAGCAACTAGAAAAATATTTCGCAAGTTTAATAATAATCGTAACAGTGGCTACAAAATGAATTTGTTTTCCTATAACTAGTACCTAAACCTATCGTTTTAAGTAATCAACTAAGTGCGTACTATCTTGATATGTCTTCTATTTATAAACTTGTATAATTAATGTCGTGTAGTAATTTTGAATTCGGTTTTATTCCAAACTGACGTTAGCTCCGAAACTAAATGATAACAATGTTGAAAAATGGTTTTTTTTTGCATTTTTTAGCCTAGACAAAACTAGTTTGTCCTGAAATCGGGATTGGCCGGTAACAGATATAATACTAATCGACCCTGCGTTTTTGTCTATATAACCTTATTAATAAAAAAATACGATTACATGACAAACAAACGTGTAGAAGCGAACACTAAGCGATACACAAAGAAATACCAGCACTAGATCGACTCATTAGCGATAGCTCCCAACTTAATATAAGTAAATTGACATATTGAGCGTATCATTGCAAGCTACAATATCGCTGGCTCCCAGCCCCCACTATTATTTGCTGGGGTATTCCACAACGTTAATAATATGCCCCGAAACTTCCGCTACCGTTAATTTTACTAACAGACTGGTAACCACAAGCCCAAACAGGTTTCGTCGGTAAATAATAATTATGATCGGTTTTGCGCATCATTGTTTAGATTTTGAGCTCTTGTTTACATGACAATTAAATATACACAAACATGTGCCTGACCTGCCCCTGACTGTTTTTGGGTCGGCTTGCATGTCATTCGTTTGCAGTTTGTATTTTAGCCAGTATTTTAGCTAGAACGATAATCTATCAAACCTAAACAGCCCTGTTTCAGGATAACACGATAACCTTTGTATTTTATTTTATTTCATTGGTATACCAACAATTGTTTACGCTGGTACTATGGAGGTAACCAGCAAAAGTGTGAATGCAACAATAACGCAACAATCATTTATAGACGAGTTCCGCATGCGTAAGGAAATTCTACAGTATGTGAGCACAAATATTTCATCACCCTACGATGTAGTTTATTCTAGGGCTGGTTAAGTAACTGTGGCAACATACTGTACAGTAACAAAAATTTTGAAACTTGATAACGTACTTTAGCAAACTTTACAAAAATGCAACCAATAGCGCAATGGTTATAGTTACACTTACTTAGGAAATTATGACTAACTGACTGATTTTCAGACCTCTAAAGGAGTTGCTACTAAAAAATGTCTGGTGCAAAAACCAGTCATCTTGCGGTCATAACATCAATGGGTCCATTAATCGTCTGACAGTTATAGCCTCATGACGTCATAAAATGCAAGATGGCGGCTCTCAAACGTCATAATGATGTTCGTGAAAAAAATTCATTGTATTTTCTTCCAAATGCATTGTATTCATATTAAAAAGTTTCATTGAGCTGATTTCATACATAGGTATAATAAATGCTTACGCTAATTAAAATGTAATTTTCTTATTTCTTTTTTTAAAAAGTGCTTTTTGTTGTAGGCGGGATTTAGTTATTTTTGCTTTATTTTTCCTAGTAATAGTTAAATTACTTTGACGTGGGTGAATTTGGGATTGTATTCTGAGAAAGGAACTTCAAAACAAAATTTTCTCTCGTTATGTCTGGATCAGTCAGTAGAAGTAGGGAGCCTATCGTGTGTCTAACCTGAATACGAACGGTAGAGAGATTGGAAAATTTTGGCGCTAAATACAAATTAGAACAAATAAAATTTGGACGAACAGTAATACTTTTCCGACCAGGGAATAGATTTTTCCCCTCTCCACCCTAAAGCTGTAGGTAGCATGGGATCCAATTTAAAAGAAATGAACTTATGTACCTAATAGGTACGAGCTGTTAATCTGCGGCTTGGCTCACCAATTTTTGTACACTCTTTCATTTTTCTTTTACCCCATACTAAGGAGACGATTTTTCAAAAATTGATAGTCCGGCTTTATGTCTTAAAAAGAAGTTATTATGCGAATATCTTGTTACTGATTTCCTGAAAAAGCCTATCTCATCCGTACTAGTCCGTACTAATATTTTAAATGCGAAAGTAACTGTCTGTCTGTCTGTCTGTCTCTTCTTCACGCCTAAACCACTGAACCGATTTGAATGAAATTTGATACAGATATAGTCCGGGACCCGAGAAAGGACATAGGATAGTTTTCATCCCGGAAATCCCCCAGGAACGGGAACGGGAATTCCACGCGGACTAAGTCGCGGGCAAAAGCTAGTGTGTTATAAATGCGAAAGTAACTCTGTTTGTCTATTTTTCACGCCAAACCACTGAACCGATTTGAATGAAATTTGGTATAGATATAGTTTGGGACCCGAGAAAGGACATAGGATAGTTTTCATTCCGAAAATCCCTCGGGAATGGGAACTATTCCACGCGGACGAAGTCGCGGGCTAAAAGCTAGTCTATATAAAAATTAAACCCGTTTTCCATTGTCATGACATAGCATGAAAACGGCTTGACCGATTTGGCTGATTTTTGTTTTCTAATACTCTGTACAAGGTTCTTACGGAAAAAAATATTAAGAAAAAAAGAAATGAATCGATGTTCAGACTGATTTTTGTATTATTTCACTTTATACGTAGCGAAACACGTACCGGGCCGCTAGTTATATATAAAGCTTGAATCATAACAAGTATTTTGTCAAATGTTTACGCGCCTAGAACTAAATATTATGTCGTATAAGACCTTGAACTTGACTGTTTTGTACAAGACTAAGATGTTTCTAAATTAAAAAGAACAATATTATAATTGAAAAAAATACGGCTTGGTTTTGATTAAAAACATGGTCGAGAATCCCAGATGAATTGTCGTTGTCAAGGGATGTTGTCAAAATATAGACATTATTTTGTTTTAAATGAAAGAAAGTCGCTTTAAGGTGAACGCAGACTTGGCCGCACCGCACGCGCCGCAGTCCCCGCAATCATCGCATTTTCTTTGTTGTCGTTTCAGGGTCTGCGGCAACTGCGACGCGGGTAGGTGTGCGAGGTGGCATAGAACTTCATATAAAGAATTCGAATGCGAAGACTGCGGCGCGTGCGGTGCGGCCAAGTCTGCGTTCACCTTTAGTCTCTAATTACATAATTACATTACATAATTGATAATTCGCTCGTCGCACTGTGATGACAGTGATGACATAATTTATTTTTTGGCATAGGTAATTTATTGTATTGTACGTGTGTCTGTGTTCCATAATTCCATAGATAAATACATTGATGGATTGTGATTATGATACACTAGTGTGCTCTTCATACCTTTTAGTCTTTTTTTACTTTTAGTGTTGTCCTTAGTCGATGTTGCCTGTTATTTAAAAATTCGTTCTGTTAATCTTTTTTTTTTCTCTTGTAATTTTATATTCATATTTTTTGTTGTGTGCCCCGCACCGGTACAACGCCTTTTTTTGGTGTACATCATGCCTCAGAACAATTGAGCAACTAACGTTCTCCATTGTTCTGAGTCAGAAACACGCCCTCGGCTAGCGCTGAAAACCAGCGCCGTGGACTCGCACCTGTGTACGGGACGGCATTATGCTGAGCGCTAGCCCTTTCATGCTATAAATAGTTTATTAGAATATTAAGTTCTTTTGCTGTAAAACTTTTGCACGAATAAACTGTTTTTCTTTCTTTCTTCTTTCTTTCTAATTTAACCCGCCATACACCAACCCCTAAACCCTTACCTTTATCTAAAACATCACCAACATATTCACCAAAAACATACCTTTCCACCCCATTTAAAATTATGATCAATAAAATAAACCTATTAATTCCGACACGTTGCCAAACTAACTTGACTCAACTGCGTCACCGAATTAGAGTTCAATTTTATTTAATCAGTCAAAGCTTTCTAACACTCCGAGGCAGTGAGGCCTGAATAAACACTAATAATTAAATAGAATTAAATTCAGTGGACTGTTTATTTGTTTCTGTACCCGCTGTTCGCGAAATTAGGACCTCTGCGTATTAAGTTTGGTTTCATGATTTGGGATCCTCAAAAGATAATTAGGGTTGTGGCAAATAACTGAATTGAAGTTTGGTCCTTCAAAGTTTTAGATTTATGAAATGGGTTTGTTTTTATTTTAAAAGAAAAATAAGTACCCAGAGGATTATTTTGTTAATTGTCTGTCTATCAAAAACTTTTTCTCAGGATTGCGTAGTGCTATAGTTATTTAGTCAAGTCATATTTATTCATTTAACTTTTCATCAACCAAGCGACAGCCGGCTGTCGGCCTGCTGTTGTATTTCTATTGTGTTTCGAATCTCGTGTGTTCGAAGGTTATACTTCTATATCGTACTTTATACCTCCACATAACCTTGTAGTATTTCAGAAAATACAAGCATTACATTTTGTACTTTACAAGTTTCATTACCCACAAACGTCAACCCAGCATTTTCTCCTAACTGTTCTTAGTAGTTATTTACAAACCACCGCGTCAACACCCTCGGAGCCATAACCTTAGTAAGATAAACTATAAAAGTAGAACTTAATTCATGCAGTACTTAATTCATGTACTCGCTACCAAAGTTTTCTTCCGAGGTACTTAGTGAAAAGTGACTGAGTAGAGGAAATTGCAGACATTACTCTTTCTACAGTAGAATGAGCTTCTTTACGAGTGTGCCTGACTAGGGACGCCGAGTGGCTCAGTACAAGTATAGTAGCACTAAATACGAAGTGAAAAGTTAGTTCTCAGACTTATTGCGGGTCACCTACAGAGTTACTATGCTCTTAGATTATCTATGAAGCTTCTTGGACGTTTATTGTAAAACATAGTCTTCTGGACTTTGTAAGTTATGTAGAAGAGCGAATGTTAATATTAGGTGGTTAGATGAAAGTGGTCGTTGCTGTTGGGGCTTACATTTGTTATTATATTATTAACATGTACTATATATAGAGACTCTGGTTAGGGAAAATCTGGTCCCCGGTACGCAATCCAAGGAGAAAAAAAATCCGAATGTATGGGGCAGAATTTTCTTTAAAACAATAATGATGATTCTTCTTAAACTACATAGCAAAGTGTTTTTCAAGTATACAAATGGATTAGACAACATTCCAAAAATGTAGTATCTATGGTACTATCAGAGAACAATGTAACAAGTTGTTAATGTTAAAAGTGTTATGAAGTAAAATATAAGAATAGAAACAAAACAATATCGAAATAACAGTGGTAACTAAAGTTATGACCAGTGCCAGATGACAGCGTCCGTTTACAAACATATTAAATATACTTAACAAATTCTAAAACCACCATACCTATTTCTGCCGCAAAGCGGCGATGCTGTAACTTTGTTAGAAAGGCGTAGGTGGCAATGTGATTATAGGCACGTTTTCAATATTGTCTCCTGGAGCCCACGCAGATGTCTTGAGATAATGGAGATTACGTCATTATCAGGTGAAATGTCAGCCTGTCTACCGTTCAGCGATATAAATAATATAAATTGTCAAGACATCAATGACTTACACAAGAGTACTCTTAACACCTATCGGGAACTCCGTCAAGAGAGATTTAATTCCAAGTTAATTAGAAGGTAAACAAGACTGTAATGAAACAAAAAAAAATCTAACAGAAAGCCATGCCCAAAATTCCGACCATATTTCCTAGACGTTCCAGTGATTGAAAATACACGAAAAACGTGGTAGTGCACGTCGCTATAAATTATCAAAGCTTTCCCATTCGCGGCAATCTGTCTGCGGCCAGAGAAATGTACGTCGGACTAGCAAACTGACCGGGAACAGTCCATTGCCTGTCATTTTTACATTGAAATACAGCCTTGGGTATTCACGTGCAATGCAATTTTCTTTAATGCTACCTATCTCATATTCATAGTTTAACAAACACTTTGCTCTTAAAATATTCTGGCAGCTTCAATTTCAGCGACGATACAAGTGAAATATGCAGCGAAATGACTGGAAAATCTCAAAGTTTATTTAGGAATTTCCATGTAGTAGATAAGTTCGAAATTGTTCAAGTTTGCACTGTCGCGCTGGAAACTTGTGTGCCCGCTCAATTCCGAATGCTTCACAGTGCGGTGTTGTCACAATATTTGCCGGTTGTGCCGCAATGCGCCGTCACACGGAAATTTTTCGAGGCTTTATGTAAAATTTAGATATGCCGCGCATGTGCAAAGCAGGTCAAAGGCGAATGTGAAACATTTTTCCAAAGCAGATTGTGGAAACAGGAACATTGTTGTACAGAAGTTGACTTCAGTTTGTTTGCTATGATAAATGGTGGGAACCCTTTCGCGGTGTTCGCATAACTTCGTTGGTGAACGCTCCGAAGGGCCGGGCGTGTATATTATTTGACGTCGTCGTTTCATCGTAATCAGAAGGGACCGGACAACCCTGAAAAAGTTTTTATGTTCTTTTTTATTTGTTGACCAAATAAAATGATCCCTTAGTACGCATACGGTTTTAATGTGTACAGTTTTCTTTTTCTGATTTTGAAACTAGCATTCATTTACGTTGTATTTTATGTAATTTTTTTAGATTAGTGAATTAGACTTCGTGTAGAAAGAGCACAGCGAGCAGTACTGATAGTCATGTTATACAAACCAGTCCGTTTTCCGACTGATGAACTGTATGCTCTGTTGCAAATACCTAGGGTAAGACACAGCTTTCTTCTGAACACAATCCTACGTAAACATAAACAATCACGAAGCCACACCATTTCGCCGTCGGTTCAAGTAAATGATGACACCTCAATTGAGTTCTCGAGAGGTACGTTGAGGGAAATTATTAAACAAGAAATACAGAGTGCACTCAGGGATGTAGTTTCAGATCAGTTCCGACAGATCAACGAGTTGATATCAGGTTTCAAAGAATCACTTTCTTTCTTCAACGATAAGTATGAAGAGATGAAGGCTACGCTGGAAGATAAATCTGATAGGATACAGATACTTGAAAAAGATAATTGTGGTTTACGGGATGCTATCCAACAAATGAGTCAGCGTTTAAACCTCTTAGAACAAAACTCAAGGTCCGCCAACGTCGAGGTCCAGTGCGTACCCGAAAACAAGGCGGAAAACTTGGTCAACACAGTGCTGCAACTAGGTAAGGTCATCAGTTGTGATATTAAAGATCCTGACATACTACACTGTACTAGGATAGCAAAGAAAGACGCTGAGAGCACCAGACCCCGTTCCATTCTCGTCAAATTCAGTAGTCCTCGTCTGCGAGACAGTTTCCTAGCCGCTTCATTAAAATATAACAGAAACAACAACCAGGATAAACTGAATACGAGTCACTTGGGTATAGCAGCGGAGAAACCTCACCCCATTTATGTAGCTGAACACCTATCCAGCCAAAACAAGTCAATCCACGCAGCAGCTCGGGTCCGCGGAAAAGAACTTGGGTTCAAGTTTGTCTGGGTTCGCGACGGCAGGGTCTTCATGAAAAAAGACGAGAGCTCGCAAAGAATTGTCATCAGTAGCCTAGATAAGTTAAAATCTTTGGTGTAGTTTTATGTAGTAAGTGTTAAGTGACAAGTTCCTATTGTTGGTATGTAGTCAAATTCAATTGTCCACTACACGTGTACTACCAAAATGTACGAGGCTTAAAAACCAAAACTATTAACTTTCATCACAACATTTCTACACATAATTATGACATTATAGTATTAACGGAGACTTGGTTGAACAGCGGTATCTATGATTCTGAGTTGTTCGACGACAGATACATAGTTTACAGGCGCGATCGTGAGTCAAGTAAATATAAAACACGCAAAGAGGGAGGTGGGGTTTTGATTGCCGTCTCTAAAACGATTACATCATGTCGACTATCCCAGTTTGAAAGCGAGATTGAAGATTTATGGATAAGCGTTAATCTTGGCTCAAAAAATAAATGTAATAGTAAATTATACATCAGCGGCGTGTATCTACCGCCCCCTATTCACAGCAATACGTTGGAGTTGTACACCAAAAACGTTCATAAGGCATTTAGCAATAATGAACAAATTTTGATCTTAGGAGACTTTAATCTTTCGAACATAAAATGGCTAACAATTAATGACCATGTACACTTGTACCCAGAACCCAGTAACACGGATATATACGCGACTGTATCTGAATTCTTAACCTTGAACGGTCTAAATCAGTATAATTGCGTCTTAAACAATAAATTAAAATTATTGGATTTAATACTATGCAATACCTCCATAACAGATGTAGCCCGTAGCACGTTTAGTTTATCTAAAGAGGACCCCTTACACCCCCCGCTAGAGTTTCATCTACCAGTTCAGGCGGAACTATTTTTGGAAGTTAAAAATGTGAAAAAACCGAACTTCCTCCTTGCAGATTATGAAAAAGTTTTGCATCACTTGTTGGCTATTGAGTGGGAGAGTGAGTTCACAGACTGTAACACTGTTAACGATATGGTAGACACTTTCTATAGCTTACTAAGACAGACTATTACAGACTATATCCCAATGAAAAAAACAGCGACTAATAAATATCCACCTTGGTACTCACGGGATCTTAAAATACTTCTTAGAGAGAAGTACAAATACCACATTCGTTATAAAAAGTACAAAAATCCATTAGACTTAGAGTATTTTAAGAGATTAAGAGACGAATGCAATGCTCTTAGTTCATCATGTTACAAAACATATATTTCGAATATGGAAAACAATATTACAATAAACCCTAAAACGTTTTGGTCCTTCATTAAAAATAAAAGAAAAGGCAGCAGTACATATCCTGCACAAATGTCTCATAACAACAAAGTTGCATCAGGTGGACAGGATATATGTAATATGTTTGGAGCCCATTTTGCAAGTACCTTTACACCCCCTTCCGATAGTAATCCAAGTCTAGCGAACACCGCTATTTCCGTCTCTTCCGTGGCACTGTGTAATTTACAAATTCACGGTAATGATATATACCGTGAATTAATGGGGTTGGATGAAACTAAGGGCGCGGGAAGTGACGGCATTCCTCCTATATTTGTTAAGCGCTGCGCTAAGGCGTTAGTGTCACCTCTACGAACAATCTTCAATAGATCCTTGCGTGACAGTACCTTTCCGGACACCTGGAAAGAAGCTCTCGTAATACCCATATTTAAATCAGGTAAAAAGCATATAGTGTCTAATTATAGACCCATCTCATTACTGGCTACATTCGGTAAAGTGTTCGAAAAACTTGTTAGCAGACATCTCATGTGGTACCTTAAACAACACATTACTGAATATCAGCATGGTTTCGTCAAGTCAAGATCTACTAATACTAACCTATTGTGTTTTACATCAGCTCTGTCTAAATATCTTGACAATCGTATCCCAGTGGATGCTATATACACCGACTTTAGCAAAGCATTCGATAAGGTAGATCACTGTCTTCTTATATGTAAATTGGCTGAACTTGGTGTAGGCGGGACCATTATAGGGTGGTTTAAATCTTACGTTGAAAATCGAGAGTCAAAAGTGGTGGTTAATGGTCATTTTTCTGACAGTTACAAAGCTACTTCGGGAATTCCGCAAGGATCACATTTGGGGCCTATTCTTTTTAACGTTTTCATCAACGACATCACAAATTGCTTCAAATACTCTCGTTTCTATTTGTTTGCTGATGACTTAAAAATAATGAAGCCAATTCACAGTAACCTAGACTCTATAATGCTCCAAGATGACATCAATCGACTTGCAAACTGGTGTACACTAAACAAAATGCGCTTAAATATCAGCAAGTGCCACTACATCCAGTTCACTCGTAACAAAATGCCGATAGAGAATAAATACTACATAGACGGGGTTGAAGTAATGAAATTGACCACTATTCGCGACCTTGGAGTTCAACTCGACCAAGCATTGAAGTTTGATGTGCACATTTTAAACATTGTCTCTAAATCCTTTAAAGTACTAGGATTCGTATTGCGAAACAGTAGAGAATTTAAGAAACCGTCTACAAAAATTAAGCTCTTCAATACTTTGGTCCGTCCACTGCTAGAATATAGTTCAGTAATATGGAATCCACATTACGATGTCTATATCAAGCGGCTGGAGAGTGTCCAGAAGCGGTTCCTTTACCATTTATGCTACGGAGATCATTTAGCTAAAAAAATAACAAGTTACTCTGATCGGTTGAAATATTATCATATGGATACACTAACCAGTCGTAGGAAAAAAATGGACCTCATTATGCTTCATAAAATATTTAATGGTAATATAGATTGCAGTGAACTCTTGAGCTCATTAGAAATTAAACTTCCAACTCGGACTCTCAGGCGTAATACATACGAGCTATTCTACATTCCTGGCTCAAAAACCAACCTGGGTCATTTCGCAGCTATGCCAAGGCTTTGTAGGCAATACAACAAGTTAGCCAAGACAACCAACTTTGACATTTGTGAACCTCTTGCAAAGTATATAAAATGTCTCAACGAAATAACTGGTTGTTAGTTTTTTTTTTATGTTTATGTTTATTTCGATCTTAATCATGGTTTTGATTTTCTGTTGATGTTTATGTTTTTTTGTTTTTTTTTTTTTATACTATTGATTTAATATTTATTTTAGTCTATCATCATATACTTATTTAGTTTGTTTTATATAATGTCGCCGAATATGTTTAATTTTAATTTTAACTTCTTAGTTTTGTTTGCTTAGTTGTAATTTCTTTTATGCATGCTGTGGTCTCCTGTAAGTGAAGGAGTACACCTTCGTGAGAATATTGTCTTCCATTTATATTTTTTCCATGATTTGTGTATATCCTTTGTTGGAGATCCTAAATAAATAAATAAATAAATAAATAAATAAATAAACATTCAGAACTTAGTTTCGACTAGAGTTTTAGCAACCAGAGTAATCGGAAACGTAGGCCTTTTGATGTTTGTCCAGCAGTACCAGCTAGCATTGTAATAGACGACAGTACTATTTCCTAAGCTTTGTATAATAAAATAAATCGTATTTTAAATATTTACCCACTCACTTCACGTGAGTGTAAATCAGTAACTCATGAGCGGCTCAGTTCTCTGAATTATGAAGTGCTTGAACATCTCGCAAAAGTATAACAAGAAAAAAGATAAATATCTCTTCCATTCCATTGTCTTCCAAATCACCTAATAGACAGACACACATACCTATACTTACACATACGTACATACCATATATACACATTCAATCACACACATACACATACCACACATTAACTCACTCGCATAGACACACTCACATTACAACCCACCCGCATACACTAACATACTACGCTCACATACCCTCTAATACTATACACATTGTAATTAGTAATTAAGCTTTTATTATTTTTTGTACAACTTTTTTCTTTTTATTTTTATATTCAAATCTATAAAAAAATCTTTGTTTATAAAAAGCTTGGAACGCTGTCGTCTCCCTCATAGAGGTGGGCATTAATGGCCGCGACACAGTATTCCTTACTAAAGTTTGCGGTCGTTAACGTACACAATATTGTAAACTAGTTTTTGTTCCTAGTTCCAATAAATATATATATATTTTTAATTTAAGACATTAGTTTGTAAATATTGTATAATTATGTTTAGAATATTAGAATATTAAAAGGTTAATGAAATAAATACTTTTTTTAGAAATATTAGATACCTTTAGAGCATAAACCACAATATTATTTGGTATCATGTCACGACTATCGGCAAAAGGACTGCTGAATTCAAATCGCAATTGTCGACAACTTTGCGAGCCAAGTCAAGATTCTTGGCCTCCATATATTTCTCGGCTTTCACGAGGTTCTATAAATATCTTGGGACAACTCACAAGCTGCCATCTGATACCAAACTAGGCATTCCGTGGTAACCGAACAACTAATATCTATACTGATAATATAAAGCTTTATTGTTTGTTTGGTCTCTGAAACTACTTGGTCGAATTGAAATGTTATTTTTTTGCTATGTGTAAGAAAATAGTACTATATTCTGTAAAATATCTTCGATAATGTAATTGGTGTTGTAACCGTATTATTTGAAGTAAATAAATAAATTTATTTGATAGCCTATTTACCGAGAAAGGTCATAAGGCTATATAACATAAGGAGTATGTGTGTGTGTCTTGTATAATACAAGTTAAGCAAACTTCAACGGAACCTCTCAAAAGGAATATTTTTTCCCCGTTTTGGTCACAATTTTCATTGCTGCTCCTTATATAGCCTTTCTCGATAAATGGCCTATCGAATACAAAAAAAAACTTTTTAATTCGACTAAGTCATTTCGGAGACGATAAGTCAATCACAGTACAATGCCATGATATCGCCATTTTCAAAATTATTAATATCAGCTAGTTTGATTTTGTATATACAGATACGTAAAATTAAACTTAACATATTTTAGACTTCTATTTTATTAGCCGATCCACGTGCCGGCAAGTTATTCCAGCTGCTAGCTGCTACAAATACGTAGAATTATTATACATAGAATAATAATTTATTTAACTTCGTATCAATTCTACGTATTTGAACAGTTGAACAAGCCGACTATAGTTCTAAATTTGTGAGGGCATAATGAAATGATATTTTAGACTATGTTGGACTATACTTGTTATTAAAAGCTGCAGTGAGTATATAAAAGCAATTTATGTCGTATTAAAAAAAACAACATCTAGATAGATTGATAGATAGATAGAGAGCGGATCTCGTTTTTAAAACGAATCGAATTCAAAAAAATATTCACAGACTTAAAAATTTACACGAACCAAGTCCCAATTATAATATTAAACTAAACTACATAAGACAGCGCAAACAAAGACGTTTAGTTACTATTTACTTTGAACTATTACAGATTCTGATATCGTGCTACATACTAGACGCGTCGCAACCACGTTGCTATACAAACTTTAACAATTTCCGGAGTGGCATCTTGAACGAGCTGCTTTTCTCTTTGACCATTCGTTACTTGGTTAGAAGATGATTTTGTTGTTTTTCAGGGAAAGGCAGTCTTCTGTTATACCATGCTGTACTTTTTTGTGCAGTTACCGTATATTTGAAACTTTTTTTTTGGAAAATAATCAGGGTAAGGTTTGACATACTATATATTTAATAGGATTGATGTTTATTTATAGAATAGGATATTATATAGGTAATTTATCATACTAATATTATAAATCTGAAGAGTTTTTATGATTGGTTCGATTTAAAAAGCATTTTTTTTTGGTGAGTGGGAAATCATCCTATGACTGCTCCCGTCCTGGGTGCGGCGGGAGGGCGTGTCAGACTCTTACTGAACTCATGTTAATTCGATTGCCCTTTATGTTCCTGGTTCCACGGTAACTATTATAAACATTCCGCAACCCCGGCAGGCGTTGGCCCTGTTGGGCCCCTTCCTGTGCTGACTCCTTCGAATTAAAAAACATACTATGTTTTAGGATTTTGTCGCTCAAAAGGTTAAAGAAGAACACTTATAAGAATACTGCATCGTCCGTCTGTCTGTAGCTACTAAAAGAGCATTGTATCTTTTCTAACTAATATTATTAATTGAAAGAGTTTAGTGAAACCGCGCTAATCTCAGTAACTGCTGGTTTAAAGTGATTTTTCAGTGCTGGGTATTTTATTCATCTTAACCCCTCAGCCATTACGCAATAAACAAAATGGCGGCGGAAATTTCACTACTATCCCAAAAAGAAAAACGCATATGTAGAATATACATTTTTTTTTTTTTTAATTGTACGAAATTTATCCAAGAACTTTAATAACCAAACTTGTTCATACAAAAGTAGTCTGTAAGTAATAAAAATAAGGACTATAATGAAATGGGATACCCCGACAGCCGGCTGTCGGTTGGGTGTCAAGGAGTGAAGGCTAAGCTTTTTAAAATTACACTATGACCTACTTGAGCGAAGAACTGACCAAAGCCACGGGTTAATGACTTGTATTCGTTTATGGTTTTACAAACGATTTGACCAGTACCGTATGGCCTTGAACATAATGTTTAGAATAAAAAGCGATTGTCAGGCGTTTAACGAGCGTTTTATGTGCGTATTGATTGATGATACTCGCGTAATTGGTTGCGGTATCAAAATGTTCGACTTTTATAGTTTTCAATTTTACACTTAATATTGTTTGGAATATTTTAAACGCCTTACTGCTTAAAGTTATGACAGGTTTATACGTCAAAAAATGTATGGTTACACAGGCTTTATTCATTGCATAACTTTACACAGTGATTATTAGTAAGGGCATAAGTTTAATGCTGTTTCGTGTTTATATTTTAGGGTATTTTTAATGTGCCCTAATAGGTACTTAATGTAATAATGCCAGCTTATTACAGGTTTGCTGCAAGTCAAAAGCCTCTCCTAATCCAAAGAAGGCACGAAGATCACCACTTTCATATTCATATTCTTTATTGCACACAATAAACATAAAATATAAAGATAAAGCAAAAAATACAAAAAAAAAACTTATGTACAATGGCGAGCTTAACCCAAAAATGAGTTCTCTACCAGCAAACCAAAATCTTGTAGTGAGATTTGCAACGAAGGATATGCTTATGTGCAAGAAAAAAACCTTATACTCTTAAATAACTAATTGCAAAATAATAACTACATATAACATAAGAATACAAATACAATAAATACACTACATATAACATAAGAATACAAATACAATAAATACACTACATATAATACATAAATAAATACATACACTTTCTTCTTGAAGAAAGCCGCGTTTGCCTATTTGTGCCGTTCTCATGTATGCTTAATTCTGTAAAAGTACGCAGCGGATTTTGATAAATATTATTTTGAATAGATAGAGTGATTGACAACGGTTTTTAAGTATAATACACGCATATCCGAAAAACCGGAAAAGTATGTTGGGATTGGTTTAAAACCTAACCGGATTCATCTGGGCACTGTTTTATATGAAGCGACTGCCTATCAGACCTCCACAACCCAGTAACTGGGCGACATGATACCATCGCATAAACATTAAACGCTAAACAATTACTCCATCCAAAAACATGAAGTAAATTGCCCAAAAGCTTAAACAAGACTAGGGGTTTACATTTGATCGTATCAGCAACTGAGGCAAAACTTTACGATCGCGTTTCCCATGTTTGTTCACGTTAAACTGTTGTTAATAGAAAACAGCACCACACATCATTCGCACGCACTTTTATTGAGAGAACAAAAGGATTAATGATTGTACTGTTGTGAAAATGAGAAGTGTTGGTTACTGTTTCGTTGGCTTTGTTCTGGTTGTGACGGTAACTGGCTGCTAAGGTGTTAATTGATGTTGTTGATTATTATGGGAATGCTCGCGATGTCATCTTTTTGAGATGTGAAATCATCACACTATTATGTAAATACTACTTATAAAAAAACTAGCTTCTGCCCGCGGCTTAGAAAGAGACAAATAGTAGCCTATGTTACTCTCCATCCCTTCAACTATCTCCACTTAAAACATCACGTCAATCCGTCGCTCCGTTTTGCCGTGAAAGAAAGACAAACAGACAGACAGAAAGACAGACAGACAGCACTTTCCCATTTATAATATTAGTATGGATTGTAGTACTAGCTGTTGCTGGCGCGTTGAACATAGCGTGATATTATATTGCCTATGTTACTCAGAGATTATGTAGCTTATTACAAAAAAAAATGAAGCGGTCCAGTAGTTTTTTAATTTTATTCGTTACATACAAAAATACAAATCTTTCCTCTTTATAACCTCAGTATAGATTACTAAATGTACTATGTTCACAAACAAAAGCTCATTAGTTCTTCAGTAATATAATGTAGTAACTGATTAGGTGGGATAGCAGAATGGCCAAATAATTGGGCATTTGATTCATTAACAGATCATTTCAAACCACAATTCAAATACTACAACAATAATAGCCCGTTCATTTTCCTAACCTGTTCAATATTATGATTATTCGTCAATTATCGATACTAAACTAAACATTACGTCACGGGGAAACCTCATTTTGTAGTGGAGACCATGAATAAAATCAAAGTTTACTTTGTTTAAATAATTTTATTATTTATCGACAAGACAATATCTTTGACAACCATGAAGGAAAATATCGTAAAGAAAACCTGGACTTATAATTTGAAATAAGTCGAAAATCACCAATCTGCCTTAAGCGAATGTCGAGATCAATATGTCTTCTTTGTGTGCCTTTGCTCATATTACCAATAACAGGCTGGTTTAATTAATTTGTTGATATCTTACGTGAGAATTTTAAACATCTATCTATTTTGTTCATGAACTACAGTCCTCTGATAAACGGACTGTAAGGCTGAGGCTACAGTGGGCAGTGATTTGCGATGCGAATGGAAGAGCGAAACTAGATAAACATGGAATGGCTACATTGTATGCGAAAGTTTGTCGTATATTCGATTTAATTTCGCTGATACGTCGATGTAGCCGGTGCCGCGATTACAGTGATGTAGTTCCTGTCGCAGAAAGAAATCAAAGATCGCTAGTAGTATTTGATGAACGGTGTAGCCATAAACGTGAGCATCCATGTATTTCTTTCAATCGCTAAGTGTCGCAGCTCGCGTCGCAGACTAGTGTAGCCTCAGCCTAAAGGTCATGTTGGGACACTACGAGCATGTAACACCAAAGGATTTTTGACTCCCAAGTCATAGGCAATTTATGACATCACTTTACCTCTTGTACGTACATCCTGACCCAAGGGTATTTCTTCAAGGTCAAGTTCGGTAGCACGTCGGGTATCTAAAAAGTCACTTTATTTTTTTATCCCTGTCTCGCTAGAATTTGGGTAAATTCCCACTTATCCTTGACTTAAAGCCTAAGAGGCTTTTGTTGAAGATTTCAAGTGCTTAGGGTCAATCGTAAGGTAAGGACAATGCTTTTTGTCTGCCTCTACTTGATTTGTATTCATAGTTTTTTGTATGGTTAATGATTTGTACGTCTGGTGTTTTGCTTGTCTGCAACGTGTGTTTTTTCCAAGTCTGAACTAAGATTTATTGATGGTTTAAATTATTATCTTACTAGCTTCTATACAAATTTTGTATGAATTTCATAAAATGAATGGTTTTAAACTCAGCACTTAAATAGAGCTTTTTATCAATGACAGAATATTTTAATCGCTCTAGTTTTACTGCCTGTAGCACTCAGGAATAAAATAAGTTTCTGTAATTATTTTATTTGGAAATAAAATCAGAGCTTTCAGAGATTTCCTTCAACAAACAAAATAACAACAAAACAAACTTAATAATAATATAGATGCAAATAAATAACAATGCAACTTTAGTTCACTTAAAGGCGACAAACTTGTAGGTACTCGATCATTTGTTTTAGATTCCTTTTGAGTGCTTTTTCTTTTATTGTTTTTAATCAAAAACTCGGTTCATACTCCATATTTTTTTAAAGATGAACATGCTGTAAAAACAACTAAACGCCAACGGGATTACTGTTATGTCCAGCTGTCTTTGTCGGTATTTAATTATCTTTTCTTATCTAATGATTACATATAAAAAATCTATTAGTAATAACGAAATCCGCTGTATGTGAGTCTGTCTCTCTAAGTACGAATGAAAATTGCAAAGGCTACCGTTTCTCCAGTACGTTCTTTAAGAACCAATAACGAACTAAAACTGAAAAAACTTCACCTAAATTGCCCCATTGATCCAAGACTTAGTTCCAACAGATTAAAACCTGAATACCAAAATCAATTTGCATTTAATTGTACCGACGTAACTCGGACATTTCTTGCCTGCAGTTCGTCGGGGAAGAATTAACTAGAATTTTTAATTACAGATTTGTTCGCGACTAAACTGCGAAGAACTTATACCTCTGTCGGTGACTTACAGAATTCGTTCTGTGAAATTGGCCGGAGCTGGGAAGTTTGGCTTGTGCAGGTAATTGTACTTCAGTTTTGTTTGACTGTTATGTTCCCTTGCAGGTATTGATCTTGGAGCCTGAACGTTAGCCGAACGCTTTATTAGTTTGCTTTGTTAATTTTCAAGCGTTTTGCTTGTAAAATAGTGGAGTTATTGTTTGACATATGGAGGAGAAGGGTATAAAGTTGCGATCTTTATTATTTACCAGCTGCCTGCGACGTCGTCAAGCAAAACGCTATGTTTGCGACACTCTGTTTTGTTTATCCCATGAAGGTGCTAGCGTGATAATATATAACTCAATAGAAACTTAATAATTAAATATATTGATACAAAAATGATGGTTCGCATTGGTGATTTTGCTGTCACCTTTAATTTTGGATTTATTACGAGATAACACTTTTGGCGCTTAAGAATACACATTTTGTCTATGAATCACCCTAAGATAGACTGGAAGAAAATGACTAAGGTATTAAATCAGCTTATAAGCAATGCTTTTTTTACATTATTTTCCTAAATTTCAATAAATAAATCTTTCGTCTCACGTTCCTGTAACTGCAAGCTAGTTTCTGTCTCACTCACTTATTGCAAGGATTTGATCTGATCGTAAGTGCCTTGGCTTTGAAGAATGTAAAGGCCTGTTTCGACTAGATCGCTACCGATACCGCTGAGGGTGTATACCGCGTGAGTTCCGCTCAAGTATTTAGCATGAAGTTCCACGTTGTTCCCCGAGTAAAGAGAAATAGTTGATAGGATGGTTCCGTTTAGGTAGGAGGTATTGTTTTACTTGTTAGGTGAAACAAATACGTGAATAACCGATTAAACTATACTAATATAATAACGTTAAAGTTTGTTTGGCTAAAAGCGCTATTCATGAGAAGTACAGGTTCGAATTGAAAAAAAAACACATCACATTTATTTGAAATATTTATATCCTTTTTATTTATTATTATAGCGGCAACTAAAATTATGTATAATCTGTGAAAATTTTAACTGTCTAACTACCACGTATGAGATACAGCATGTTGACAGACAGATGGACAGCGAAGTCTTAATAGTAGATTTTCGTACCCTTTGATTTCCGAACTCTAAAAGGAACACCTGAAAGAAACAGGCTAGAAGATAAATAAATATTATCTTGGGTCTTATGTAAGTATTTGCGTAGATAACTACTAAATATATAGAGTGATATATTGTTTTAAGTAACGAAGGCACGGCATAACAGGATTAAGTAATGGATAGGGTTGTCTCTACTCGTTTAAACTTCCCTACAAAATTATCTTTAGAAGAAACTTTTTACTTCGTAAAAAGTTTAGGTTAAAAATACCATATTTTCTCGTAATAGGGTTATTATAAGAAAATATGGATATTTTTCACCCAAACTTGTTCTGTGTCAAACGTGTTTATAAACTGTTTTTGTTTACTAAATAGTAGAACTTATTTTTAATAAGAATTCTTTTTAGGCAGCGCCTAGTCTTGAGTAGGTATAGACTAATGCCCTTACTAATAATCACTGTGTAAAGTTATGCAATGAATAAAGCCTGTGTAACCATACATTTTTTGACGTATAAACCTGTCATAACTTTATGCAGCGATTATTAGTAAGGCGCTCAATGTATAAGTTCTACACTAGGTGTCCCCCGCGATTTCACCCGCAATTTTTGTTATTACTCCGGTCTCGTTGATCAAAACTTAGTGTTAAAAGCCTTCTAAATGTTATTAACGGGCTATCCAACACTTCTTGAGGTAAGCAAGTTCAATGAATCAAACAAACAAACTCTTTGACTTTATCATATAAGTATACATTTCTAAAACATTAGGTTTCACAATGTTGAATAAAAGACAAATATTTGTCAAAGTATATCGCGTAGTTGAGTTGGTTGGTGCTAAATAAAGCCAAGATCGCAAAATGGGTAGCAATACGGTATTTGTCACTATTAACCGATTAATCTGAGACATATTTTTTATAAAACCTATCTTTTTATTTTAGTCCTAAGCATCGGATTTGTTTTTAATTTACTGTAAAATTGGATTTTTAATTGCTTTAAAATCAATAAATAGTTAGTCAATAGGGTTGCTAGCTTGTGACGTCACAAGCAGGTATTGGCATACAAAGTCTATAGGGGAATTGCGTTTTGACAGCTCAAAACGTACGTCAATTGATGATGGTGTCAAATACCGGATTATAATGAGAATATCTAATACATATTAATTCTCCTCCACACTAGCACATCCGTACTAATATTATAAATGCGAAAGTAACTGACAGTCTCTCTCTCTGTCTGTTTGTCTGTCTCTTCTTCACGCCTAAACCAATAAACCGATTTGAATTAAAATTTGGTACAGATAATATAGTCGGAAGTCCCCCAGGAACGGGAACTATTAATCCACGCGGACGAAGTCGCGGGCAAAAGCTAGTATCTAATACATATTTCTACTCCACACTAGCACATTTTAAATGGGTGTCGATATTAAAAAAAAATGTTATCAAAGTCAATACCGCTAAGGAGGCCTTTTTTTGAGAAAAGGAAATCATAAAATGACTTCTCCCGGCCTGGACGGGGCGGGAGGGAGTGTCAGACTTTTACTGACTAAAATCCACCTTTGTTCTTTCGGTTGCTCTTTTTGTTTCGGGGCCGCGGTAACTATTAGAACTATTCCGCAACCCCCAGGTTTCTAAAGACGCCTTGCGACTAAATTATCGCAGTATTCTTATAAAACGTTGACCGTCTTAGTAATAAATATTTAGGTTCATAACATTTTTTAAGTAAAGACGTGAATATAAAACAATGTAAATAAACACCGTTTTTACGTTCAATATCCATGATTTATGTATAATATTATTCATGTTATGTAAGTTATTTAAATGCCAACCACATGGATGGTATTTGACAATATAAATCTTGCTCCAAATGAGGATTTGTTGCATTCACAGCATGGAAAATTGACTGCTGCAATATTTCAGTGTCATTTATGCTGGAAAAATGTTCTAGATTTATTGAGTTTGTAATGTACTGGGGTATTTTTTGTAGGGCAAATAAAAAACAATCAGGTTTGACGTAAATGTTCTGCCTCACAAACGCGTTGTGCTTAAACTGCGAACACACGTAGTTCGAGACACAAATAAGGTACAATACACACATTTTATAACTCAAGAACGGCAGAACCGCACTGGGATTACGTATCTTGCAGAAGTCGAGCAATCGCGATAATTTAGCAATATTTATTTATTTATTTTATTTTTAAGGAAAGCTTACAGACTAATACTACAATGCATAAATAAATGGTTATCTCTGTTGCTAATTACAAGCTTCCACAAATGTGTTACAAATTAAGTTGATACGCGTTTAAACATTTTAGAAACAGAAGAAGAAAAGAGAAAATCAGAATAAATATGATTTATGTCAAGTCGTGCAGAGAGAAACTTACTACTAATTAAAAACAGTATCTAGTACTTACTACTAGTTATTAAAAAATCCTTACTCAGGATTTTTCTAATTTAATATAAACGTCAATTCGCGATAATTTAGCAATATAAACGTCAATTCAAAATACGTCAAGTCAAATAGCAATCTAGCGATAGTGCTGCCTCTGTGGAGCAATCAGTTAACTAAAATATGCATTTTTCGTTTGGTGGTTTCGTATTTAGTATGGTTTTTAAGAGCAAAGTTAAGTTTTTTTTGTTAAAGGTGATATTTAATTAGTTCCAGCGATTGCTACTTTATCGTCATCGTAGCAATACGTGCATTAGAACAATCAGCGAGCGATTAGCAATCGGTTCATACATAATACGATTTTTTTGACGATCGCGCGGTGTACGCGTGATCATTGCGCAAATATTGCTGATTGCTATTTCATAAGTAATAACCCCGCCGATTTGGCTGAAAATTTGTGGAGAGGTAACTTAGGACCAGGGGACGGACATAGTAAACTTTTTCTTCTTCTTTTTTCGTTTTTATCCTGTTTTTGTGGGATGTGACATAAAACGTGATGTCTAGTATTATTATAAAGCTGAAAAGTATATTTGTTTGGTTAATCGCGCTAATCTCAGGTCTAATTAAAAAAAGTCTTAAATCTATTTGTGTTGGTTTAGCCCATTTATCGAGAAATGTTGTAGGCGTTATAACATCACGCAATAACCTACGGGAGCGAAGCGAGCAGTAACCAAAAATGTGGACGAAACCGCGGAAGACAACTAGCGCTACGATAAATATAAAGAACAGTTCAATAGTACACCGAGATAGCTCGTCTGTGTGTCAAAGTCTTTACAGAATGGTCGATGAACTTTTAATAAGTGTATAAGAGTATATCGGAGGAACACTGCAGCAACGGTCGCCTGGAGGACATGGTCGAGCACACGGTGGAGGTGTACCGCGCATAGGCGCACCATCGACGTGTCCTCGTAGAGGCGATCGGCGGCGGTGACCTCTCGCGCCCGGCGCTGGTTCAGGCCATGCTGCGGGGCGAGACGGAATGGGATGCCGTCGCCTCCTTCTGCGAAGCAGTTATGCTGGTGAAGGAAGCGGCGGCGCGCGAGAGGCAACGACGAGCCTCTCGCCCCGGACTAAGACCCAGGCGAAGACGTCGAGAGTCGCAAGACGACTACCGGCCACCGAACCGGTTACGGGTGCACCGGTTCTGCGGATGGAGAGCGATGGGTAGCTCGCCGCCCAGCTAGGACCAGGACCGCGTCGACGGCGCGTTAGTGTTCCACGCGCGCCTCAAAAAGAAGGAGTCAGCATTGAAAGGGGCCAACAGGGCCACGCCTGCCGGGGTTGCGGAATGTTTATAATAGTTATACCGTGACCCTGGAACATAAAGGGCAACCGAAGGAACATGAGTGGGTTTTAGTCAGTAAAAGTCAGACACGCCCTCCCGCCGCATCCAGGACGGGAGCAGTCATTTGATGATTTCCCACTCACCAAAAAAAAGTATATCGGAGGAAAAACTTTGTGTGATGAGCATTATAGTTAGTTCTGTGTCTGGATGTGATTTATCTATCATAATGTATGTAGTTAAATTATATAAATCAGTTGTCTGGTTACCATAACACAAGCTCTGCTTAGCGTGGGATCAGATGACCGCGTGTGAGTTGTTGGAAGATATTTATATTTTATTTTATTTAAATATAATAATATTATTCTGACCTATAAGCAATATCACTGCAAAGTTTAATAAAAATCTGATCAGAGTTAATAGTTTTATCGAATAAAAGAAAAAAAATAGCGATTGCTTATTTTTTTTCTAATCAACGGATTCACGTCCCGGTTTAAAAAAGACAACTTAAGATAAGCTTATCCAGAAATCTTTCATAATTCATAATTCATAATTCATAATAATTTATTTGTTGAACATAGGTATAATAGTACATGGTATAAAAATTGTGTTGTATCACTATGTTTTGCCTTGCAAGGCGTACAAATTAATTGAAGAACAAGCTAAATAAAAATAAAACGTTTCATAAATAGAGTAATAAATAGATCGGACATTTCTTATTTTATGTTTTTGTCATCTAAAAACTCATTGATAGAGTAGTAAGCCTTTTCAATTAAAAATTTCTTAAGTTGCGATTTAAAATGGTTTATGTTATTAATAATTTTTAATGCACTTTAAATGCAATTTTATTTAAAAACAAAAATATTAGAAAATTTATTTTAAATAAAATATCCTATCGTAACTACATATTTATGGTAATTTCCCCTCAGTGCTCGTTAATTTTTTTAACCTGTATTTATTATAACATAAGACCCGATTCTATAAAATAAACATGTTTGAACATGGCTACAACTACTAAAATATTTATAGAATACCACAAACGAGAACATTAAGGCTTCATTACACAAAACCTTTATTATAAAACTATTCTTTGTATTAATCGCTCGTGTACCAAAGACTTTACACTTCACCCAAGCGACCGGGTAAAATGATTCCATTGATTAGCCAAAGCACCGGCCCTCGTATCAGTTTCCAAAACTTCAAACTTCATCGTCTAGAAACTTCGTTGAACGTACTACATAAATGTTTTAATTACACCCTCGGCAGCCAGCTAATATCATTATTAGCCACCACGGAATGGTAGTATAATGTGTTTAGTAAGAGTTTGTATAAATAACTTTTAGCATTTGTCTCGTAAACGACTGGAGTGTTTTTGGTAATGGCTTCCAGGGCCATGTGTTTTACTAGTTCTGGATAGTTTTACTCTAGGGTACTATTAAAGGGCCATAAAACTATGGATTATCAATATTGTTTTCAAAGTTAGCCTATAAATTAATAACAAAAGTGGGCGGTTGTGATGGTTGGGGCAACCGCCTCTTTAGCAGAATTTTGGTGTCCTAACTTTTTTTTTTGTAAAAAGGTTCTATACGTCATCAACTTATTTAATGCAAGAACATGAAAAGGCCGTTACATGCTGGTATACCCGGGTTGAAGGACCATCATGTTGTAACTTGCTAGATTTTTGATAGAAAAATTAAATCGATTTTTACATTCAAATACATTTCTAAAGTTCACATTTTATACATTGATAAAGGAAATAGTCCATATAAATAAAAAGCAGAGACATGAAACTTGGAGGGTGGGTTCTTTCTGAAGAGTAAGTATCTGTTAAGATTTTTGAAAATTCGACCGCGAAAAGGGTGAAATATTGTTGCGATCAAAAGCTTGTTAAATCATAGTAATTGAGAAAACTTGTACTATAAATTATTGTAAATTTAAAATAAGTTTTAAATCGCCAAAAGTGAATTGGCGATCACCAGAATTAGTGGCCACCTCTTTTTATAAAAAGAAGGCACGAATTCTTTGTATAAAAAGAGGTGGTGGTTGGTAGCATTTTATAAATAACATTATTTTATTTTTGATTGTTCCAACTCCTTAGCAACCAATTTATCATCCTAAAGATTTCTTCAAAGAAAGTGGAATACGATCCCGTAGTAAATTAATACCTCCGCAGCGAAATTACCCTTACGTTAATTAGCACAATATGTTTTAGATCGGAAAACAAATAGATACTGTAACACTGTGTTTAAAATTAATTGTAAAACCATTGACTTTCTAATTATGATGACAAAATTAACTATTGTTAGTGTAATGTAATTCTACTACCTAAATGACGTTTAAATTTGAGTTACAACAATATCATCTCATTGACAATCGACGTAAAATAAACTACCAATGTGTGATAGAGCAAACTAAAATAAACTTTACATAATTATTTGTATCTGTTACACGTCAATTTTATTTAATACATATATAACTAGGTATATTCTACATACTGTGATAAACAATGAAATTCAGAATCATATTGACAAAATTTATCAGTTTTTTTTTAACTTAGCATTGCGTACCTAATTTTGTGAGGGCCCAACTGTTGCTAAGGTCTCAAAGTGAGGACAAAATCAATCTTTACACACCTCTACGTTTGAACAATAAGCTGTCATTGAATATCAGTGGTCAGAAATGTCACACAGCATTTCTGTTTTGTCGCCGACGATTGATGGGTAGAAACCATCAATCGTCGTACATAATAACAAACCAGGTGTTCATTTGTCTATATTTTGTAATTGGTAGGGGTCCTTTAAAGTAAGGTGAAAATTTGAATACATCGGTGGTTGATGTCACAGTATCTCTGCTTTGTCGCCGACGATTACTGGTCGGGTACCAGCAATCGATATACGTAATAATACCTTTTAATTTGTCGTTTTTTTTTCATAATTGGTAGCGATCGATAACAGATGCAACATTCTTAAGGTCAAAATGGAAATACATCGGTGGTCTGATGTCACACGGCCTCTTTGCTTCGCTGCCGACGATTGCTGGCCAGAAACCAGCAATCGTCGTACGCAACAAAAAACTAGGTATTAATTTGCCGATTTCTTCAAACTGGTTCAGGTCTATAACTGATACTTAAGTTCCCGAAATAGCTTTATTTCCACGTACCTGTACACAGGGTTGTCATCTCGATACCACACGACGAGTAGAAGGCTGTCGTTGAACATCGGTGGTCTGATGTCACAAGGCATCTCTGCCTCGCCGCCTACGATTGCTGGGACTCGCGTTACCGTCGCTGCTACCGGCGATGACACGACCCCTGGAATTGAAGAAATTGTTTACATTTTAGAATATAATTATTGTTATTATTTTCTAAGTATATATAATTAATGACTGTCGTGTTGGCCCGACAGTGGCAACCCAAACAAAAGGGCACGGGTGGCAAGTAACGATAATACTTTTCCAAATAATAATTATGTGCTTTCTTAGTCTATCTACTACATTACTGAAATCTGTACTTTTCAAAATATTCAAGCAAGCGAATCTGTAGACTGCAGCCTGCTAATATTTCATGAATTAATAGATTTGAGACAACCACTTGTAGAAAATACTACCATTAATTTGTTTTAAAACATTACGACATTTATTATCTACCATTAAACGTTAAAATTACAATATTATTATAATAATACACGTGACAACGTATATTGAAAATAAACAGGAAAAAAACGCATTTAATCAACTCATAACTTGTGTAACTTAATCAAAGACCACGTTTTTGCTTCTGTAACGAGTGACGCACTGTACAGGCACACAATACACAACACCTGTTTACATCTCAACATTATGTAATATAGTACATGCCTACTTTATATTCTCTTAACATACACCTATTTTCCTTACCGAACCCAGAAATCCGTAATTCCGTGATAGAAAAACACCAAAAAGTATCCTTTGTTACTCGAGGGAAAAAAATGTAACGAGTCTATAAACTATAGTACTAAGAGATGGAAGTATTAGCAGTCAGTGATGTACTAAAATAATAACAGGCCACTCAAAAAAGTATCATTTCCAACGGAACCCGGCCAATCCCTGTGTTTATCTGCTTAAAGCCTTGTATGAAACTGCGTTACGTTGTAAGCGGACAAAATCCCTTAACATGAGAAGCAGGATGTATGGGCTAATACATAAACGTTAGCGAGTCTCAGTTTAACCGTTATATTTTTTCACACAGGTTTTTTCTGCTTATTTAAAATTTTGACTATTATAAACTACAAAACGAGAGATGATTGTTTTCGTCTTTTTAGAAAACTTACTCATGTTAACAAACAATTTTTCCAACGAAAAAGCGTTCATGCAATTATCAATTTAAGTATGTCTACATATAAAATACAAAAATTTTACAGCTTATAAAAAACGCACAGATTATCACATGTGCGTTCATTCAGTACCTACTATAATTTTTTCATTGAAATAAAGTTTCATTGAGGCAATTGTTGGTTATTATAAGAACAAACATAATGCTTGTGTATCGGTTTGTAATTACCCGTGTCCCTATAAATACATATAACCTTTTCTTTGACCAATACTCAACCAAGACTTGAACCACAAAACCTCAAAATTTCAAACAAAGAACATTTTAAAATCAATCTCCAAACGTGCCATTCAAATCTTTCTCCTTTTAACACTTGCACCGTACACCACAAGGTTCAAAACAAAATGACATTCAACGTTAGGTAAGCGAGTTCAGCCGGACAATGTGGAAGTAGACACGCACACCTGCCAACTAAAAACCTTTTTGGTATTCGGTACAAAGACGAGGCGAGGTAACAAAAAACTGTGGACTCGCCTTACGTTTTCATATTATGTAAGTAATAAGATTGTAATGGAACTCTGTGTTAATATTGGATTTTATTTGGGGAAAATATTTCTAGTTTGTTCTGTTGTTTTTAAGATGGCGGGGTAATTGTTTTTGGTTTTCTGTTTTATATAATTAATATTATAAATAGGAAAGTACCTATCTATACGACCAGTCTGTCTGTTATTATAGTCTGTGTGATTATATGGGTAAACCACCAATTTGATAATTGAGACGAAATAAGCTTGGACCAAAATTAAGGGCAGAGGTAATTTTATTACCCGTGATCTCATACGACTTTTACGCTAAGTCTCGATCAAAATTTAGACACCCCTAAACTAAACACACTTTTATTAAAAACCTATCTAACATTATAACAGTATTGTAAAGACGTTAGCTACTCACTAACACATAAATAACTAAGCGGATTTAGATGAAAATTGGCATTCAGACAAATCATGTCGTGGATTATCTCAAACCACAGTTACGTTTCGTGAATTTTGGATACGCTTCACAAAAGCTTAAGCGTGGCCCATAAATGGTTTAAAACTTAGACTTTTTTTAATATTGATGTAGTCAATTTTTTACCATGTCGTAATACGCATGGTATTCTACTGAATAATATTTAAATGAAAATGGGGAATAAATTTTGATTTAAATAAATCATAAAAAAGATAAATAGAAACCAATGGTTTATTTTATTTAAAGTTTATTTAGTCACAAGAAATACTTCCTGTGATTAATTGAGATTGAAAACTATCGGTTAGTATTAAACGTTATTTCAACACAAGTAGATACCTCTTAGTTACGGGTAACACCACGGACAATTTCAAGCCAACAATAGGAGTGGATTTTAGTCAAGATTACCACCGCTTCTGAATTTACGATCTCCAGTGCTTAGGACTGAAACTGCGTTAAGCGGGTGACACTCGCGGGTCCCGAGAGAGAGCAACGGGCGTCGTCGCGGGTACTGAGATACAAAAAGTCGAGTAAAAAGAAACCGACAGCTAGAATACCCGTTTATATTCAATAAGGGTATTCTAGTTGTCGGTTGCTAAATAAAGATTTTTTAACTGACTTATATAAGCAGATTCTCAGCTTGACCTGTTTCCTTTGTTTGCATTTATTTCACGTTAGGCTGAAATGATTTGGATTCGGTTTTTATAATTGTATTTGTTACATTTAAGAGAAGGTTTAAGTTTATTTAAACGATTTTTTTTTACGTTCTTATATAAAAATACACACTTAAACGTAAAAGAGGACCGCCTGTAAAAACTAAAATCAGAATAAAACTTTTTCGAAAAATCTTCATGACTACTGTTTTTTTTAATTTCTGTTGTAAAGTTTAGTAAATTAGTAATATAAAAACACTTATTGTGCAAATATTTTAGCGCTACTGCCTGGTGCCGCGCGGGTCTCTGCTACAAAACGCTATTTTAAAGGGTTCAATACTAAAGCGTTTTATTGCGGGGACCCGCACGAGCGTCCGGTCAACATAGTTCCAGCCTTTATACCTCAGCAATAGGAGAATTACGGCGTCGCGTATTTCATTTTCCCCGAAGCAACTAATAGCTTCAACTAGTTGTTAGTTCTTGTGGTTAGATTGTTTAAGTGAAAGTTTAAACGCTTCTTTTACCTCATCTTGCCACACCAAAGTTGTTTTTTTTTGTAGAATTATATTTTCCTAGTACATTTGCTAAGTTTGCAGGTGAAGTTTCTTGAAAGCTATGAAAAGAATTTATTTTAAACTTTTACATAATCATTATTTTGCTAGGTTGAAGTTTGTGAACTTGAATCGCCTGCATGCTATAAATAATAGCATTTTAAGTCAATTTTATAAAGAAAAAATTGAAACATAAAGAGTTGAAATTTTTTTTTGTGTTGGTGGTAATCTTGCTAAGTCCAAATCTTGTTACAATATTTGGTTTACTGGGTACACTCTATGCGCCTTACTAATAATCGCTGTATATATTATTGATATGATTATTAGATTCATTTTCAGAACAAATGAGCAGAGTCTATTGACCAGTCACTACATTCTTTGTTATATATGTATTTGTGTATGTATGTATTTATGTGTATATAATATATACTTTAATATATAATTAAGTAGGTAATTATGTTTATTAATTTTTTAATTTTAAGTTCCATTTCTTTTTCTTTTTTTAGTGCACCTACCATATAATCTCTGCACCACCCTGGGCGTAGACTGGTAGAGAATTCCTAAAGCATTAAGTCCGCCATTGTACATATGTGCATAAAGTTTAAATAAATAAATAAATTATACGTTAAAAAATGTATGGTTACACAGGCTTTATTCATTGCATTACTTTACACAGTGATTATTAGTAAGGGCATTATCTGTTTATGATAGCTAGATTTATGAAAAATAGTACAGACCACATAGCATCACGCTAAGAGACACTGGATCGAGGCAGTAATCAAAAACATAAGATTAATTTATTTACCATTGATTAAACAATAGCTTATAACCTTGTTCAATATTCTATTCATTTCTGTTCTATAAACGCAATGCTTACAACTCTAGTATAAGGCCGCATATCGGCGCCACATGCTTTACGCATTAATCTTGCCACAATTGTGGCACTACATTTACTGCGAAACAAATGATTGCCCTATGTGCGGCCTGCTTTTTAATTAGAGGCATATAGGACGCACTATCTTTGCCTCTAAGACAATAACGCATCTTCAAGGCTTCTGGTAGACAAAACATTATAGGCGGTGTCGCCTATTTACCATTTGATTATCATCATCACAATATCATCTCCTTTTCCCAAGTTTGTAGGAGTCGGCTTCCAGCCTAACCGGATTCAACTGGATACCAATGTGTTACGTAAAGCGACCGCCTATTCGACCTTCAATACCTACCCAGTTATTGGGCGACACGATACCCCTTAGTTAGACTGGTCAGACTTTTTGGCTTCTAACTACCCGTAGCGACTGTCAAAGTTCTTTTGACAACCGGGACCAGATTATCACATGGGCTTAAGCCATCACGGCCATTCGCCATACCGGCCTATTTTCCATCAAATAATAAAAAATTCTATCACTGAAAAGTAAACTATACTTTCTTAGTTATTAAGTTCAAAATAACATCAACAGAGCATCGCAGTGCAGTTTTTTACTCCATTCACAACAAACAATAGCATGCCTCTCAGTTGCCTCTCAGAGAAACAACTGATTCGCTAGGTTATGACTTTCATCAGTCGGAATATTGCGCTTCAATGAAAATAATGGCATATTTTTCCGATTATGAGTTTTTCAAAAGAGTTTTGAATCCGAATTTGCGTTGTTGATAGCTTTTTGCGAAACTAGCGGTTCCGTTGCGATTTCACTTGCTTTATTTTAGTTGAATGACTGCTGCTCCGGTCTTTTAACCTTTGGGGTGCCTGGTGGGTCTGACAGACCCGCTATTTTAAGAAATCGACAATTACGCATTTTAATATTGGATCAAGCACTCCGCACTCCTGAGTAGCTTCGTAATATAGACTAGCAGCCGTTTTGCCATCCTCCCAGCAGTCCATTATGCCTGCATATTCAAGTTAGACGCATTTATTGCGCGATCGAGCTGATAGCAAGGACAGCAATAGATTTGAGAGCGACTTAAAGTTAAGGGATGTTTGAGTATTCGAGGGATAGTCTCATATCAATGTAGCCTATGTATTATTCGATACGTGTAGTGTTTTTTAGAGTAGGTAGCAAATATTTATGCATTCTATCATACACAATCGAGCCTTCTCATAAACTTTTAAAAACTATGTAGTTATAAGACTTGTATTCCACGCGGTCCGTTTCAAGTCGCCAGTAAATGCGTATCCAAATTTTTTGATCTGAAATAATGATTTTATGAAACACAGCAGCGTTGCAATGCAGTCCAAGACTTAGGATTCCTCACGTTTATATAAACACATAATTATGGCACGTAATTGGCATATACATAACACCTACACCAACTCAGATTATACCGTAACTGCTAACAAACTAAAAACAAAAAAAAATACAGTTAAAACTAACACAAAATAAATTCGACAATATTTATTACTGATATAAATATTGACCGTAAGGTGGCCAAAATTCTTGGCTTAACATCGCCTTAAAGACATTAATTACATTTTATTCTATTTTACCAAGAAACCATATAACGTTTCCTAAGAAACATAAATGATAAACACACAGCATAGAAAACAATAAACAGTATCTTTCCGCACAGTATTAAACAAGCCAGAATTTCTGTGAATATTTGAATGTGAATGAAGGAAAATGCCATTGTTACCATACCAAAATTATTCAGAAAATTATAATGTCATTCCTTAATAATTCTCATTTCGGTGATATTCCTCGATTCTCATAAAATCTTAAATCAGTTGACAACCAAAATATGTGGATTTCCTTTAAATATTGTGATTGAGAGACGCTTTTGATATTGTTAAGTACCTGTGTTCGAAGAAATTATTAACTTATGTTAGCACCACAATCTCCAAGCTTAAATTTCATCTCCAAATTCTTGTGAAATTGAGATTTTGACGATATTTGTTTACCTTCAATATTGCAGCTGTTGCTGAAAAAACTGGTCAAGTTCGAGTTCTACTCGCGCAACGAGGGTTCCGTTAATTTGTTTTTAGTGAAATAACTACAAATTTACGGTTTTCAGAGTTTTCTCTTTACTTGTGCTACATGACCTTGCTTCTTGCCAAATTTCACGATTCTAAGTCAATGGGAAGTACCCTATAGGTTTTAAGTTTTGATTCCATTGAAAATGTCTAAATATGCAATATAAACCGCCGTATCTTTTTATTGCGTTGATTTAGAAATTTAATTTTTTCGCTGCTTTAAGAGATAGCAGACCTGAGTATGTGATATAAATTTGAGCTTGATATCTCGACGCGTTTCTAAAAAAAAGGGTCTTGACAGACGGACTAATGGGAGGACGGACGGATGTGAACTAACTACAAATTTACGGTTCTCAGAGTTTTTCCTTTACTTTTGCTACATGACGTTGCTTCTTGCCAAATTTCATGATTCTTGGTCAATGGGAAGTACCCTATAGGTTTTGAGTTTTATTCCCTTGAAAATGTCTAAATATGCAATATAAACCGCCGTATCTTTTTATTGCGTTGATTTAGAAACTTGATTTTTTCACTGCTTTGAGAAATAGCAGACTTGAGTGTGTGATATTAATTTCAGCTTGATATCTTGACGCGTTCCTGAGAAAAAGATTCTTGACAGACAGACGGACAGACGGACGCCTGATGTCAACTAACTACAAATTTACGGTTTTCGGAGTTTTCCCTTTATTTGTGCTACATGACCTTGCATTTTGAGTTGTCGTCGTGACGTTATTGCAAGTCATACGTGTATTTGTTTGCTCCGGTGTTATTTTAAAGGAAAGTGGTAAAAAGTGACTATTTCCGCTATTAAGTTACATCAAAACAATCAGTGAATGTGACTCTCTAGAATGTGCTTATAAGAATTACTAAGTGCGAACGTTTTAGAGTAATAAAACAAAAAAACTGCATTGGAAATCCGTTAAAATTCATATCCCAAAAACGGTTCGTTCGAGTTAAACAAAGGACTGACCTTTGGACTCATTAGTGTCATGTGCCTGAGCTACTGACGAAACATTAATACAATATCTAATTTCGACACTTAGTACACCGTTCGCATAGCGCGTATTACGGCAATGGTGTTGTCAATTCCAGTGGTCTCGAGTTCGAACCCAAGTCGCACTAAACGACTTTTTGGACATTTTTCTACTTGTATTTATATTTTTTGGTTTTTATCGATGATCATGTCATTCATATTCTTGGAATTCTAATTCTAATATTTGGCACCGAGTAACAATGACATCGACGACGGTCAAGTGTAATGCGTGTAATGTTGTGATAAGCGAAGTGCTTGCCTTTGTGCAAAACAAGATTGATGTGATGGATGAGGAGAGCCTAGTCCGTATCTGTGCATCATCTTTTAGTACAGAAGAGGTTTCAAATGCCAAGAAATTACTGTTTGAGTCGGCACCGACCTCTAAACGTAAAGTTATGAGAAGAGGAACAGGAAAAAATGAAAGAGATTTATATGACATAATAACATTGCTAAAAGAAACAGATCCCGAAGTTGTACCCATTTTTGTGGCACGCGAATTACAGAAACTACCACCGATCACTTTCGACCATGTAGACGCTACCCGGTTGTTAAAAGATATTCTGTTAATTCAAAACGAGCTTAAGAGTTATAAAGAAACTTATGTCACCAAAGAACAGTTTGTTGCAGTTAAAGAGGACTTAGAAAAACTCAAAAGTTCGTACACTATTAGTCATACCAGTTCTAACGATTCGAATCACAGCAAAAACCAATTATCCAACAATAATATGCATAATCGCGGCGAGTCGTCGGATCTACCTCACATCGTTGCAGAAAAAGCTACCGATACAAGCGCGGAGCTACGTCCATCTCCCTCCCGCGAAGTTAACGCGTGTAACAACATCTCGCTCGATAACTTCGTGGACGCGTGCGCCCCGGTGCCGAGCGTGGAGACCCGCACCGAGGTATCGAATGCGCAAGCGGATGAGGAGCGTCAGGTGAGCCTCAGCGGTGCAGGCGACGAAATTTTGGTGGGAACAGGGACACCTGCCTCTTATGCCGCTGCGGCGCGGCTAGCAATATCAACACCACGAGCAGTAAATACAATAACCTATTTGGAAACAAAGAAAGATGATGAACGAGGTGAAGGGTGGATTTTAGCGCAAAGGAAAAAGAGGCTGAGGGACAGGTTTATCGGAAATCAAGGTCGTGCAAATATAGATAATACTTCAAAATTTAAGGCAGCTGACGTTAAAATACCGTTGTTTATCAATAATGTGGATCAGAATGCGTCTGCTCACGACATACATACGTACATAATGGAAAAAACACAAACTAGTGTGCAAATTGAAAAAATTAATATGAGAAGACAGAAAAACTATGATGCTTATAAAATTTTTGTACAAAGGCATAAATTGCATTTGTTTTTAGACGACAATTTTTGGCCAGAAGGAATTTCTTTTCGTAGATACATAGACTTTAAAGGACGAGCCGAATTATCTAACAAAAATATCAATAATGGATTGCGACAATAACGATATTAATTCAAAAGCAAGTACGTTTGTGAGTTTTAATTGTAAATCTATTACTAGATCGATGGATTATGTCAGACAAATATGTCAAACATCGGATATAGTAGCATTGCAAGAAACCTGGTTGTTGCCTCACGAAATTCCTTTTCTGAGCGGCGTAGACCCTCAGTTCGACTTCGTTGGAAAATCGGCGGTAGATACGTCGTCGGGCATCCTGCGAGGGCGACCTTATGGCGGAGTTGCTATATTGTGGCGCAAGGGCGCCTATGAAAAAGTGTCTTTCGTGCAGTGTAAAAGTGAGCGTCTTGTGGCTATCAAAATAGCAGTAGGCGCTAAAGCACTCTTAGTTTTCTCGGTTTACATGCCAACAGAGTCGATGGATAATCTTGAGGAATTTGTCGAATGTTTAAGTGAGATTCACGCAGTGATAGAAAGTAGTGGTGTAGACGCGGTCTATATTCTGGGGGATTTTAATGCTCAACCAAATAGTTTATTTGGCAAAGAACTATTGAGTTTTTCGGCTGAAGTACAGTGGCGGTGCGCTGACGTTTGCCTGCTCGGTGGTGAGTCGGATACGTATACTTATGTAAGTGATGCACACGGTTCTACTAGTTGGTTAGACCACTGTGTAGTGACAGACGCGGCGTGGAACACTGTTAGAGACGTTAGTGTGCTCTACGACGTGTCTTGGTCGGACCATTTACCTCTAATTGTAATGTGTGATCTTAATTTATTAAAGCCAAAAGTTGAACCTGAACTACCTAAATGTAACAAAGTAACATGGGGTGACAGAGACTTGCAGCAGACTGAGTTATATAGCAAATATTGTAATGATCTCTTGAAAAATGTAGACTTTCCCTTAGAATTTACTGAATGTAGTAAAAGTAGATGTAGAATTAAGGAACATGAAGCCATTTTAGATCAATTGTATGCGGATATTGTGCGTATTCTTTGTGAAGGTGCAATCATCAGTAATTGTAAGAATGGAATACAGCGCAAGAAGCGTTACATAACGGGCTGGAATAAGCATGTGAAAGATGCACACAGACAGGCTCGGCTTGATTTTCAAACCTGGACGTTGTTTGGTAGGCCGAAAAATGATGATTTGTATGAAAAAATGGTGGAAAGTAGAAGGGTTTTTAAGAGTAAATTAAAATGGTGTCAGAATAATAAGGACCAAATAAAAATGAACATCATTGCAAGTCATCATGAAGCAAAAAATTTTGGTAGTTTTTGGAAAGCTACGAACAGGTTGAATCCCAGGTCGGGCCTGCCTGTGAGTGTTGACGGTCTTAGCGATCCTAATGATATTGCCAACCTATTCAGCAGAGCCTTTAGGGTTGAGTCTCCCCTAGGTACGGTGTCTGGCGGGCCGGAGGTGGTGGGGAGGTCCGAAGACATGCCTATTAGGATTGCGGCTAGGGAGGTAGCTGCTGTCATACGAAAATTAAAGAGAGGCAAGTCGCCGGGTCATGACAGCTTAAGTATAGAACACTTACTGTATGCTGGTAAGCACTTGCCGCGAGTTCTAGCAATGTTTTTTAGCTTGTGCCTGAGTCACTCGTATCTTCCTGCTGATTTACTTAAAACTATTGTTGTGCCCATTGTTAAAAATAAGACAGGAGATGCGAGTGACAAAAGCAACTACAGGCCGATATCCCTGGCTACCATCATTGCAAAGGTGTTGGACAGTCTGATTGATCAGCAGCTGGATCAGCACTTAACACTCAACGACGCCCAGTTTGGGTTTAAGCCACATTTATCGACGGAAACAGCTATACTATGCCTGAAACAGACTGTTCAATACTATGCTAGTAGAAAAACACCTGTGTATGCATGTTTTCTGGACCTCTCCAAGGCTTTCGACCTCGTATCTTATGACTGCCTATGGAGGAAACTGTCAAATGTTAAGAACCTCCCAAGTGATATCATTAGGATACTAAAGTATTGGTATAAAAACCAATACAATTATGTTAAGTGGCGGGTGTCCTGTCGGATGCATACGGTTGGAGTGCGGTGTGAGGCAAGGGGGAATCAGCTCACCCAAGCTTTTCAACCTGTATGTAGACGGGCTGATCTGTGAGCTCAGCAACACCAATGTCGGGTGCTCCATTGATGGGCACTGCGTCAATAACATCAGCTACGCGGATGACATGGTGTTGTTGAGCCCATCGATCAGTGCACTTAGGAGGCTACTTCGCATCTGTGAGGACTATGCGGTGGCTCACGGCCTTAGGTACAATGCGACCAAGAGCGAGCTACTAGTTTTTAAAGCGGGTAACAAATGTTATGAGACTGTTCCGCCAGTCACCTTGGGAGGCGCTCAGATTGCCAGGGTCACAAAGTTTAAATACCTGGGGCATTGGGTCACCGATAGTCTGTCCGATGATGTGGACGTGGAGAGGGAACGCAGAGCATTGGCAGTTCGATGTAACATGCTGGCTCGTAGGTTTGCGCGGTGTACAAGGGAGGTGAAAATTACACTCTTTAGAGCGTATTGCCAATCTATGTACACTTGTGCCCTATGGGTTAGCTATACAAAAAGCTCGTACAATGCTCTGCGAGTCCAATACAACAATGCCTTCCGAGTTATGTTGGGGCTTCCGCGCTTTTGCAGTGCGTCGGGGATGTTTGCTGAGAATGGCGTACCAGATTTTTACGCACTGATGCGGAAGCGGATAGCATCCCTGATGCGGCGAGTGCGCGACAGCTCCAACAGCTTGGTGGCTATAGTAGCCGACAGGATGGACAGTCCAATGATGTGGCATTGGATGACCAGTCATCGTGCGTCATTCCAGTATTTAAAATAACTTGTGTAGTTCTTATTATGTATGTATGTATGTTTTGTGTATAAATGTGCATGTTTTACCTATGGACTTATGGTCTGCAATAAATTTTATTATTATTATTATATTATTTTGCCAAATTTCATGATTCTAGGTCAATGGGAAGTACCCTATAGGTTTTGAGTTTTGATTCTCTTGAAAATATCTAAATATGCAATATAAACCGCCGTATCTTTTTATTGCGTTGACTTAGAAACTTGATTTTTTCACTGCTGTGACAAAGAGCAGACCTGAGTATGTGATATTAATTTCAGCTTGATATCTTGACGCGTTTCTGAGAAAAAGGTTCTTGACAGACAGACGGACAGACGGATGCCTGGTGTGAACTAATTACATATTTACGGTTTTCGGAGTTTTCCCTTTACTTGTGCTACATGACCTTGCTTTTTGCCAAATTTCATGATTCTAGGTCAATGGGAAGTACCCTATAGGTTTTGAGTTTTGATGCTCTTGAAAATATCTAAATATGCAATATAAACCGCCGTATCTTTTTATTGCGTTGACTTAGAAACTTGATTTTTTCACTGCTGTGACAAAGAGCAGACTTGAGTATGTGATATTAATTTCAGCTTGATATCTCGACGCGTTTCCGAGAAAAAGGTTCTTGACAGACAGACGGACAGACGGACGCCTGGTGTGAACTAACTACATATTTACGGTTTTCGGAGTTTTCCCTTTACTTGTGCTACATGACCTTGCTTTTTGCCAAATTTCATGATTCTAGGTCAATGGGAAGTACCCTATAGATTTTGATTTCCTTGCAAATGTCCAAATATGCAATATAAACCGCCGTATCTTTTTATTGCGTTAATTTAAAAACTTGATTTTTTCACTGCTTTAAGAGATAGCAGACCCAAGTATGTGATATTAATTTCAGCTTGATATCTCGACGCGTTTCTGAGAAAAAGGGTCTTGACAGACGGACGGACGGACAGACGGACAACAAAGTGATCCTATAAGGGTTCCGTTTTTACCTTTTGAGGTACGGAACCCTAAAAATGACATATATTTTATACTAATACTAGCTTCTGCCTCGCGTTAGAAAGAGACAAAAAGAAGCCTATGTTACTCTCCATCCCTTCAACTATCTCCACTTAAAAAAATACGTCAATCCGTCGCTCCGTTTTGCCGTCAAAGAAAGACAAACAGACAGACAGAAACACTTTCCCATTTATAATATTAGTATTAGTATGGATTATACTGTTAAAGAGTTTGTTTGTTTGGTTGACCACACTAATCTCAAGAAGTACTAGTTCGAATTTCATAATAACAACACCATAACCAAAAACGCGATTGTAACCGAAACAACAAGTTAAATTACATAAAGTCATGTGTACTTAGCTTACCTTCTTATCCGTACTAATATTATAAATGCGAAAGTAACTCTGTCTGTCCGTCTGTCTGTCTCTTCTTCACGCCTAAACCACTGAACCGATTTGAATGAAATTTGGTACAGATTTAGTCTGGGATCCGAGAAAGGACATAGGATAGTTTTCATCCCGGAAATCTCCCGGGAACGGGAACTATTATTCTACGCGGATGAAGTCGCGGGCAGAAGCTAGTACGTCATATTGGCAAAAAAACTTTCATTTTTAAATAACACGATAGTTACATACTGGTAAACAGTGTGGCAACCCTGACCATGTAATATTTATAATTAATTATTTACTCAAAAACAGTGGATTTAGTACACGCTAAAATAAAAATGTAGTTGACAAAATAAGTATTATTGCTAAAAACGTAGGGTAAGCTCTGCTCTGCTAGCGTGGTTATAAAACCTGCGTTAAGGAAAAGCAATCCGATCCCTTAAGGTACAATGACGCAATAATTACTTTAGTACTGCTTCTGATGATACTGTTACTATTATATTAAGTTATCCATGTAGGTTATTAAACCCACGTGATTCGTGACACAATAAAAGACAATAGCAGCGCGACAGCCGGCTGTCGCTTGGTCGTTGAAAGGTTAAAATAATCAAAACGTGTATATATAAAAGAAAGTCGTGTTCGTTACACATTTTATAACTCAAGAACGGCAGAACCGATTTGGCTGAAAATTGGTAGGTAGCTTAAGTTAGGGGACGGACATTCAATACTTTTTATCTTCTTTTTATAGTTACCAAATATCTGAGATAACGCGGGCGAAACCGCGGGGGAATGCTAGTAGACGATATTTTAAAAATATTAAAAAAAAACTGAGATTAAACTATAAACATACCCAAAACCTTCCCTGTTTATCATTCAAGGCTCCAGGCGTATAGGTAATGGAAAATATATCGTCACGAATTAAGCGTACGTCGCGTATATTTGGAACTCAAATAACAGCTGTGTACATTATATACCTGGGATGAAAACACGTTACATTACTCGTAATTGCATATACTTCGAATTTCAATATTGACATGGGTAAAATTAAATGGATATGTATGTGTGTCAATCATTAAACATTTGCCAAAGGAAGTTGTGATAATGAACGTACATATTTAGTGTAAGTACACATTGAGAGATTATTAAGAAAGTCTCGTGATGGCCCAGTGGATAAGGCGCCCGCCTCTCGTGTAAGAGGTTGTGGGTTCGAATCCGGGCAAGTACCAATGTGAGTTTTTCAATTCATATGTACTTTCTAAAGTTTATCTTGGACAACACTGATATCCCGTGCCTCGGAAAGCACATAAAGCCGTTGGTCCCGGTTGTCATACATAGAACTTTGGCAGTCGTTACGGATAAACCAGAAAAATCCGAAAAGTCTTACCAAGGGATATCGTGTCGTCCGTCCAGTTACTGGGTTGTTGAGGTCAGATAGGCAGTTGCTACACTGGTATCCAGCTGAATCCGGTTAGGCTGGAAGCCGACCCCAACACAGTTGGGAAAAGGCTAGGGAGATGATGATGACACATTGAGAGATTATTATGGTGCTAGGTTTTGCCTGTGTCTTCGCTTGCGTGAAAATTGGTTTTAGCAGATACATACAAATAGCTATTTAAAAAGTAACCTACATACTTTAGTTGCGATTTAAGCTTAGGTGCAAATAAATTTCTAATTATTGAAAACTAGCTGTGCCCTGCGGTTTTACCCGCATTTTTCGTTACTGCTCCGCTCCCGTGGGTCGTATAGTGATGGTATATAGCCTATAGCATTCCTCGATAAATGGGCTATCTAACACTGAAAGAATTTTTCAAATCGGACCAGTAGTTCCAGAGATTACCCCCTACATACAAACTTACAAACCTACAAATTTTACCTCTTTATAATATTAGTATAGATTAGCTTACCAAGATAAACTTTAGAAAGTACATACATATGAATTGAAAAAGCCACATTGGTTCGCCCGGATTCGAACCCACAGTCTCTTACACGAGAGCCGGGCGACTTACCCACTAGGCCATCACGATATTACAACGTAGGATATAATTACCCTCATTTTAATAAATAATAATTAATAAGGGCCTAATGTTACGGGTTAAGTAAAAAATGAGGACAGTTTCGTAATGAGACCACCCGTTTGAGTTACGTGGGTCTTATCAAAGGGTATTTTTGAGTGGAGTACTTATATTAGAATAATCTGGAAGCAATTTCGGTATTATTAATTACTTTTTTAACCGACTTCAAAAAAAAGTAGGTTCTCAGTTCGACCTGTGTGTATGTTTGAATGTTTGTCCGCGATTATCTCGCGTTTGGCTAAACCGATTTTGATGCGGTTTTCAGCAAAGTGTTTGTTACATTCTGGGGAAAGTTTAAGTATACAGCACTAATAGATATCTCGTGACGTCGCCCGCTTAGATCGCGTTTTGCTTTCTTGGATTGCAGATTTTCAAAGACGATTTTATGCTTGACCGCGATTATCTCGCGTTTAGCTATACCGATTTTGATGCGGTTTTCAGAAAAGTTTTTGTTACATTCTGTGGAAGGTTTTCGTATATAACACTAATAGATATCCCGTGACGTTGCGCACATGGAGCCGTTTTAATTTTATAAAATTATAAGTAGTTTTATTTTGAAAGTTACTCTAAAACGTAGTCAGACATTGGGCCTCTAACTAAAAAGAAAAAAATAAAAATCTTTTTCCAAAAAAAAGATAACCGACTTCAAAAGAGAGGCTTCAAAAGTGGCTTCTTTTCTGCCGGTCGATTTGTGTTGCCACCGACTTCCGAAATAGTTATTTTTGAGCTTTTAGTTTATGAAGTCGGTTATCTTTTTTTTGGAAAAAGTTTTTTATTTAATTACAGTCCCACACTACGTGAATTGACTGTAACATTACATTTTTACAAGTTTATAACATTGAATAACACTGAGATATAATGCGACACTACACTTCCTTTATGTATAGGGGTTCTAGAAACATAAAAAAATGCAGACTCCTACAAAACAGGTAATTATGGACAAAGCTAAATAATGTGGGTCAAGGCATATTTATGTGAGTTCATAAATGTAATGTTCTTAAATAATACAAGGACCTTAAAAAAAAAGAATTAAATTAAACAAGAAAATCCATACTAATATTACAAATGCGAAAGTAACTCTGTCTGTCGGTCTGTCTGTCTGTCTCTTCTTCACGCCTAAACCACTGAACCGATTTGAATGAAATTTGGAATAGTCTGGGACTCGAGTAAGGACATAAGAAAGTTTTCATGCCGGAAATCCCCCGGAAACGGGAACTATTATTTCACGCGGACGAAGTCGCGGGCAAAAGCTAGTTTTAAATAAAGGAATACGAAATATTTGATAAGACACGCTGATTTCTATCATTTCTAATTTATTTATTTACTATTTCCTAAAACTTTGCACATGTAATAAAATTATGTAAGTACAATCACCAAAATAGAATCATGACCCACCATGCCATAAGCTTATTTTCCTACAGACATTCAAATATAATTACGTCGACAATCGCGTAAACATGTATTAAAAATGTCACAAGTGTAGTCTTATTATTTTGACAGCTTCAAACGATTTATCGTCAAAATGGGTCATGATTCAATTTTGTCGATAGTACAACGGCGAACTTAATGCCTTGGGAATTCTCTACCAGTCTACCTTTGGGTGAAGCAGAGACAAAACATTTCTTGTTTTTTTTTATATTTTTACTAAGAACGTTGTACCAGATCTCAAATTATTTCTATTTAATTAAAGACTAGAACCGATTACCTGGATTAATTAACAGACTTCTAGTTAAAGGACAACGTACAGAAAAAAACTACACTTTTTTGCGTCCCAATTTTCTAGACAAAACTAAAGGAAATTGGATAAAGGATTACAGTGCCTTGAACACTATATTCTTGCCGTTTCGTGGTTTAGATTAGCAACTAGAGCTTATGTCTCAAGTAATAAACATGGGCTTGTCAGTAATATATCATAGTGAAGGAACACGAGAGCTTAGGAGTATACAGTATTAACGAAATTAGTGGTGTGACGTCAGTTTACATTAAGTATAGTAAGATTATTAATTCCAGTCAGTAAAATAACATTTCCAGTGTTGCAGGTTTTTAGCCCCAGAAAAATAGTGATGTGGTACAATCGAGTTTTTACAATTAAATCTTAGTCGAGAATGTTTTTTTTATTCAATTTCAAATTGCCTTTATTTATATAAAAAATATTAGATGTAATTTACGGTAATTAAACAGAAGACATACACGGTAGGTAATTTAATATTACATAGAACACTGTTACATTATTTGTTTTTGGTAAGGTCCATATTCCTAAAATCGTTTTGTTTAATACGGATTTGTTGAATTTATCAGCTAGATACCTATGTTAATTAGAAGTTATCAGGAGATTATGAAACAGGCAATTAACGATAAGAAATTCTAGGACACGAAAAATAAGGTTGTATGGCACAGTGCGGATATTGCCTGTTAGAATTCTATCAGAAAAAACTTATTGTAATTAAAATATTTTTCGGCTTCAAACAATAAAATTATAAAAAAGTTTTGCGCGTTAAAGATAAACTCGCAGATTTCGGAGCATCCGGCTTCTAAAATTCTTCTTTGTTTACATTTCTGAACGAGAATTTGTTCCTTGTTATACCTATTAGATTTATTTATTATTAAAAGGATTTTATTGGGAAAAACAGGCTTTGAAAGACGAAATTAAAAATCTAATTTCCTATTACAAAAATCATAGTAAAGTAATTATTTTGAGGTAGAAAATGATGTCGAGATAAACAGACGTTACTAAGCAATGACTTTGGCTTAGCCATGTTCTCGTCTCTATCGTGCGCTTGACCTTTGGCAGCTGTGTAACCGTGACAGGCATATTGCTAAGCCAGTAACTTAGTAACGACTAATTATCTCGCCATGAGATAGGTTTTGTCGCTTTTTATGTAAGAACGCTTGTTGCATAGGTATATGTTTTTTCGTATACGAGTGCAAATATTTTGAAACTATATTTAACAGGGTGGAAAAGTTAGTCTTTAGTCACAAGCCTTGGCAGGATTCAGGGTTTTATTTACAGCGCTAATATCCAAATTACGGAAAATCAAATCAATAGGTCTTTAAACTTTTTTTTTATGTAACATCATAAAAAAATACCATTACCAGTTTATTTTAATAAATAATTTTGACTTTTACATGAAGCTGGCGTTTTAAAAGCATTTTTGTGTACACGACAATTTTCTTACGGAGGTCATGAAAAAAGATTCTTGTCACAGATATCCCTCCTACGTCGTATTTAACAATAACAGTATACCAGAAATTCACTTCCAAAACCCCATTTACACCATATTACGACCTCTCCCCATTCCCATAGAATCTAATATCGCATGCCGCATAGAAATTAATGAGTATTACTTTATACGTAGTCAAAACACACCCTGTAGTCCATTTGCAAGTATTATTGATGATATTAGGCGGGGCTAAAGCAAATTTCGTCCCTAATAAAGAAAGAAAATTGTACGATAGAGGTGCGTTTACATTGGAATGAGTGATGCCTTGTTTTTTTTTTGTCAAAGTAATGGACGCTAGTGTTGATGTTTGCTTTTTTGGACGATGCGATCACTGTGTATCTTTATATTGAAATTATTTATTCAAAACAACTGTGTTGTACATAGTAATTTATAGAATTGACTTTAAACGTGCTAAAGCTACAAATAAGATGGTGGTGACGTCAGGAATTTCCAGCTAGGTTGTATAATAATCTGAGGGAGTGCAGTGCCTGTCCCTGTTACAGTTAGTTATTATAATATACACAATTCATGGCCCATCACTAGTCCTTTACAAATTTATTTTTTAACTAAAGTTAAAAGGTCTCCCTTCATCAACTGCTCGGACACTCAAAGTCCGTGAGAAGATGCTTTGTGAAGAGACAACAAACCAACAATCAGAAACAGAAACAAGTCAAGAACAACATCTGAACGGCGGTGGAAATTTTATTTGCAACATCTTCACACAAAGAACATGCATATTTTTCGACGGGAGGGCGTTTAATTTTTTTTTGGATTCCGCAAAACCACATTATACACAAAATTATTACAATGAATTTTATAAACCTGCACTACGTTTTCATCCGCAATATTTACACGGACAAAGCCTCGGGCGAAGTTGTCATGGAAATCACAATAAAACACAAAACCTGGTTTGACCATCAAAGAACACGAATCTTCGACAATTTGTCATCAAAAAGCGTACTGCGTAATCAGATATAAAATCCAGGAATAAAAAATGTTCTGAAGAATTTCTATTACAATTCAAGGAAACTACACTGGATTTTAAGTCGTAAATCCATTGAAAATAAAATTTACGCGACGAGAAATCTTAACCAAAAAGATTATCTTTGTTAAAATTAAATCGGTGGACAGTTTGTCTGTTTGAACGAAATAATCTCTAGCATAAATGTTAATCGAACTAGCAATTAGTTCGATTTACATTTATTCTCAACTCTGAGTGCTATACGAATATATTAAACTACCTAATAAAATAATATTAAAACCAGCCAAGTGATAGGTACAATCGACAAAATGGAATCATGACCCACCATAGGCTTATTTTCCTGCAGACATTCAAATAAAATTTATGTCGACAATCGTGTAAACATTTATTAAAAATGTCATGCGTGTAGTCTTATTATTTTTAACAGCTTCAAACGATTTGTCGTCGAAATGGGTCATGATTCAATTTTGTCAATAGAACATCGCGACAGGACACGCAGAAAACAGGATTCCGTAATGAAATGCTTTGTATTAACAATAAATTTAAAAACCATTTCACATCATGCCGTTTTGTATTATCACATTTATATAGATATTTGGGCAGTATCTACTTAGAAAGTACATAGTTATGAAATAAAAATGTTTCATTGGACCTTGGCCGGTTTGCAAAAAAGACTTTAACGACTAAACAGTAGTGATGATATCTGTGTAATAGAAGGATAAATAATATTTCCCTGCATATTATATAAATCTTAATATATATAAATCTCATGTCACAATGTTTGCCCTCAATGGACTCCTAAACCACTTAACCGATTATGATAAAATTCGCACACCATGTGCAGTTCGATCCAACTTGAGAGATAGGATAGTTTAAATCTCAAATTATAGTCGCAATTTTAATTTATTGCTAATTATTTGTCTGTTATTATTTGACAGTCACAATTATTAGTAGTTGTTGATTTTGGAATGTTTTACATTGGATCCGACAGACGGCGCTACCATCGCAGTGTCAAATTTTAAATAATAATCACTTTCAGATGTCATAAACATAGACAATGATATTAAAAAGGTTCTATAAAAAAATGCGTAGCAATACTTCTTATCATGTCGGCGCTACCATCGCAGTGTCAAATTTTAAATAATATTCGAATTTTAATTTTAGTCTGTCCCGACAGTTAGCGCTGCGATCAAATTAAAAAAAAGTTTTGTTATCATTGTGTTATCTATTATTTTGTTATTGTTGTGTTTTTATTGTGTAATCTTATATCTACCCGTGCGAAGCTGGGACGGGCCGCTAGTAATAAATATATATTTCTTGGACAACTCACACACGGTCTGATCTCAAACTAAGCAGAGCTTGTACAGTCGACAAAATTGAATCATGACCCACCATAAGCTTATTTTCCTACAGACATTCAAATACAATTAGGTCGACAATCGCGTAAACATGTATTAAAAATGTTACACGCCTAGTCTTATTGTTTTGACTGTTTTAAAAGATTTGTCGTCGAAATGGGTCATGATTCAATTTTGTCGATAGTACTATGGTAACCAGACAACTGATAAACATACTTATATAATTTTATAAATACATACATATTATAGATAAGTTACACCCAGACACAGAACAAACAATCATGCTCATCACACAAAGCTTGTCCTGGGTGGGATTCGAACCCACGACCTCCGGCTTAGCGGTCAGGGTTACTAACCACTAGACCAACAAACCTGTCAATATTAAGTTGTTGTTGGTTTAATATTGATAATATTTGTCAAATGTTATTCCAATAAATGCCTGTTAACACTATAATTAGGCTCAGTCAATAGAAATGCCATCATAGCGGTTATATTGATTTTAATTAGTTTTGCTGACAAATACTAATTATTTGGATATTTGTTTATTAACGAGGGAAAAAATTACCCGATAGGTTTCAATTATTTTAATTGGAAACTAGATATTGACAAAAAGTACAGTTTATTTTAATTGAACCAGTTATATTACCAGTTATTTTGGACATTTGGTAAAAATGACATCAGCGCGGCTTCGCCCATGTAAAGGTGAAGCCAAACGAGCGTAATTTTATGATTCGTGAGTCGCAGAATTTCGGTCGCTTTCATAGAAAAAGTCTCGCAACGCAGAATGAGTGGTCTGCACCGTACCAGAACACGAAATTCTACGACTCACGACTCACAAAATTACGCTCGTTTGGCCTCACCCTTAAAATCGATTCTTTTATCACCTATTTTTCCACTTTAAGGGTTAGTTTTCAAAAATCTGTTGTTAGTGATTACTCACTTGTTACGAAGAATACACTCGGCAAGTTTCATGTCTCTAAAACAGCAGTTTGGGCTGTGCGTTGATATATCAACAGTCAGTCAGTATACCGTTTTATCTTCTTCTAATATATAAAATTCTCGTGTCACAGTTTTCGTTGCCATACTCCTCCGAAACGGCTTGACCGATTTTGATGAATTTTTTTGTGCTTATCCGGTATCTATGAGCATCGGCCAACATCTATTTTTTATCCCCCTAACTGACCCCATTTTTAACGCGGGTGAAACCGCGGGGGGCAGCTTTTAAATAATAGATTTCAATCTAGCATCTAGGTAATTTTCCTGTTATCCTAATCTATCGTTAATTTAAGTCACCTTCGTACATTGTTTAAATACGCGAACGGAGTTAGTGCTGCCATATGGAGTTTTTATTAGCTACGAAAAAACCTTGCCATGTTTGAATCCGACAAAGATTACATTATTTAATGTTTTCTAATATCTAATAGTTGAAAACTAAATGATTTATTTTTCTAAAATGAGCGTTATGTGCTTATTGTATAATATTTTTTTAAATAACCAGCTATATATCTATTCACTTATCATTTTGACAGGTCGAGCATGCCTAGCACATTAAGCGCCTTACTAATAATCGCTGCATAAAGTAATGACAGGTTTATACGTCAAAAAATGTATGGTTACACAGGCTTTATTCATTGCATAACTTTACACAGTGATTATTAGTAAGGGCATAAGTCTACACTATACCTTTGTCAAAAATAATAAACACAAAACAAAATAATAACAAACAGCGTACATTTCCAAACTACAGCACTCAACACGCTACACAAAAAACATAGTTTCATAATACCATTTTATTATTCTTCTTCATCCTACAAAAGCCGAGATGAGAAATAAATAAAATAGAAGAAAAATCCTGCTCCACTTTAGCTAGATTAACGCAACAAAATCGGGACAAGAAATAGGAAACTATCCGGAAAAGTCCTTGACCCCTGTTCTACATTGTTCGCTGCCCCTCCACTACTCGGCTATAAACACAAGTTTTGCATAATTCCTATTAAAGCTAGTTGCTAGAATTCTTTATTCGGATCGAGGCTTCCGACTAAGCTGCTTATAGATTTCTGATGATAAGCTTTTGAGAGTGTGTTCTAAGACACCTGTCATTGCTTTTATTCACACATTTGTTGATATAAATCCCTGCTAATATTATAAATGCGAAAGTAACTCTGTCTGTCTGTCTCTTCTTCACGCCTAAACCACTAAACTGATTTGTATGAAATTTGGTACAGATATAGTCTGGGACCCAAGTAAGGACATAGGATAGTTTTCACTCCGGAAATCCCTCGGGATCGGGAGATATAATCCGCGCGGACGAAGTCGCGGGCAAAAGCTAGTAAACAATAATCTTTAGAACATACTAGCTTCACGGCTTCCAGCCGCTATTTAATCATTACTCAGTTATTACCTACTCTTCATAAGAACATTTCTTCCAAGTTTCATGTCTCTAGGACCAGCGGCTGTGCCTAGATATAATTAATAATTAGCCAATCAGGGCAGGTTTAGGTTGCTAGACACTCTTTTTAATTTCTTCTCTTTAGTCTCCATTTTTTACATATCTCTATGTCATGCATAGCTGATATTTGCATGGTTACTAAAATGTTGATTTTAGATGTAACTTAATTGATTATTGTGATCGTGCTGTTGGTGTGCTTCTTATAATTAAATAAACCCGTACTAATATTATAAATACGAAAGTAACTCTATCTGTCTGTCTGTCTGTCTCTTCTTCACGCCTAAACCACAGAATCGATTTGAACGAAATTTACTACATATATAGTGTGGGACCCGATGTCTGGTCGGATAGTCTGGGATAGTTTTCATCCCAGGAATCTTCCGGGAACGGGAATTCCACGCGGACGAAGTCGCGGACAAAAGCTAGTAAATAAATAAACAAATAATTAAGATAAATATTATAGGAGAAAATAAAATTCTAGAAATATTTGCAACATTCATATCAAAGCTAGCGAAAGAACCAACGTTAAGCTGAAAACAAAAACTGCAAACTCGATATTTCCTTTTTTAAATCATCCAATTTAAACTCGATAACACAAAGGAAGGACCGAAAATCTGAAACATACACTCCTTGTCACAAAATTAATGAAAGCAGTAAAACTACCCTTTAGCCATCGGGTCCCGAAATTGTTGAAGCGAAAACTTGTCTTTTGAGCACCTGAGCGCACTAGAATTGCACGAGTCAGCTAAAAAAAAAGTGGGAGAATTTACGCGCTCGAGGAAAAAGGAATATTGTACTTTTAAAGTTATAAAGGAACAGATTTTTAAGTGAAGCGCTGTAAAAATGGTGACCTGTCTTTATTTTGTATGCACGTGTTATGTGATGCGACGACATTTTTAAATATGGAGATTTTTCATTAAAAAGTCGAAGCATACGTGTACTTTATTTATGCTAATATTATGAGCAGATTTAGTTCATTGGCTTAGCTCTCGGCTGCAAAGTACTGTGTGGTGGGTTCGATTTAAGTACGAGAGAAAAATGAAATGTACTCTAGTACATTATAAGTATTTGTTTCGAGTTTTGTTTGTGAATGTGTGTTTATAATAAGTTTGTAAATACTTTCAACATGCAGGGAAAATTATTAGATAGGGACGACGAATTTAAAAATATTAAAATTTGAATCATAAATTCTATATTATAAATAGTTTCTTTTTTAACCGACTTCTAAAAAAAGGAGGAGGTTCTCAATTCGAATGTTTGTATGTTTTTTTTTATTTTTTTTTATGTTTGTTCGCGCATATCTCCGTCGTTTTCCAACCGATTTGAACAATTCTTTTTTTGTTTGAAAGGGTAGACTTCCCAAATGGTCCCATTGTCATCAGGTCCAGGATCTGATGATGGAATCATGCCGAAATCGAGGGAACTCCTCAATTTTTTTATAGAAAATGGTAATTTTTTTTTTAAAGTTACTCTAAAACGTAGTTGGGACTCTAACTAAAAAGTAAAAAATAAAAAACTTTTTCCAAAAAAAAGATAACCGACTTCAAAACCGAAAAGCTCAAAAATAACTATTTCGGAAGTCGGTGGCAAGGCAACACAATTCGACCGGCAGAAGAGAAGCCACCGACTTCCGAAATAGTTATTTTTGAGCTTTTCGGTTTTGAAGTCGGTTATCTTTTTTTTGGAAAAAGTTTTTTTTATTTGAGTTAAGATTGTAAATGCACAAACCATGTTGGGCAAAGACAAAAGTAATCCAACAACTCTGCCTGTGTGTTTGAAACACACAAAAATGATTTTGATAAAACTGTAGACCAATATAATACATACTTTAAAATAACATCCCACTAAAAACATTTCATATAAATGTAGCCAAGACAACCACATAAGGTATACCCTGTGAAAAATATATCAGATCTCATGTAGAGCCAAGCTTCTGAATCTACACGGCCTAACTCTACAGACCCTAACTTCACAAACTCTACATATCAGTAAAAATGTATGGCTTCGCCGTTTCCGTCGTGGAGGTGATGCGAAAATTAAGTTTTTGAAGTAAGTACCGAAACAGCCAAGCCATACATTTTTACTGATATGTAGAGTTTGTGAAGTTAGGGTCTGTAGAGTTAGGCCGTGTAGATTCAGAAGCTTGGCTCTACATGAGATCTGATATATTTTTCACAGGGTATACCTTATGTGGTTGTCTTGGCTACATTTATATGAAATGTTTTTAGTGGGATTTCAGTTCTTTTTGTAAGTTGCTAGGCAGTATTTTAAGTGTTTTTTTTTCTTTTCGTTCACAGATTTTTTTGACTAAATGGACCTGAAAGTCCCACCCACACTTTTTATTCTTAAAATACTTGATCGTACAACGGTGATCTTCTTTCGATATAGGAGAAATTATTAAAGGCTGTATTGCGCTCCCGAATAACTGTAGTATAAGACTCCACAATATAAACGACTTTTCGTGCAAACGCGCAAACAATATTATTCTCAGATACATAAAAATTCAAATAGTACTTATACTTTCCGATGTAACGAAACCATAGCGCGATCTATTTCGATCCCAACGCCATCTAGGGAAGTAAGACTTAAACTTTTTGTCATCGAGGATCGCGCTACGATTCCGTTCAACACCGTAACAATTTAGGTATGTTATGTATATTAACCAATTACCAATACATAAAATTATGCCCACTGAAATAAGCCGCAAAACTTATTTATACGAATACGAAAAATATTGCAATCGCAACACGACCGTCAACGACACAAGTTTATAATTTTCTTAGGTGGTTGATACCAAACTTACCAAACTTCTTATATCAAATGTCAGCTTTCTAGCACTACAGAAAGTAGCCACATCAGCAGTGTCGGCTTTCATAGCCCATAGCCCAATAGCCCAATCTTTCTCTTTGCATTTTTACTTGATTTGTTCAAACAAACTTCCACACTCCCATTTTAGGGGATGGAGGTCGAAATCTATAAGTTTATGAATTTTTCTGTTGGTTGTATACTAAACTTAGGCTACATACCAAATTTCAGCATTCTAGCACTTCAGGAAGTAGCCAAACATTTTGATGATCATCAGTGTGTCAGTGTGTCAGTGTGTCAGTGAATCAGTGACGAAATCGGTGTATTTTAGATATCAATAAAATCTAAAGTATAAAAGCTATTCAATTGAAACTTTGTATGTTTATTGAGTCTGTTATTGACATTATTTCTTGTGAATATGAAGTGTCGGGTACATCGGATACCAACTCTATGAGGGTTCGAAAAAACGACGAAACACTTCGAGAAAAGGTAGGTAGTGCCCCTGCGCTTCGCTTGCTTGTCTTGGCCGGGGGCACGCCCGTGCCCCCCGATACAAGCTACCTACCATCACGCTATACCTCACAAAACCAAACCATAAACCAAAGAACAATGGCAGACAAAACCACATAACTGTAAACTAATTACGTTTACAACGCTACAGCTAAACAGACAGACAATACATCACTTACTAATAGACAGGATTCACCGATAGACCGGTACTAACATATACAATGCAGCCGACATCTGATTACGTATTAGCCGCAACAATGAACAATCGGAAGCGACGCGGCATTGATGACCTAATTCATGAATAATTTCAATAAACTTTTACTTATTAAGCCTTTGAACACACGTGATTCGAAACACAATAAAAATATAATAGCAGCGCGACAGCCGGCTGTCGGTTGGTCGTTGAAAAGTTAACTTGTTTGCGTAATGTCTGAACTCATGGTACGGTGTTGAAAGAATATTTATTATCTTTACATAGTACGTTCCCCGTGGTTTCATCCTCGTCTTTGCTTACTGCTCCCGCTTGCGTAGGTTATAGCGTGATATTACAGACTGTATAACCCGAGAAATGGGCTCTCAGACGCTATTTTTTTTTTAATTTGAACTTTTTTTTTGGGAGTTGGAAATCATCAAATGACTTCTCCTATCCTGGGCGAAGCGGGAGGGCGTGTCAGATTTTTACTGACTAAAACCCACTCATGTTCCTTCGGTTGCCCTTTATGTTCCGGGGCGACGGTAACTAGTATTTCATGAGATTCATGAGAAGCGCGATCTTTTCTTTTGAGGTATAGAACCCTCTAAACGCACACATCTGCATTAAAAACCTTAACCTCCTTACTTTTCCTACAAGATGAAAAGTACAACATTTTGACCACCGAGTTTATTACGCTTAGCTTATTCCGTAACAACTTCTTTACGAGACGTTCGTTTATGTTACGAAATTGCACGAGTACCGCCGAGTAAGCTCCGGCGATGATGATGTTACGTTTTATGATCTAACTACAGAGCTTAAACCATCCTAGTTTTGGTAACTTTAACAAGTTAAAGTGGACACAATTTTCTTGATGTTAAGAAACCAGTCTAGAGTTCCTTCCGCAGTTTCGCATTTTTTAGTTAATACTCAGCTTCTGCAGGTCATAGCTTGATGTTATACGAGTATAGCGATAAATCGGCTATACAACACAAACAGAATTAAATAAAAAACCGCTCAAGTGCGAGTTCTACTCGCGCAACGAGGGTTCCGTTAATTTGATTTTTAGTGAAATAACTACAAATTTACGGTTTTCGGAGTTTTCTCTTTACTTGTGCTACATGACCTTGCTTCTTGCCAAATTTCACGATTCTAGGTCAATGGGAAGTAGCCTATAGGTTTTGAGTTTTGATTCCCTTGAAAATGTCTAAATATGCAATATAAACCGCCGTATCTTTTTATTGCGTTGATTTAGAAACTTGATTTTTTCACTGCTTTAAGAGATAGCAGACTTGAGTATGTGATATTAATTTGAGCTTGATATCTCGACGCGTTTCTGAAAAAAAAAAGGTCTTGACAGACGGACGAACGGGAGGACGGACGGATGTGAACTAACTACAAATTTACGGTTTTCAGAGTTTTTCCTTTACTTTTGCTACATGACGTTGCTTCTTGCCAAATTTCATGATTCTTGGTCAATGGGAAGTACCCTATAGGTTTTGAGTTTTGATTCCCTTGAAAATGTCTAAATATGCAATATAAACCGCCGTATCTTTTTATTGCGTTGATTTAGAAACTTGATTTTTTCACTGCTTTGGGAGATAGCAGACTTGAGTATGTGATATTAATTTCAGTTTGATATCTCGACGCGTTCCTGAGAAAAAGGTTCTTGACGGACAGACGGACAGACAGACGCCTGATGTGAACTAACTACAAATTTACGGTTTTCGGAGTTTTCCCTTTACTTGTGCTACATAACCTTGCTTCTTGCCAAATTTCACAATTCTAGGTCAATGGGAAGTACCCTATAGGTTTTGAGTTTTGATTCCCTTGAAAATGTCTAAATATGCAATATAAACAGCCGTATCTTTTTATTGCGTTGATTTAGAAACTTGATTTATTCACTGCTTTAGGAGATAGCAGACTTGAGTATGTGATATTAATTTCAGTTTGATATCTCGACGCGTTCCTGAGAAAAAGGTTCTTGACAGACAGACGGACAGACGGACGCCTGATGTGAACTAACTACAAATTTACGGTTTTCAGAGTTTTCCCTTTACTTGTGCTACATGACGTTGCTTCTTGCCAAATTTCACAATTCTAGGTCAATGGGAAGTACCCTATAGGTTTTGAGTTTTGATTCCCTTGAAAATGTCTAAATATGCAATATAAACCGCCGTATCTTTTTATTGCGTTGATTTAGAAACTTGATTTTTTCACTGCTTTGAGAGATAGCAGACCTGAGTATGTGATATTAATTTCAGCTTGATATCTTGACGCGTTTCTGAGAAAAAGGTTCTTGACAGACAGACGGACAGACGGACGCCTGATGTCAACTAACTACAAATTCACGGTTTTCGGAGTTTTCCCTTAACTTGTGCTACATGACCTTGCTTCTTGCCAAATTTCACGATTCTAGGTCAATGGGAAGTAGCCTATAGGTTTTGAGTTTTGATTCCCTTGAAAATGTCTAAATATGCAATATAAACTGCCGTATCTTTTTATTGCGTTGATTTAGAAACTTGATTTTTTCACTGCTTTAAGAGATAGCAGACCTGAGTATGTGATATTAATTTGAGCTTGATATCTCGACGCGTTTCTGAAAAAAAAAGGTCTTGACAGACGAACGAACGGGAGGACGGACGGATGTGAACTAACTACAAATTTACGGTTTTCAGAGTTTTTCCTTTATTTTTGCTACATGACGTTGCTTCTTGCCAAATTTCATGATTCTTGGTCAATGGGAAGTACCCTATAGGTTTTGAGTTTTGATTCCCTTGAAAATATCTAAACATGCAATATAAACCGCCGTATCTTTTTATTGCGTTGATTTAGAAACTTGATTTTTTCACTGCTTTGGGAGATAGCAGACTTGAGTATGTGATATTAATTTCAGTTTGATATCTCGACGCGTTCCTGAGAAAAAGGTTCTTGACGGACAGACGGACAGGCGGACGCCTGATGTCAACTAACTACAAATTTACGGTTTTCAGAGTTTTCCTTTACTTGTGCTACATGACCTTGCTTCTTGCCAAATTTCACAATTCTAGGTCAATGGGAAGTACCCTATAGGTTTTGAGTTTTGATTCCCTTAAAAATGTCTAAATATGCAATATAAACCGCCGTATCTTTTTATTGCGTTGATTTAGAAACTTGATTTTTTCACTGCTTTGAGAGATAGCAGACCTGAGTATGTGATATTAATTTCAGCTTGATATCTTGACGCGTTTCTGAGAAAAAGGTTCTTGACAGACAGACGGACAGACGGACGCCTGATGTCAACTAACTACAAATTTACGGTTTTCGGAGTTTTCCCTTTACTTGTGCTACATGAGCTTGCCTTTTGCCAAATTTCATGATTCTAGGTCAATGGGAAGTACCCTATAGGTTTTGAGTTTTGATTTTCTTGAAAATATCTAAATATGCAATATAAACCGCCGTATTTTTTTATTGCGTTGATTTAGAAACTTGATTTTTTCACTGCTGTGAGAGATAGCAGACCTTAGTATGTTATATTAATTTCAGCTTGATATCTTGACACGTTTATGACAAAAAGGTTATTGACAGACAGACGGACAGACAGACGCCTGGTGTGAACTAACTACAAATTTACGGTTTTCGGAGTTTTCCCTTTACTTGTGCTACATGACCTTGCTTTTTGCCAAATTTCATGATTCTAGGTCAATGGGAAGTACCCTATAGGTTTTGATTTCCTTGCAAATGTCCAAATTTGCAATATAAACCGCCGTATCTTTTTATTGCGTTGATTTAAAACCTTGATTTTTTCACTGCTTTAAGAGATAGCAGACCCGAGTATGTGATATTAATTTCAGCTTGATATCTCGACGCGTTTCTGAGAAAAAGGGTCTTGACAGCCGGACGAACGGACAGACGGACAACAAAGTGATCCTATAAGGGTTCCGTTTTTACCTTTTGAGGTACGGAACCCTAAAAAGGAAAGGTTAATGAGTGTGTGTATATTTGTGTGTGTGCATGATGGATCTGTCAAGTTAGAACAGTAGTGATCATCGATCCTGATGTAAAGTGGTCTTCGCCGCCTGCTGACGTCTATCTGCAATATAAGACCTGACATACCCTTACCAGAAATATATATTATGTACTGCTGCTACTGTAAATTATATGCCTGCATCTCTGTTTTGTTCATCGCACAAAGGTGATAGTGTTATAATATTATTAATATATAATTAATATATATATATTAGCCTATGGGTAGACCTTGGTTAGCCTTGGTAATATTTATGCAATTTTTTTTTTTTTATTACATATGGGCTTGCTCTTGGTCCCAGACTAGCCCGAGGGCATAGACGGGGCCTACGATGGAGCGAGCTCACCCAAAATATGCCTATGCACTCTTCTCTTGAATACATCCGGGTTATATGCATCCGGGTTATATGTTTTTCGGGTTATTTTAATGAAATCTATGCAGTACTTTTTGAGTTTATCTAGAACAAACATACAGACAGATTTTATTATATGTTTTAGACATGTGTTTGTATATAGTAAAATAGTATTTCATAAAAAGATAGTAAGCAGTTATTATAGAACGTATAGTTATAATAGTAAACAGTACTTTATTTAGTATTTACACCGGCACCTATACTCTTAAAATAGAGCAAAGCAAAAATAAGTATGGTAGTAGTACTTTCAAAAACAAGCGTCTTCAAAAGCCCGACTACTCGTAATAAATGAAAAGTTCCAGTGTCCAACTAGTTCTTGAAATGGTGTGCCCATTTTGTAAAATGATCAATTTTAAGATACGACGTATAAAGTTTCTTTTATTTAGGAAATTGCTAGATGTGAATGTAGGAGATTTACTTTGTAAAAATCATATTCGGTAAATGATGAAAAGAATTTGAGGGAGGTGTTTCCTTAAAGATCTTTCACGCTAAGATACCTGACAAACTTCGCTGTATAGCTTCATATGTTTATAATAACCGTTATTCACAGTTATAGAGTTTAGTGCATAAGGAGTTGCCACAATTACCTGATCCTAGAACTAACTAATTCAACAGATAATTGTGACAAAATACTAGCAAAGTTGATGTAAAAATTAACTACTACTCGGCCAATGTCATACCGATATTATAAATGTGAAAGTAAGCCTCTCTGTCTAACTGACTGTCCGTCTGTCTGTCTAACTGACTGTCCGTCTGTCTGTCTGTCTGGCTGTTTACCATATTATATGCGATTCATTTGTCTCTTTCACCTCTAAGGCTAAACCACAAAACCAATTGAAATGTTGTTCGGTTCAATAACATAGCTTATGATACGTTATTGAACCAAATTACATTTCAATTTCACCTGCCACTGGAAGACAGAACATAGCCCTTAAATAACCAATGGACATCACAAACTAAGATTCCATCAATATTTTCACTACAATTAAATAGCAAACTTGTAAACAATGAGAGCTATTTCTAGACCAATAATAGTCACTTCTCATTAGATACATAAACAAAAGACGCACGTCGTGTCAGCCACAGATTTCGCAGCGTCCGTAGGTAAACTTACCCGCTGCGGTCGTTAACGAGCTACCCTATACAAAGTTTCATCGGCCTTGTTACAGAACATCGTCCTTATTATGCACTCTTTATAGTGTATAGCTATGACCAATGGGCCTAATTAACGTTTTCTTTAATTATGCGTTTGTAATAGTTTGGATTTTTAGTTTTTAAACCTTCGAACAGACGTGATTCAAGACACACTAGAAAGACAATAGCAGCGCGACTGCCGGCTGTCGCTTGGTCGTTGAAAGGTTCATGTACTTTATAAAGTTTATCTTGCACATCACTGACGTCCCGTGCCTCGGAAAGCGCGTCAGCCGTCGGTCTTGGATATCGTTCTGTTAAGAACAGTCACATGTATGCATTGAATGCAGAGTAAGCGCAAACCCCCGTCGCTTCCAGTTTACCTTAAGTTTATAAAAAGGCAAAACCATGCGGTTTTCGAGTTAGTCAGTCCAGCCCGTCAGTTAGTTCAGTCAATTAAGTAATTCTGTAACAGTGTTCCTTTGAGTAAAACTCAGAAATAAATTGTGTTTTCTTTTAGCAGTTTAAAAGGTTTTTTTTTTAAATGGGCTCCCGGAACCCCATCCTAACAGTTCGCAGAACTTTGACATCGTCGTTACGGGTAGTCAGAAGCCAGAAAATCTGATCAATCTAACCAAGGGGCACCGTGTCGCCCAATAACTAGGTTGTGGGCAGTCGCTTCACGTAAAACACTGTTAGCTGAAGTCGACTCCAACATATTTGGGAAAAGGCTAGAAAGATGATGATGTATTTTTAGTTATTGAGTATCATTTTAGTTTTGAATATGGAAATATTTTATCCTGCATTTTTTTTCGTACAATCTATTGATTGATATTGAATATTTTCAATTAAAGAATTACATATTTACCATGACTTGTTACACAGTTTACACAACCGCATACATGAGAGGCACCTTAACTACTGGCCCATCACGACTTTCAAATTGAGTTTTAAATTATTTTTCTTTTTAACACTTCGATATGTATACAGCTTCCAACATGAGTTAATAATATAAGCAAAACAATTAAGAGTTCTAATCATAACAAAGACGTTCGCTTTTTATTACGAAAACGAATTGTACTTAAAAAGATGATGAGAAAACAGCAATTGACTCAGAGGTAGTTGAACTGTTTTATGAATAGCAAAAGTGAAATGAAACCACATATACGTTGAATCTGAAGAATCAAATTTTTTTCTTAGTGTGAGATTTTTATGTACTCGCTTTAACGAAACAAACTTTTTTATTTTTTTTTCAAATCGAAATATCGCCATCTAGTTACAATAATGAGAAACTTAATTATACTCTTTAAATTCAAATTGACATAAATACCACGTCCACGCGATTGAATTAGTTAAAAAACCCTACACAGAGATACGTTTAATGCTACCAAAGTATTTTTTTACCACGTGACTTGTTCGTAGCACACGTAGCACATTTGCTACGAAAGCGTAGAGCAACGTCTACGCGCACAGGTAGGCGTAGCAGAAGTATATGATTGTATTTTTAGATTACACTTATTGTCTAACGCAGCATAAGTTCATTCATCTGCTGACATGTTCGTAGCACTCGTAGCATATTTGCTACGAAACGAAAGCGTAGAGCCGTGTCTACGCGCACAGGTCTGTGCGTAAAAACAAGCAAATCATGGTTGGCGTAGCAGAAGCATTATAATTGTATATTTGTATACGCAGCCAAGTAAAAGTATTTATTCATCTACTAACAAGTTCGTAGCACTCATAGCATCTAAAAATGTCGTAGTAGCTACGAAAGCGTAGACCTTTTTCAAAAAATATATCTAATCATAATTAGCGTAGCAAAACTTTATTTATGTGCAAAATTAAATTAAATTAAATACTTAAATAAAAGAGGTTACAAGTCATTCTAGAAGTCGGTCTTTAAAATATAATTACTTAATGTCCTACACAAAACGTAAGTCGATTGAAGAAAATTACTTAAGTAAGTACTCTTTTGATCGCAAACGCGACTTTCGTTTCAACAATGTTATTTTTACAGTAATGCAATGAAAAAAGACCATTATTGTATTAAGATTCTAAAACCAAGATTTTTTTATTTAATTTAATTTTAACTCATTAAGGCTAAGTGTTTGTTGGTTGCTTCTTAAGCATTATTTTAGTACTGGAAGAAACGATACCATAGCAACTTAATCCAATCCAAAAGCAAACTTGAATTGCAAAGACCAGAGTCCAATTTCGGATGGTGTTAATGATATACTAAAGTCTGCCATTATGTCATATATATAAGTAGTCTTGGGAAAAATTATTTGTAAACGGACTAATGATAACATAGGCTCTGAAATCGCCATCAAATACAAAATGGCGATAGAGGTGTAATATCTTCATTCCGGGATTTTTGAGAAGGTCCACCCACTCCATCTTAGTTACCTTGAAGGTTGGTTAAGTGTTTTTTCCCACTTAGACCAAACATCCGTAGTAATATTATATAAATTCGAAAGTAACTCTGTCTCTGACATTATTTTAAAGAAATAAATATGCTTAATAAAAATTAACCAATTAACCAATTAACTACCAATTAACTATTCGGTCAAATGAATAATTTTACGAAATGACTTTATTCTAACTAAAATTAGCCGAAGTGATTTTCGACAAAACGTTGTTCTGCCAAACAAGGGTGAACCAGCTTGTACTGTGTAACCAGACAACTTTTAAACATACTAATATAATTTAAAAAATCTATAAAAGACACATTACACGCAGACACAAAGCAAACAATCGTGCTCACAACACATACTTAGTCCTGTGTGGGAAACTAACCCACGACCTCTGGCATAGTAGTCGCAGTCACTAACCACTAGACCACAGGCCCGACAACAACGGTAACTCGCACAAAACACTGCAAATGGACGTTTTATGTTTTAGGTGCTCGCTAATACGCAACGCAATCAACTATATGCCTACTAAAATAAATTGTAGTTGTTACGATAATCGTGCATAATAAACATAATGTATGGTGAAAGTCGTAAACTAAATGTATGGAGCTAGTACTAAAAGTATTGTGAGTTACTACAACGGGGAAACAGTTTAGACCTCCACTTAGAGGTGTAATTTTATACGTTAAGTTTTGGAACAGACACGACTGTGAAAAGATAAGTTGCTTACAGGAGGTGAATTTTTTCTGCTTTTATTTATGCAAAAGCGATGACATCTTTTTGAAGTTGGTGGATGTTCGTGTTCGAGTTTACTGGTATTAGGAAAAGAGTAGAAAGTTCCTTATACTCCATTGAAAACGGAAGATTCCTACAATCATACAGGTGAATGACCAATGGTTGTTGTTGCAGTTTTGATTTATATATCGTCACAAATACTTGATGTTTCATAGTACGCTATGAAATTAGCTAAAAACTTACTAAATCTATATCAATCTAGTTTGATACATTGGATTTTTTATCCCGTTTTTGTAAACTTCGCAAGTGGAAACTGTGGATATGTAATAAGTAAAATGCGTGACAGACGTCTTGTATTAATCAATTAATTTAGATTTTATAAAGATACAACATGCTACAAACATCGTACAAAGGCAGACTTAATGCCTTAGGCATTTCTTATCGGACTAACTTAGGGTGATGCGGAGACAAAACATCACACAAATACTGCACAATCTGACCGACAAAAGTAAAGGCTTAGGACCAACCAATTTACATGCTTTCAGAGATATGCAGTTATTTTACCACAAACTTCTAAACCCCTGATATAAAACACTTTACCCGGCGTTAAAATCGAACCGAGGTTTCAACGTTTAGCTATCGCACTTGCACTTATACTTATCATAGTTTTGTATTATTTTATGCTACTCCACTCCTTCCTTTAATCTTAGATTAACATAGCCAACGAGACAACGCTACACAGTTGCGAAATTCTATTTGTCATAGCCTCAAACGAGCAAGGCTTCCTGAACTACAACCATAGTAATTCATACTCTACCCCATATTGCCAAAGTTGATTTTGCGTTGAAAATTTTAATCATATATATGAAACGTTGGTCGCGCAAACACTTCTTGGTTTTCGGGAGCGTCAAAATTCATTACCTTCTAAGCGTGGTGGATGGCTTTATTACGTTTGGTCTATAGAGCCAAGTGGGAATTTAGTTACGTTGTCTTGGGAGGTAATGTGAAGCATTTGTTGAGGCAATGAGTAAATGCATGGGGTGAGGGTTTAGCAATATCCAGGCGGAAAATTTGCTTGTGGGGATTTTTTCCCAATATGGTCTGAATACATCAGTGGTCTTGCAACTGCAGCACCGCAACCGATTTAAACAAGTTAATTATACATATACTATGCTTTTAATTACTAACTTAAACAAAAAAAAAAAAATGTTAGGTACTTAAGTTTGTTTTACAGAATTCGCAAAGACAGTCGAAAGCAAATAAGCCCAAACACTACTTACACAACAAGGAAAAGATAATCTATATTATTAGCAACTTAATAAACAATAATAACTATATCTGGCTCGTTGCTGCCATGATTTTAAGAGCAACAGCCGAGCGCGTGGTTTTGTCCAGGAATATTGGAGTTACAGTCCTAAGTGTCAAAGTGGGTTATTCAAAGAAGACCAGCCGTAGTTAGACCTTATCTTTCAACGGGGCTGTGTTACATTACCACTTTATCAGACTGAAAATAAAAAAAAAGGATGAGAAGGCCATGTGATGTATACAGGCTGCTATGACGGTGACCTGACGCTTATTGGGCACATACGTTCAGCAACGGACGCCAATTATCAGGTTGATATAAATCTATATTTCACACTTGTACACTATAGTGTCACGTGTGTACTTGCCTAATCTCCATTGAAATTGACGGCTATACAATTCTATCAATTGACTGTGAATAGAGAACGTTTTGCCAAAATCATTTCACCTACATGACATGTCAACTAGATCTCAAATAACAACTTTCAGCCTAGCATTTTTGCAGAGAAATATGAAACTATTCATACCTCGTCTATTCAGGCATTTTATTTCGCTCATATTCCCTTGTATACGTTCCATTTATGTTTACATACATATGTACGTATGTACATTATTCGGACCCTCAATGTTTTATGGGTAAAGAAAGTTATACTCGCAGAATAGAGGCACTTATCCGAGGGAACAGAAAGAATGAATAAAAATAGGCGGCTATTTCTAGTCGTAAAACAAGCCATGTGGTATGTTATCTTTTTATTGCTTTTTACTTTGGATACAAAGGTTTACTATGGTAATGAGATGTTGTAAATGTTGAAAGGATTTATTTAAAAAATGTTCAAGTGGTAAAGGACATTTTTGATAAAGTTTTTTTTTCGTGTAATACATCTAACCTGTTTACGGAAAGCTTAAAGAAGATAAGGTGAGAAGGTTCTCGTTCTAATTGTGCGACATTAATTAATATGTTGCAGGAGATCTTTGCTACTTAAACATTAAAATAATATTTCCAGTCACGAGTGTGGACATGAGTTGTACTAGAAATTTTTTTGTTTTTTTTTTATAGTGGGAAATCATCAAATGACTGCTCCCGTCCTGGGTGCGGCGGGAGGGCGTGTCAGACTTTTACTGACTAAAACCCACTCATGTTCCTTCGATTGCCCTTTATGTTCCAGGGTCACGGTAACTATTATAAACATTCCGCAACCCCGGACTAGTAGTATATCAATAATATTAGTGTCGGTGCCTGCTTAAGTTTCTAAACCTGCCACCAATAAGTGGCAACTGAGAAAAAAAAATTAAAAAAAAATATCGGTCACCATCCCAACTTTACTATTTAATTCTATAATCAATTCTTAGGAAAATGTCTGATATACTATAATGTAACATGGAACCCTAAAAAGGGAGTAACTATAAAAGCTGTGCCTGTAGATTATTTGTGTGTGAGTTTTTTTTTGTAACATATTTATTACACGCGATTACAGTACTTAAATAAACCTTTGTACTTTTCATATCGCAAATTGTATAATTTGGATCGGCTTAAACGTTTTTATTTCTTTCGTTTTAATACCACATAATTACACAAGTAACCAGTTTATTCAAAGCAAAAGCCTACATGCCAATTATATTTTTTGTCAAAATTATATTAATTTCTCAATATCAGGCAGGCAATGTTCAAGTTGGTTGTAATTGAGGAAACTGTGATTGTAATTCAAAGCCTCTTTACAAATACAGAAACTTGAAGTTCGGTTTTACCATTCACAGTACATTAAGCAAGACCATCATTATATTACTCTTATGTTATAAATCATTATTGTATCGAGGGTAAAGGTTCGTATAGAAAAAGGGTAAGCACGAGTCGGACTTACATATAGGGTTCAAAAAAAAAATTCAAAATTCAAAGCATTTATTTCACTTAGACCATTTACAAGTACTTATGAATCGTCAAAGAGTCGGTCGGTTAGTCAGAAAAGAAAAGTGACGCTAATTGCCTGTTCCAAAACGTAGATCTCTATGGAGAAGAACAGGCAAGAAACTCCACGGACACTCTTTTAAAAAAAAACATGTTTTATAAAATCTTGGTTCCGCACTACAACCGACCATGCTACTAATAATATCAATGTGAAAATTTGTATTTGTGTGAGTGTAGGTGGATAGGGCGAAGCAGTAATTAAAAACATAACGTTAAACTGCGGAGGACATTTTATATAGTATTAAAATAGATTAAAAACTCTGACAAAACATTTTATTTTCGGTATTTTATACCTTGTATTTTTTTTAACAGTTATTTTCTGTTGCGACTCATCCACCCACTGGACTTTTCCACTGGTGGGTGGAGGAGTAAATCACGATCACTCCTACACCAGAATAAATAAAATATATCCTGTTATTTATTCTTGATCTGCATTTAATATTGATAATTATTATGAAAAAGTTTCTTAGCAATCACGACAGTAGTGAAGGCGTGAATGTGGCACAAAAAACTCACTCTCTTGTTAGGAATTTTTAGAACAATAATACCGAACTTTTTAATAGGCTAAGGATGGTGTGAAAGTTAAAATCCGTACTAATATTATAAATGCGAAAGTAACTCTGTCTGTCTGTCTTTCTCTCTGTCTGTCTGTCTGTCTCTTCTTCACGCCTAAACCACTGAACCGATTTGAATGAAACTTGGTACAGATATAGTCTGGGACCCGAGAAAGAACAAAGGATAGTTTTCATCCCGGAAATCCCCCGGGAACGGGAACTATTATTCCACGCGAACGAAGTCGCGGGCAAAAGCTAGTTTTATGGGGCTTAGCTTATATTATAACTTACTTTTGTGATTTAAAGATAAATAAATAAATAAATAATAATAAAAAAAAGTTTCTTACATTTCTTTTCATTATTTAAGAGCAACTGTAATGAGTATTTCAAATTGATTTATTACGATTCCAGAGGTTCAGCCCGCTGACAGACAGCCAGTCAGACGAACGGATAACAGAGGCTTAGTGACAGGGTCCCGTTATCACTTATCGTGTACGGAACCCTAACAGCCATCTCATAATCTTTGAGAGGGTAAAATCTGCTAGGGTGACAAAACAAATGTTTATATACTGTAATATCTTTCTTTTTATATCCTATACCCATTATAAACACGAAATTATGTGAGGGCGTCTCAGGAAGTAACATAACGCACTTTGCGGGATGTTTATAATGTTTGTTACTGTTACTGCGCGGCCTATGGCAGCGCGGCTCCGAGAAGCGGGAAGGCGGCGCGCGGGGAGTGGACGAGGGAAGCGGGCTGATGCGGCCCTAGGGCTCTGCCACTTGCCTTCACGTCCTGGACGAAGAAGAAGAAACCACGAGTAACGGGTCCGCGAATCTCCAATTATCTCAGCTCAATGTACTTAATTTAGTAACGTAATAAATGTAATTTTAATTTAGTAAAGCTGTAATTATTATACTTATAGCTAAACGCAAGCGCGTTAACAGTTACTCTTTCACATATACGATTGAACAGATTTGTATAAAACTGATGTCGCTTTGACCTTTGAATAACCATGTGCTACTACATAACAAAGAGTAGTAATAGAAGCTTGTTAATGTCATCCAAATATGTACAAGAATCTAAATGTCAACAAGTCATTTACGTTTTCTAATTAAACATCAACAGTTCCTAAATTTAGCTTTATAGCTATGTCTCTATAATTGCCCCATAAACCGTCACAAACTTCGCCCCAGCACAGTGGAGCGAAAATATTATACGTGGCCAAAATCTTAAGAAGAAACATTACACATAATGAAAGGGCCATACAAAACTTTCTTATAGCCCCTTAAGAATGTTCTGGTCCAATATACATCGTTACATCGGCTAATGGAGATTACAGAGCGACTTATCGCTAACGTATCTACATGTTAAACGTATACATTTTTATCTGCTTTTTATGCCTCTAGTAATCCGATCGGTTTTTGGCCACGCATTGTCGAATTTAACCACAGGGCTTTTGTTTTTTTTTAATGGAACATGTTGAAAATATTTATTCCTACTTATTTGGATCAGGTTTTTAGGGGATTAGTTTCTAGTTGAAACGAATGTTTTTGTATTTAGTGGAGCTTTAAAAACAATAGCTACAAAACCATGTGATTATTGTCCCACTTTCGGTCATCATTACTCTTGATCAAGTATAGTCACCGTTTAATAATATCTTAGAAGAATCAACACATCTGCAAAGCCTTTGGTAACAGACGTTTATAGGCCTCACCACTTAACATCAATTTCCTACCAGTTTCTGTCCCAATACAATGAAACAAAAACCAGCAGAAGGGAAAAAAAAACAATTACACCAACTAACAAGAAAGAATATCCCCTTTTTTTGTTAGATAAGCGTAAAGAGAGACGTCATATTACATTGTCTTACGACCAAGTTTTTGCGATGTCAATTACTGCTAAAACGAAACAGTATAGGACGGGAGCCCTCGCGGGACTTTTGCTAATGTTGAATTATTTATTTATGAGAAACTAAGAGAAGAACCCGGAGTTAAATTCTAAGACATAATTGAATTTCTAGAAAGTTTAACCGGTTGAGTTTGTTGTGGGGTAGTAGCTAAATAGGTGTATTGAGGCTGGGGTACGAAGTCAGCTAGTGAAGGTGACTAGGCGGCTTGTTTTTTTTATAAAGCTTCGTGGCTCCTCCTCCTCGCAACTCTGTTTCCTCAGTGCTGAGTCTCATGACCACTTTTCAGAAACTTCTACTGCACAACTCGACGCCATCTATGACGATCTGCTTCCAAGTATAGTGCATAGTGAACTGTACTTGAATAAACATTATTTTGTATTTTTTATATCGCAAATTGTATAATTTGGATCGGCATAAGCATTTTTATTTCTTTCTTTGTTGATACCACATAATTATATAATTAACTAGTTTATTCAAAATAAAAGCTACCTACATACCAATAATTGCTTTTTTGGCAAAAGCATAATTTTTCAATAACTTAACAGTTGTGTTGAGGGTGATGCGGATCTGGTTAATCTAACGTATTGGGTTTCTACCACGTGGTCTTTTTTCTACCACCTTGTCACTTCTTCAAATATTCGGCATTTTTCCTTCTGTCGCCTTCGTGGCCACTTCCATAGAACTCTACGCATTTAAACTCGCCGCTGATCGCTCCGCCCGCTGACTTTGTGTCCTCAGCGTCAGTCTTATTGGCCTAGTTAGATGTTTCAGAATTGAAACAAGAATGTAGCGGTGACAAATTCTATTAGACGTTAATATCAATTTATACTGTCTTTGTAATGTGTATAGAAAGTGGTCCTGTTACTTTTTGTAGTTTTAAAGTGAAATTTATGGGAACAAGAGGACCCTGTTACTAAGCCTCCTCGCCTCTCCAGTATATCCGTCAGTCTATAAAAAAAATAAAATAAGCCTTTATTGCTGTTCTACATTTTCCTATATACTATTTTCTTATTACTAATAATATTACAAATCGACTGCACGATCGGTTTCACTTCACAGCTTGTCTTCCGACAAAGGCCTCCTCTAAAGCTTTCCATTTCTGCCTGTCTCTCGCTACTCTCATCCACTCTGGACCCGCTGCCTTTTTGAGGTCATCTTCCCATCTTTTTGTTTGTCGCCCTTTACTTCTTTTCTCTTTCCGTCAGTCTATAAGATAGGCTAAATCTCTTAAAGCTTAACAGGAGGAAAGTTGAATTATGATGTAGTTAAAAAAAACACGATTCTTCTATGTATTTTGCTTGATTTTGAACATTGTATGGTAGTTGTAGTACGGAACCTTTCCTTTGTAAGTTCGACACGTATAAAAGGCATCTTATGTCCTTTTCTAAACCCCCGATAACGCCTACACAATACTTCATGATGATCGGTTAAACAGTTTTTACGCAAAAGCAAGACAAACAAACTCACGTTCGCAATCATGATATTAGTAAGAATTGGTGTTTTTAAACAAGGTATGCAGCTACAACGGTATATATTTTTAAAGGAAAAAACCCACGTTTTCATAAAAAAATGAAGATAAGGAAAATGGTGCAATGTTTTCGTTAAAAATACAAAACAGCCTGTGGTCCCGCTGTGCTGCATGGGCTTTTGAGACAGTTTATAAATATTTGAAGACGTTGTTTCCAAAATCACCGAGTTATGTCTTTGTAAAGTTTAAATGTCTACCGCTGAATTTGTATTTGTGTACTTACTTATTTATTTCAAACGGTACTATTTATTTATAATTATCAAACTAGCTATTTAACACTTATTCTAGAAATTACACCATAATATATCGAAGTAAACTTTGGCTTTGATAGGTGTATTGGCCGATACATTGTTTAAGCTAATTTTGTACAGTCAGAATTAAAAATATTTTCGTTCTCACCGTACAAAACTTTTTTTTCTTTACATTGTACTGTAAGGTTGAAAAAGTTTTTTAAATATGACCGTTCAAAATTAACTCAAATAATCGTCCGAAACAACCATAAAAAATAGTAATATAAATGAAATTCCTGTTTCGACCTAACCGGAATAATCTCAGCAGCAGAAACACGCACTAACACATACAAATAAAATCCACTTTCATACCAGTATTATTTTTGTCAATACGTTCTTCCATATTGTTGACAAGCCCATTACATTTCTTATAAGCTAAAAATACAGAGCCTTTTTATCAGTAACTTAAGCTTATCAACGTTTCAAGAGGAACGGAAGGAATTGGGTCATTATACGGGTCGTGTGGGTTTAGGCCATACTTGTTCAAATGTTCACTAATGTTATGTGGTAACACAATACGTTATTGTCGAGCCTTCGATGACTTTCGAATACCTCTTAACGGAAACCAGACTAAGTGATACTCTTGTGGTTTTTGTGTAGCTGTTGTTGTTTTATTCATTTAATTTTGTTCTATATTTTACTAGCTGCCCAGCCCAGTTACTGGGTTGTGGAGGTCAGGTGGGCAGTCGCTCCACGTAAAACACCGGTATCCAGCTGAATCCGGTTAGGCTGGCAGCCGACCCCAACACGATTGGGAAAAGGCTAGGGAGATGATGATTTTACTAGCTGCGGTTTCATCCGCAATTTTTGTTACTGCTCCGCTCTCGTAGGTTGTAGCGTGATGGTATATAGCCTATAGCATTTCTCAATAAATGGGCTATCTAACACTGAAAGAATTTTTCGAATCGGACCAGTAGTTCCAGAGATAATATTAGTATAGATTGTAACTTATTGTACTTGCTATGTATTAATTTGTTTTGAAGAAAATTCTTAAAAACAAATTCATACATAGCAAGTTACTTTACAGACTGTTGCTATAAACATGCTTTAACATAAATATTTAAGTAACAAGGTACACGCTAACCATTACAAAATAAGTTACTGAACATCAAAACATTGACTACTAATTTTTTCCAATTTTTGAATGTCTATATCTGTCTATATATTTGCCCAAAACTTTAAAGATTTTGAAAAGATTTTGATAATTTTTGGTATGGAGTAATTTCTTACAAAATATTTATTTTTATTGCGCAACTTTAAGTACGAAACCGCATCCAAAAGTTAGCAGTAGGTACAAAGAAGTTGAAAATGACTGCGTTGTCGTGTTCTCTTCCTTACTTGCTACATTATGTGATTGAAAAGGGATAAGGGGTAATACGCTTCGTAATTTTGGACGCTATTTCTAATGAATTAGTGGTTAGTATGTCTTTATTTTGTGAATAACCTAAAATTTTAGCAGCATGTTAATGTTAAGTCTATTTTTTTTTGTAATAAACGTTTATTCTCCTTTAAACTTAAAGTTGGATAGTGCAATTACTCGATTTAACGAGCGTTAAACTATTTTACTAACTTCGTACTTTGTAAACATTTATTCAAACATTTAAACTAAATACGTGGAGTATTTTACTCTCGCATTTACGGAGTCGGGTAGTTAATTCTTAGGAATTAATCGAGAGTGTAAACATACGTAGTTTACAATTAAAGTCTCTTTTACATAGTTGGGATTTTGCCAAATGGTAGAAGTGCATCTGTGAAGCGATAAGTTATTCCTAGCAATCAGGATTGGGTTCACCACAACACTGTAAAGGCAATGCATTCCATTGGATTTCGTTGAATACAATTACATACAATTCGGTATATGAAATCAGATTGTAAAGTTACTTAGTTACTTTCTTAAGTTTTGTTTTTTCATAAGTTTATCTTGTTTGCCACTGTCGACGAAAAAAGATAAACAATGTAAAAAATATTTGAACTTAAAGAGGAGTACTTTTTCTTTCAATTTGATGCTATAACATTACTTTTAAATATTAAATTAAAAGCAAAATCAAAAGCAAGCGGAAGATATTTTCAATTCTGTGCATAAAAACGCTAATTTCTAAAAGTCGGATTAGAAAAATTCTTTCTGCCATTTATGAGCCATGGCATAAACTAATTTTTTTTTTTGGTGAGTGGGAAATCATCAGATGACCGTGTGTGAGTTGTCCCAGTATATTTATTTATTTAATTAACGGGTTGAAAACAGTAGGTACTTACAAGTAACAAAACTGCAAAGAATAACTATATAAACATGAGTCTAAAATCACCAGTCAGACTTGAGCTGTTTATAAGAAAAGACCATTGCCAAAAAAAAAAGACGGGACTCCGGGAGTGCCGGCAGAAGTGAAAACTTGATTATTAACGTTGAGCATGTTTGATATTTTGGAATGGTTAGGGAATAATTTTGCACCAATTGCTTTATCAGTATAAAAGTACTATCATTTATGTGGTAGAATACAATATTCATTTATTGCGCTATCGTACACAAACATGACAATTTATATTACATTAAAAATTTAACACTTTAAAACTATTACAATTATTTTACATTAAAAAGTTTATCTCTCCGAAAAATCAACTTTCATCCATAATTTCAACTATCCATCCGTCCTACGCTTTTTCGATCAGGTCACGTGTCCTGACGCGAGTTTAAGATTTTATACCCATTACAGAAAAAGTGCTCAACGCCGCTAAAGAAGTTTTCACTTCAAAAATTGTCTGATTTTATTTCAAACTAGCTTTTGCCCACGGCTTCGCTTTAGTTAGAAAGAGACTAAAAGTAGCCTATGTCTCTGTCCATCCCTTCAACTATCTTCACTTAAAAAATCACGTCAATCCGTCGCTCCGTTTTGCCGTGAAAGACGGACAAACAGACACACACACACATACTTTCCCATTTATCATATTAGTATGGATTTATAAGTAGCTTTGATCTACAAAATTCACCAAATAAAACACTTAGGTAAACCCGAAGCTTCAGTGCTAACTTCGACAGCTCAATTAAATTTAATTATCAAAATTAAAACTTCAAATCGTACACAATAAAGTCACAAGCACACAATTTACATCGTCAATCAAGCAATTCAACTGAAATTTGAATTCCTAATTAAATTTTAAAATATAGATAAACCGGCTGCTATAAATTTTATAAACTCTATATTGAAGAAATAAATCAGTGGAGGTTTCGAGTTGGTCGTCCATTGTTTTCACTCTACAACAGATTTATCTGGCTAGTTGAACCAGAAATTATTGGCCAGATGTCCGTGAAAAGGACACCTAATGTGTTTCTTTTCAGTGCTTTTTTTACTCTACCTATTGATTTTCCTGGACGAATGAACGCTTTGTATAAGTTTTTTAATTTGTTATAATTTCATGCTAATGTATTCTACCCAAACTCGATCTCAGGTGCACAAATATTTTCCAAGATTAATTTAATTTTCACTCTAAAATTATCTCGCTAGCATGGAATTTATAAATCCCGGACCATTATTTTTTTCCAAGAAATTTTGCTTTCATTTTTTACGTATAGCTACTTCACTGAAATATTAATGAAAAAGTTAAGGGTCTCGGTTTGACTGTTACAATGAAACTACTAACAAGCTAATTTATCACGATTGGACGACTACGCTTCGCACTCCGAGAACGTTCCGAATATAATCACATGCACATTGCTACTGATGTGAAAAAATCTGGTCAAAATTTTCCTTCAATAAATTCTGTACGAATGGTAGCCAAGACGGGTTTTCTGCAAGATAGCAGTTCCGTTGATAGAGATATAAAGTCCCAGCTAAGATTAAGATAAACGTGGTAACGCCTCTGTTATAAATCTTTCACTGGATAGATAAGGGGCCGGTCACGTGGACTACGTGCCACTGATTATTTAACAGGATATCGGGTCCCGACATTCTACCCTTATTTACTTTAGATACAATATGAATTTCTATTAAAACAAATTTAGCTTATTTTTGACACAATATTTACACGAAACTGAGTAATTTGGTTATTGGAAAGTTTAATATCCGTTCTGTGAATGTTGGCTTAAAAATACAAGACTATATAAAACATTATTTTCCATTAAAACAAGGTTTTAAATCATACATAAAAAGTAAAACTAAAGCTTTATTAGTTTTTGTTATAATAATATTATTAATTAACAATTTAACCAACTAGCACCAAAGTAATCAAGGATAGGAATAACATAACATAGACTGAGATAACATCCAAACTTTCATCAATATTGGACAAAAAAATCAATCAAACCAATAGAACGACTCGATAAAGATATGAGCACCCTTCACTCTTTGAATCACAAGAAAAATCCCTAACGTACACAATCTTCTTATTCGTATTATTCAAAATCCAAATCTGGTTGTTGCCAAAACATTATCCGGGCTCCAGTATTTTCAAATAAGTAGTTTTTTCCAGCGGAAAACCGGTACAGCCCACTGTCCGCCGTATCTGACGTGGGCCAAAGATTTATATTCCCATAATGTCTGCTAGACAATACGTTCGGTATATTTTTCTCGGCCCTCGACGCTTTTATAAAAACACAAATTTACTGGGTACGGAAAATAACCGTGGTTTTTTCTTTTCTTTGGCTCTTAGTGGAGCGATAGTTCGAAAGCGCAGTATATCCAACACATTCTTTGATGAAATAATAATATTTTGCTTTATCCAATCAGGGTTGAGTGTTATGTTATGTGATGGGCAAAAGCGTGCACGCAAAGGATAAATGAAGATGGACGGCATTGTTGTGATTGGCCAAAATGAGGTAGTGAAGTTACCTAGTAGTCGAAGGGCGTTTTAAGCAGAGGGATAAAAAAATATCTATGACATTTGAACGACAGCGTTGTCTAGCTGTGGGGCCAAAAACTAGCAAGGTCTTTTTGTTGGTCTATTTCAGTTTAGGTAATATTTGCGCTAACTGGTTATTATTGACATCAAGAAAATTTTATTTAAAAAATTAAATAACGATGTGACTTAACTTCAGTTAGAAAGCTAGACAAATATTAAATAAAATACAAAGAAATAATAGGCATTTAAAACGTTAGAGCTACTGGAAGATAATCTTAAGCGACTTACTGATATTTTTTCAATCCTAAAAAGTCTCTCGTGTCTCGTGTGTGTTTGTGTGTAAGCGTGTCCTGATTCTGACCTCTAGGCCTTAATATAAACAAACCCAGGAAACATACCTTTATCATAAAAAAAATAAGATAAAATTAACGAGACAAAGACCAACCTTGTTAACTTATTCCGTCTGTGAGAAAGCATACCTCCTTTTATCCTGTATACATTACTGTCATGCCGTAAAGAGACATAAACCTTTACGCACAAAATACTTGAACAAAAAATGAAGAACTGGGGTCGCTATCCGATTTATACAATTACCCCAAATTCACATTTTATTTTCCCTGAGCTTTAACATTTCATTCATCGTCCTCAATTATTTGAATCACAAAAGGGAAAAAAATCACGAATAGGTAATTTACGAGTAAAAATAAAGGTGTGTTCGCACCACGCGATTGCGTTGCGTTCCCGCTCTCGTCGATTTGCATGCAATACGTGCAGTTAGGGAATGAATAAAACAGGGATGGATAAGAGACTTCTACAGATTCACGCAGGTTAAAACGCTTCTGTGAACTTTTAAGATTTGTTTCGAGAAAGATGTAGTTTGTTTTGAATTCAAAATGTCGAAAGCATGGGTGATTTAGCCAGCACTGAGTACACAAATCAAATACTACGCGAAAAATCTAGTAAGAACTTCTTCTTTTGATCACATTTATTTCAACCTGTTCATCCATACTAATATATATATATATGGGAAAGTGTGTGTGTCTGTCTGTTGCGTCGAATAAGCGTGTTTTTTAAGTGGAGATAGTTTAAGAGATGGAGAATGGCTTAGGCTACTTTTTGTGTCTATTTATTGCGTGCAAAGCCGTGGGCAAAAGCTAGTAGACAAATAAATCAAATATACATCATTACTCAAAAGTCCCTTTGTAGCTTCGTGAAAAGTCTGGGTGGAGCAGTTAAGGAATATTTAACAGCTACAGCTGTAGTTACACGAAAATGGTTTTGGCTGTGCATTTTTTAACCCCATTCAAAATAAAATAAAATAATACCTACAAAAAAAAACAACAAAATGTCCATTACCCAAAATCATTTATTATGCCGATTGATAATGTTTGTAATAGTGATTAAAAACTTCTAGTGACAAACACAAGTTGCAGTACTAACACTTCAGATCGTAAAATAACTCACTACGACGTAGGCCTATTATGTAAAATACGTTTGGTTAATGTACATACATGCCAGCGTTTATTCAAAATTGCCCTTGATTAGATAAATACTAAATCAAGTTATTAAATACAAAACTCAACAACTAACGACACAGCTCTCTTAAGATAGGTACTATTAAATAATTAATATCAATTTTCACCCAAGACCTGCAAAGTAATGGAAACGCTGCAATTATCTGAGCAACTAATTAAAAGGTAGTCAAGACGTAACGATACAATATCACACCAAAGGGTAGACATTTTAACTTCACAATATATAGCGCCGTTCAAGTATGACAGCTGCCTTAATCAAGACGGCAAATATACGCAACAAAATAGTCTTACATAAGATTAACTTAATTAAAGGCAACGAAGCAAAATATGCTTTTGCATACTGAGTACGAGATGTAGAATTTAATTTAGGTACGTCAGCACAAGCTGAAACGTAGCCACGTCTCGCAGTAATTAAATATTAATAACGCCACTAAAACGTTACGGCTGAGCACGGACTTATAAAAAGTTAAAGCATGAATCAAGGTAGATTAGAGTAGTGGTATATTACTGGGGTTTAAGTTAACTTAGTATACGAAGCAGAAGTTTCATAGTTTATTTATTACAGGGTTGAATTTTAACATAATTTTAGTCAAAAAATAGTGATACGCGTAATTTAAACATAATTATGCATTTTAGGCTTTCCTGTGTTTTGGTTTTTACAAGTCAATGCAACATCATAGTAACTGAAATAATTTTATTAAATCTGCAAGTAAAAAGTACTGATTTAATATCAAAATATACAGCCAAACGCGAGTTGGACCCACACACGTACAGTTCAGTCAGATGCTATTACAGAACTGCGGTATTTATTCATTTTCCTACACTGCCTAAGAATTGCTTCTTGACAATTTTCATGGTTTTAGATCAACGACAAGTACTCAGTTAGTTTTAATTCCCTCGCAAAGTATGCCGTATAAACGTCCGTACCTTCCGTTGATTTTAAAGTTTGTTTTTTACAGTTTAAAGGGATAGACCTTAGCATATATGTGTTTGAGTTTCAACTTGATACCTCAACTCATTCCAGAAAAAAACAGTCAGATCTACTGACAATGTTTTGAACTTACAAAGGTATATTTTAATCTTGTAATCTCACAAAGGTTTATTTTATCTTCGGAGTAACAGAAACCTGAAAATGTTTTATCTATATACATAGTATTGCCAAGTGTATAAGAGTATTTTGTTCTCGTTGACTCAGAATTGCCTGTAAATGGGTTACCTAATATTAATGCTTGAAAAAGTATAAAGTAAAGAAATAGCATTTATTTTACTAAACCTTTGACTTTGACTTTCACAAAATTTATCAACTTTGAATTAGACGACGTCATGGGCAGAAGTTAGCACGATACAAAAGAGCAAAGATGAAAGAGTAACATGATATTTTACTAAAAACGGGAATATTTTCGGGGAAAAATTTTTTCGCAACTCCCAAATTTTAATAGGAAAATCTGAACAAAGTACACAAAATATTGTTTAATAGAGCTTGACGTTTATAAGTATGATGGGTTTATAATAAAAATATCTTTAACAAGGCTGCTATAATATATTGTTTGCGTAAGTCTTTTGAATTCCCGATGGGAGTACGTCCATTGAAAGTCTCGTAAAGATCTTAAGACGTCTTTGAAAGACTTTATTCAACGGAATTTTGTATTTGCGGTGAATTTAATGAACTCTGTTAAGTTTGCAACGTAAATATAATATAACGGGTTAGGGTTTAATATATTTAATATCCATACTAATATTATAAATGAGAAAGTGTGTCTGTATGTTTGTCTTTCTTTCATGGCAAAACGGAGCGACGAATTGACGTGATTTTTAAGTGGAGATAGTTCAAGGGATGAAGAGTAACATAGGCTACTTTTAGTCTCTTTTTAACGCGAGCGAAGCCGCGGGCTAAAGCTAGTAGTGGATATTGAAACTTCCAGCCTCTATTTTATTCATTTTAGGGTGAAATATCCAAAAATCCTTTTTTAGTGGATTCTGACTCTTTACAAAGAACATGCATTAAAATATTCTAACGTATAATTACAAGACTCTTCAGTAAAACAGTATGTAAAAATGTGTTTGCGTTAGAACTTCATAAAACTGAAAATAAATGCAGCATTAATGTAAAGTTAGTGAAAATTCTCCATTTGCCAGGCTTGGTAATTACTAGCGATATGCTTGCATCTCTGCTACTATGAATAGCAGCAAATTAATTTAAAGTTTCTTTTTAGAATTCTGCACTTCAAAGAGAAAGTATGTATACATAAAAATGTATTATTCCAGCCTTCTAACTTATTTTTTTTAGAATAGAATAGAATATTCTTTATTGTACACAAATAGGACAAAAACAGTAAAGGACAACACAAACAAATATGCAAGAGTACAATAGGCGGCCTTATCGCTAAAAAGCAATTTCTTCTAGGCAACCTTTGGATGGAATCAAATTATATAAAAATGGGTAAAGGGTAGTCTATGGCGTACATTAATATATATTTTATTTCTATTAGACGGGTAAAAAGGCACTTTTAAAAGTAATTTTAAAAAGAAAGAAATACATACTTTGACCATTAAAATTGTTGTTATGTATCTATGTAAAATAATGGGCATAAAAGTCTATAATAATGTATTTGTTATTTATTAATGTTTTAACGTTTAACCTTTCAACGGCCAAGCGACAGCCGACTGTCGCGCTGCTAATGTCTTTCTATTGCATCTCGAATCACGTGTATTCGAAGGATTAAATCAGACAAAGAAAATTAAAAGTCAAAATTTGGTGCCTATCTATGCTGTTGACCGTTGAGGAATTTCTTTGCCAAGAATCAATCCTGGATAAAGAATCAAGTACAAAAAAATGCAATGTCGTAAAAATTCAGCGAACATGCAAAATTTCAGATCAATTATCTGGAAGTGGGTCAAAAGGAACGAACAAGGAGTGATTACACCAAGACAAGTAGTAAATAAAAACTTGTAAAAGAACCCTTATTTACAACTAGCTTTTGCTCGCGGCTTCGCTCGCTTTAGAAAGAGACAAAAAGTAGCCTATGTCACTTTCCATCCCTTCAACTATCTCCACTTAAAAAATCACGTTAATCGTCGCTCCGTTTTGAAGACAGACAAACAAACAGACACACTTTCCCATTTATATTAGTAGTGATTAATATCAAATACAAATCTAGAATCTTCTGGCGCTGTTAAAATATCAAACTAATAAGCCAACGCAATCAAAACCAACGGACGTTTATATGCCGCCTATATTTTGACCTCTTGCAGACAACCTTAACCTACTTCTTGTTGACCTGCGTTTAAGTTTAGTAATCTATGTATATAACGTGATATACTGACTATACAGGGTGTCCCACGGCAATGCCACATGGAGGGAAAGTACCTTAAATATTGTAGATAGAACATTTTACTGAAAGAAGACATTATTTGAATTTTAAAAACATTTTAAACTGTATTCATAGATATTTTAATAAATACATAGTTAAACCGGGAATCTAACCTGTTACTCGAGAAAAATAATCAGCCTGTAGTTTTATCATAACGATCGAAAGGCTTCACCACAAGGATTTTTTTTTGCTAAATAACATAGTGTCAATAATAAAAGAAAGACCATTCATTTTAACATTTTTAATACAAAATTAGTCAATTTATTAAATGCTCAAAATGAGTCCCTTCTTGTTGAATACAAAGTGATGTCTTGTCTTTTGATTATTTCGTTCGCTGACGATTTTTTGATCTGGCTGTGGTGGATATTTATTTATTTAAATGGTGCGTACTACTCAAGAGGGTAGGTTTATTAGTAATAAGTAGTTATGATTGTCAATAAATTGTATGTCCTTACGGCAATGTAAGCTTTTAACATTTCTAAACAAGATTTCACAATAATTGTTAAAATTCACGGTCATCCTTTTATTTGTGACAATATGTTATTTAACAAAAAATAATCCTTAAGATGAAACGTTTTGATCAGTATTGTAAAACTACAGGCTGATTATTTTTTCTCGTGAAACAAGTTCGATTCCCGGCCCAACCATTTAATTATTTAAATATCTATTGAAAACTGCTGGAATTCTTTTTTCCCTTTAAATTAGGGTTATTATAAGGGAAAAAAGAAAACCAGCAGTTTACATGCACGTGAACAATTTTTGTTCAACAAAAGACACTTAATTTTCTTTTAAGTTTTTCTCCGTTCGACACGCTTAACGTACCAAAACTTACTAAAGGATAGTTTAGAGAAAAACGCGCGAAGAATTTCCAGGATAAAGTTGAAAACACTTTCAAAAATTATAAAACTTGTGAGATTTTTCTTGGTACGTATTGTATCTGACTCGGGGGAAATCTTCAACTACCATTAAAAAACTTTTGCCTATAACTGAAACGTAACGATGGAGTTTAGAACAAATAATTAGTGTTTGTGAAAAATTCTTTGCATTTTTCGTTGATTATTGAAAATTGTTTAAATTCATTCTATTTTATTAAAAGCTTGGGTTTCATGGTACATGTGATTCTTCCAGTTTTTTTTAATTACTTGATCTTAAACTTTTTATGGGAATTTTAGCGACCTGTACCAGCGTCACACGAGGGCTGCAGTTCTTAAAAAAAACCCGGCTTTTCTCTACTATATTACACATGTAAATCTCCCCCATCTTCCCTATCTATTAAAATCCCCATCAAAATCCGTTGCGTAATTTTAAAGATCTAAGCATACGGACTTACAAACAGACAGTGGAAAACGACTTTGTTTTAATAATATTTAGTGAAGAAAAGCTTCTTGAATGTTGAAGTTAAAATTTCCGGTAAATTGTTAATCGAATAAGTTTGGAAACTTAAAATTTAAACAACTTAAGAGCGTCGAAAATTACTATTAAAGTTAAGATGGACTAGGGAGACTGAACTGGGGAGACTGGACTGGGAGATAAACATAAAAAAAAATTGTTGTTCCTTTATTGACGTACTCAAGGAAAGCTTTGCAGTTTTGGCTTATTCCACACAAAGTCTGAACTAGGTGGGAACATGACCTACGTTCTCCGGCTGAGCAATTAGAGTCAATAACCACCAGACCAAAAAGAACACAAGTCAACGGGAGAGGATTTTTGAAAATTCTAAACCTAAAGGGATAAAATAGGGCATGGAATTTTCGACATCCAGGCTCGTGAAGCCGCAAGCGAAAGTAAGTCTTATGTAAAAACTTCTAAGAAATCAATTACAACAAACTTCTAGTTGTCATATCGTTTAAAACTGTGTAGACTACTTTCACATAGTTTCTTAGCCACTGTGTCTCTTTAAAAAGCCTTAAACTTTTTGTAAAATTCAAAACATTATCGACTTCCCCACGCTGTTAAAGTTATTATTTATTAACAATGTTTTGGTTTTTACCACGAGTGTTTTATGAGTGGTAATTTGTGACTGATGTCTAAACACGTGTTTCTACTAATTAAAACGTACAACTTTCCCAAGTAACTGTTGTTTAATTGAGTAATTTAACGTACCCTATTTTTATGGATGGGAAGCGTCGGAAAACGGTATGAAAAATGGATAGTAGCCGATTCTCAGACCTACTGAATATGCATATAAAATTTGGAAACAATTAGTTTTGGAGGAGTAAGGTAACAAACCATTGTAACGCAAGAATATTATATATAAGATTATGTTATATGCTTGTTAAGTGACATTGACCTCAGCTCAGCCAAACGAAAACAATGTTGTCGTTTCCTAAAATATAATTAGGTGTTTGAGTCACCACTGTAGCTCTTTCCTTAAAATGTTAATCGGTTTTAAATCTTCCAGTATTTAGCTGGATACTCGTATTTTACGTAGAACGACGGCTTGTCACACCTCCACTATCTATTTACTGGGTAACGCGATACGCTTTTCATATCTAGACTAAAATTATAAAGCTGATGAGTTTGTTTTAACGCGCTAATCTTAGAAATTACTAGTTTGAATCGATAAATTCTCATTGGATGAGATAGCCCATTCATCGAAAAAGGTTATAAGCTATATAATATCACGCTACAACCTACAGTGCGGAGTTGTAACCGAAGATTTAGATGAGACTGCGTCGGACCGCTAGCTTTTTCAATCTTTTATTTAAATTGTTCTCAAATCTTGCAAGCCATTTTTCGACCACTTCTGGTTATCCGATTGCGCTGAAATTTGGCATACAAATTTATGTACCGTAACAATGTAAGTTATTCGATATACAGGTGTTTCATAATACATTATCAGTGTCTCAAACTTTTAAATAATAAAAAATGTGCATCAATGACACTTAATATTTTTTCGTTTTTAGTTCACGTTTATTTTAACCTTTCAACGAACAACCAACAGCCGGCTGTCGGGCTGCTATTGTCTTTCTATTGTGTCTCAAATCACGTATGTTCAAAGGATTAAACACAATAGGAAGACAATATTTTTAACCCCCGACGCAAAAACGACGGGGTGTTATAAGTTTGACGTGTCTGTGTGTGTAAATGTGTATGTATCTGTCTGTGGCATCGTAGCTCCCAAACGGATGATCCGATTTTAATGCGGTTTTTTTTGTTTGAAAGGTATATCAGTCGAGAGTGTTCTTAGCTATGTTTGGTGGAAATTGGTTCGGGTCTTCAAGGTCATCAGGTCGTTTGTTAGGTGTGATAGGAATGTTACACGCTCAGTTTCAGGGTTTAGCATTTTTAACCTTTTGTCATAATAATTGCATACTTTTTTTAGGTCGGGGGTTTTTTTAAATTTTGAATTTAAGTTTTTTATTTTATTTATTAGATTTTATTAAAAAAAAATATAAACTTCCGTAGTATTTGATCAAGATTTCAAAGAGGCTTACCAGTTATACACTTAACTCCCAATCACGGAACTCTGCTATCTTTCCAATTAGTTGACGTCAAAGCCGACTTCCAATGACACTTTACTAAGTAATGACAGCTCCGAATAACTTTACGAAGTCCTCAAATGAAATCTCCAGCGAAATAACGATTTAGTTCGTCATCTCTTATCTGATAACCGAACGATATTATAAGAAAACTTTTATTATGACTTTATAGTCTTTACTAAAGGAATTAAAAATTAAGGTTCTTAATTTGACTTGCAAGTATGTTAATTTGCAAATATCTCGCGTAGAAATGAACTTGTTTTTAGAAAACTATTTGTTACATTAATAAGAATTTAGTATGAATTATCCTGCTGACTGTACGGAAATAAACAATATGGCGGATTTTCTTTCATAAAAATAGACCTGTGGCGAGTTTACACATACTTATTTTCGTGACGAATTAACTTTGTGACGAATATACAATAACCCTTTTAATTGTATTTCAAGTAAAAAACAAAGAAGATCCGCCGTTAAAAACAGAAAAAATATTATAATTTTGGAAGTCGGTGGTATTGTTAAACAACAAACAGATCGGAGGCCGCTCACTTTCTTTTAAGTTATTTTTAGTTTTTAAACGCGTTCTTTAATAAAATAACGGTCTAATCCGCCATCGCTTATCTGATAACCAAGCTCTAATATAAGAAAACTTTTATCATTCCAATAGCTTTTAAGACATAAAACTCGGCGTTAGAATAATAAGGAAATACTTGAGTTTGCCTCCAGCGTTGTGAATATAAACAAAAAAGAAAACAAATATCTAAGGAGATCCGTTGATGAGAAAAACCTTCTGTTTTAATTAAAAGCCGCGGTGTTTTTTCGCTACATTAATTTAAATTTTGAGCGCCATAACTCTTTTGGTTTTCCTGTTTTGAATTAGGAGACGTTAATATTGTTTTGTGATGTATCTTTATTTTTAACCGACTTCAAAAAAGGAGGAGGTTCTCAATTCGTCTGTATGTTTTTTTTTTGTATGTTTGTTACGCGATATCTTCGTCAATTGTAAACGGATTTTGATGGTTCTTTTTTTTGTTTGATAGGTCATGATTCAGGACTTCAGGAGCGGTCCCATATAAATTTTGTGGCGATCGGTTCAGTGCTTCTCGAAAAATTCACCAAAAACCAAAAAACTTGAGATACGCACACATCGTCTATGTATATTACACAGACGAAGTGTGCGTTTCTTCAAGTTTCTATTTTCGTTTTATACTGTTATACACAGTCAGACATTGGGAGTCGACACTAAAAGGTAAAAAATAAAAAACTTTTCCAAAAAAAAAAAGAACCGCCTTCAAAAACTAAAAACCCAAAAATAACTAAAATTTCGGAAGTCGGTAGCAACACAAATTTACTGTTAGAAGGCCACCGACTTCCGAAATTTTAGTTCTTTTTTTTTTTGGAAAAAGTTTTTTTGTGTTAAAATTTTGGAATAAAAAAGTGGAGTTCTGTATATCTTTGGTTTTTTATAGTTCCGAATCCAAAGTGTTAAACGGGACCCTAATTACTAAGACCCTGTCTTCCTGTCCGTCGGTCATCAGGCTGTTATTATGAACCATGGTAGCTAGACATTTGAAGTTCTCATAAATTTCTGTTGCCACTACAACAATAAAATCTAAAAATAAAATAAAATAAATGATTAAGGACATCTCATACAATAAACGTGATTTGACATTTTTTGTCGATAACGGTACGGAACCCTACCTGCGCGATTCTGATTCAAACTCGGCCGGTTTCTTAATTTTTTAAAGCTTTATAATTATCTACGTAAAACGATTCAGAAAAGATGAGTTAGAACATCTGAAATAATTAGAAATGTAGTTAATTAGTAAAATTCAAACACAATGTAAATTTTTTGATAAAATAAATGAAAATTTATTAGAGGTGAGCAGACAGATTTATTCCCGCTCAATGATAAAAACTGATAAATAAAATAATATTATCTTTCGATACTAAAATTGTCATAATCGCTATTATATTATGGTCAATCTCATCCCTCACCCTATTTGAGAATCAAACAATTTGTGCAGTCATATAAATAATCACCCTTTAACAAACCATTGAATTAAACGTACACTACAAAAGAAACTTTACATCAATCGTCTTAGAGTTCATTCTCCCCTTTCAAATGAAATATTTTATTCAAACTAAACTCAAGTTCATGCGGGAAGGTCAACTGAACAATATTGAGTTGAGCGTTACTAATAAAGCATTATGTAGACTGTGTAATAATTCATACAAGTTGTAACTAGGAGAAATGTACTGCTGACGGTTTATGATTCCCTGGTACTTATTATACTGGTAGCTCTAATAAAATACTTCTGTTATGCTGGTCTGTTCGGTTTAGAGGCGTTACGGGCGCTGAGTTTGTTCCGATTCGGTCGAAACAGCATAATTAATAATCAAATCCGTTTAATCTGCAAATAGATAATAACTAGCTATCGCCCGCGGTTTCACCCGCGTTCCCTAATAAGATAGTTGCTTGAGAGCCTAAGAAAAGACTAAATATGTCCTTTTTAGGCTTTCTAGGCTTATGGACTATCTCTGTACAAAATTTCATTCGAATCGGTTCAGTAGTTTTGGCGTGAAAGCAACAGAAACAGACAGAGTTACTTTCAGATTTATAAATAAACTAGCTGCTTCCCGCGGTTTCACCCGCGTTAAAAATGTAGGGATATGAAAAAAATAAATATATAATAGCCGACTCTCAGACCTACTGAACATGCACACAAAATTTAGTAAAAGTCGGTAAAGCGGTTTGGGAGGAGTAAGGTAATTAACATGGTGACACGAGAATTTTATATACAAGAAGATATGGATAATCAAAACTCCTGTTTCGACCGGATCGGACAAACACCAGTGGCGAAATCGCCTACTAGGCAGCCGTGCCTAATTTGTGATAATAGTGTACAAATTAGATTGTGTTATTATTGCTTCGCCGGCTGATGTAATAATTTCGGACTTATTAGATTAGGTAATGTTAAACTTTTGGTACTTTGGTTACGGAATAAAATGTTTCTTTGTTAATTTTGATACTTGGCTGACTTCAAAGGAATAATTGAACTGATTTGGTACTTGTTACGTATTAAATTACGAATTTTCCTGCTTCTTATAATTACGAGGTAAATGATTTTATGCGAAATATTTAATGAAAAGCTACTGCGTACTACAGAGAGTATTTCCTGTATTTTTACCCGACTTCTAAAAAAAGAAGGACCACAGTTTGACCTTTGTAAATGTATGATACAATGTATAACTGAATTAATGCACTTTGAGAAAATAGTTTGTTCAGAATCGTTTACTGAATCGATTTTTGTATTTTTAGGGTTCCGTACCTCAAAAGGTAAAAACGGAACCCTTATAGGATCACTTTGTTGTCCGTCTGTCCGTCCGTCCGTCTGTCAAGACCCTTTTTCTCAGAAACGCGTCGAGATATCAAGCTGAAATTAATATCACATACTCAAGTCTGCTATCACTCAAAGCCGTGAAAAAATCAAGTTTCTAATTCAACGCAAAAAAAAGATACAGCGATTTATATTGCATATTTAGAAATTTGCAAGAGAATCAAAACCTATTATAGGGTACTTCCCATCGACCAAGAATCATGAAATTTGGCAAGAAGCTAGGTCATGTAACACAAGTAAAGGGAAAACTCCGAAAACCGTAAATTTGTAGTTTGTTCACATCAGGCGTCCGTCTGTCCGTCTGTCTGTCAAGATCCTTTTTCTCAGGAACGCGTCGAGATATCAAGCTAAAATTAATATCACATACTCAAGTCTGCTATCTCTAAAAGCAATGAAAAAATCAAGTTTCTAAATCAACGCAATAAAAAGATACGGCGGTTTATATTGCATGTTTAGACATTTTCAAGGGAACAAAAACTCAAAACCTACAGGGTACTTCCCATTGACCTAGAATCATGAAATTTGGCAAGAAGCAGGGTCATGTAGCACAAGTAAAGGGAAAACTCCGAAAACGGTAAATTTCGTGCATTTGTAGTAAGTACACATCCGTCCGTCATTACGTTCGTCCGTCTGTCAAGACCCTTTTTGTCAGAAACGCGTCGAGATATCAAGCTGAAATTAATATCCACACACTTAGGTCTGCCATCTCTCAAAGCAATAAAAAAAATAAAGTTTCTAAATTAACGCAACAAAAAGATACGGCAGTTTATACTGCATATTTAGACATTTGCAAGGGAATCAAAACTCAAAACCTATAGGGTACTTCCCATTGACCAAGAATCATGAAATTCGGCAAGAAGCAAGGTCATGTAGCACAAATAAAGGGAAAACTCTGAAAACCATAAGATTTTAGTTAGTTCACATCCGTCCATCCTCCCGTTAGTCCGCCTGTCAAGATCCTTTTTATCAGAAACGCGTCGAGATATCAAGCTGAAATTAATATCACATACTTAGGTCTGCTATCTCTTAAACAGTGAAAAACTCAAGTTTCTAAATCAACGTAATAAAAAGATAGGGCGGTTTATATTGCATTCAGATGTTTGCGAGGGATTCAAAACCTATAGGGTACTTTCCATTAACGGAACCCTCGTTGCGCGAGTCCAACTCGCACTTGACCGGTTTTTTTTAATATAGGTAATATTTTATCCCAAAAATAATTAAAACTACGTAAACTGCTGTCACACTTCCGCTGTACAGTCAAAACTAACTAAAATGGATGAAATACCTACTACGCTAGACCCTTATGCAAGTGCGACTGTGTTTATGCGTAGATTTGTAATGTGACTATAATTTTCTTCTACAATCTGTACAACTACTTTATAAAAAAAAACCGGTCAAGTGCGAGTTGGACTCGCGCAACGAGGGTTCCGTTAATTTTTTTTATGAAATAACTACAAATTTACGGTTTTCGGAGTTTTTCTTTTACTTGTGATACATGACCTTGCTTCTTGCCCAATTTCATGATTCTTGGAAATTGGAAAGTGCCCTATAGGTTTTGAGTTTTGATTCCCTTACAAATGTCTAAATATGCAATATAAACCGCCGAATCTTTTTATTGCGTGGATTTAGAAACTTGATTTTTTCACTGCTTTGAGAGATAGCAGACCTGAGTATGTGATATTAATTTCAGCTTGATATCTTGACGCGTTCCTGAGAAAAAGGTTCTTGATAGACGGATGGACAGACGGACGCCTGATGTGAACTAACTACAAATTTACGGTTTTCGGAGTTTTCCCTTTACTTGTGCTACATGACCTTGCTTCTTGCCAAATTTCATGATTCTAGGTCAATGGGAAGCACCCTATAGGTTTTGAGTTTTGATTCCCTTGAAAATGTCTAAATATGCAATATAAACCGCCGTATCTTTTTATTGCGTGGATTTAGAAACTTGATATTTTCACTGCTTTGAGAGGTAGCAGACTTGAGCACGTGATATTAATTTCAGCTTGATATCTCGACGCGTTCCTGAGAAAAAGGTTCTTGACAGACGGACGGACAGACGGACGCCTGATGTGAACTAACTACAAATTTACGGTTTTCGGAGTTTTCCCTTTACTTCTGCTACATGACCTTGCTCCTTGCCAAATTTCATGATTCTAGGTCAATTGGAAGTACCCTATAGGTTTTGATTTCCTTGTAAATGTCTAAATATGCAATATAAACCACCGTATCTTTTTATTGCGTTGATTTAGAAACTTGATTTTTTCACTGTTTTGAGAAATAGCAGACTTGAGTATGTGATATTAATTTCAGCTTGATATCTCAACGCGTTTCTGAGAAAAAGGGTCTTGACAGACGGACGGACGGACGGACAGACGGACAACAAAGTGATCCTATAAGGGTTCCGTTTTTACCTTTTGAGGTACGGAACCGTAAAAACAGTGTTTTAAACATAATAATAAAAATTTTGTGTATGTATTATGATTAAGTATAACATAATATTCTAATTGGGGTGTCTGGTGGTGTGAGTTTATTCCGGGACATGTTGTATTTGTTCGCGATTATCTCGATATAGGTAGAACCAATTTTGATGCGGCTCTTAGAAAATCATTGTTACATTTAGGAGCAGGCTCTTAGGAAGAAATCGCAATAAAATTGAAAAAAAAACCAACCGTGATTTCGAAAGGGGAAAAATAGGGGATAGAAGTTCTACATCCATTTCGACGAAAGCTAGTATGTTATAATAAATTAAACTAGAGAATAATTCTTAAGCCGTTTTTAGAACTTAAACAATTTTTCTCCTACCGAACATTTCGGGAAAGGGGTTGTCGAACACGGTACAAACCTTGGTCCTACACTCCCACAAACCCATGACGGAAATAGCGTGCCTCCAGGTACCTCAGACGTCACTTCCTTGCCAGTTCCTGCCTACCCACTTACCATGGTCACCAAGGTCATCGACCTTGACATATGTAACTGGTCATTTGAACCTTTAGATAGCCCATTATAATATCCATTTCCAATTTGACAGAATTATTTATTGATGCGTGGGCACAATGAAGATTCCTTCTATGTAATTATATTTGATATTTGAAAATGATATACGGTTTAACTAGCTATTGGTTTTACTCCCGTTGTTCTCGTCTCTGTAGGATTTTTGGAATAAAAGCTGTCCTATGTTCTTTTTCAAGCTATGGACTATCCCTGTATCAAATTTCATTTAAATCGGTTTAGAAGTTTTGCCTTGAAAGAGCAAACAAACACACACTCTTTCACAGTTATATTATTGTATGAATATGTATATTTTTGGTAAAATCCGTGCGATTTTTATAAAAAGTTTTTTAGAAAGGGTTGTACTTTGTTTTATGTTGTATTTTAATGGATACTACAATAAATTTGTTTCTTGGAATCATACCTGTTTAATTTGTCTATTCTGGCCTATCCTTCCATATTTCCCTATTTTTTGCGTCCTGGCTCTAACCGCTTAGAAAGGAGTCAAGTTAGTCATGTTATCTCCTTTTGGACCCCTTTCGTTGTCATTTTCTGGTGTTTAGGGCCTAGTCCATGTTTCTTTTTACCCAATTTTCTTGTGCAATGTGGATAAATTAATTTCTTATTAAACAAAATTTTAATAATTGAGGCTACTCCGCTCCTGTAGGTCGTACCGTGATGTTATATAGCATATAGCCTTCATCGATAAATAGGCTATCCAACTCAAAAATATTTTTTCAAATTAGACCAGTAAGTTCGAAGATTATCGCGTTCAACCAAACAAACAGACTTTTCGGCTTAAAATAATAGTAAACATTTCTATGTAAACTTGTAAATGGTTCTAATAACCTTTTCAATACCAAATTTCTATACCCAAACGTTTCACCGAAACGTTTGGGTCATTACTATAGTTACTAAACACGGCAATTTAACGTTAGTAACCTCTAAGGATACGATGAAAACTGAAATAAGCGGAAAATCTAGTTTCAAAATAATAAAAGCACTATTTCGATCAAAACATTTGATTCACAGACTCTTTTCGCCAACGCTGGATATTTTCAAGCCGCAACAAAGGATTCGGATCAAAAAGAAAATACTATCCACGAATGGCCGAAGGCAAGCCGCATTGTAAATCGGCGGAGACACTCAAGATATTTATATTGTAGTATTTTAAAGGAATTACAGTTTATGTGCTTTTGTCTGCTATTGTATATTTTTTGTAAATAATTCTGTTATGAATACATTTTACTTAATAATATGCTTAAGCTTTCTATGGCAATAAGTTGATATCATCTACCTAGCCTTTTCCTAACTATATTGGGATCGGCTTGCAGCCTAACCGGATTCATCGGGATACTAGTGTTTTGCGTAAAGTGACAGGCTGTCAGACCTCCACAACCCAGATACTGGGCGGAACGATACCTTTGGTTAAACCAGACAGACTTTCTGCGCGTGGTTAAACGTAACGACTGTCAAAGTTGAAAGAATAACAACAGGGACCAACAGTTTTTAGGGTTCCGTAGTCAACTAGGAACCCTTATAGTTTCGCCATGTCTGTCTGTCTGTCCGTCCGTCCTCGCTTAATCTCTGTGACCGTTAGCACTAGAAAGCTGAAATTTGGTACCAATATGTATATCAACCACGCCGATCAAGTGGTAAAATAAAAATTGGAAAAAAATGATTTATTAGGGTACCCCCCCTATATGTAAAGAGGGAAGTGTTTTTAAAGTGAAAACTTCTTTAGCGGCGTTGAGCACCTAGCCTTTTCACCTTACGTTTCTGTAATGGGTATAAAATCTTAAACTCGCGTCAGGACACGTGACCTGATCGAAAAAGCGTAGGACGGATGGATAGTAGACAGCTATAATCAAGTTTTCACTTCTGCCGGCACTCCCGGAGTGCAACCCGTCTTTTTTTTTTTAATTTCAACCCTGACGTGTGATATATTGTTGGATAGGTATTTAAAAATGATAAGGGGTTTACTAAAATCAGTTTTTGATAATGTCAATAATATCGGAAATAATCGCTCCAAAAGGAAAAATTAAAGCGTCCCCCTTTAACTTTTGACCCGTAGGTTTAAAAAATATGAAAAAAATCTGGAAAGTAGAACTTTATAAGTAATTTCTAGGAAAATTATTTTGAACTTGATAGAAAGAACAGTTTTTGTACAAAAAAGACAAAAAGGTTGTTCAAAATAATTTCTGCGTACTTAGTATGTCAACGTAACAAATAGCCTTCTTTTTTAACTTATAAGTGGGAACACTTATTGTGACGGACGGGAAACTACGGAACCCTACATTGAGCGTGGCCCGACATGCTCTTGGCCGGTTTTTTGTGCTTTCCGAGGCATGGGTTCATTAATACTTAAGTAAGGAATATTTTTTTGCATTTTTATAAAAGTTCGGTTAATAAAGTTTTAACTACAAGTTCGTCAGATTGTATTGCAATATACTAGATAGGTTACTGCTTTAAAAGATTACCGGTTTTTTTTTTAATCTTTTTAATTTGTTATTTCTAGTCAGTCTTTAGCGAAATTGAGGTCAGTTAAACATTTTCCTAGTTACAAAGTCTGTACGAAATTACGATCGAAATCTAGTAGGCATATCATATTATAATTGTACATTCCTCGCCACGCAATGTTTACACGCTAACTCCGACACGACATTGGTTCTAAAACAAAAGAATTACAACCTGAAAATGTACTTGAAACCTTCAAGTGTTCTTTGAAATACCTACTGAGTTGAGTATGAGGTAGAGATATGTATGTTTTTTTTCGGTTAAGAGATTTTGTTTTCTTTTCGGTTTACATCATTTCTATGGAATATTAATTCTCAATGTGTTTATTTTTATTTTTACCATTTTTTTCTGACAAAAGTTTCAGTAAAGTAAAACTACATCATTAAATTGAACTCTCAATTCTTGGTATGAGATCAGATAAAACAATCACGTCAAGCTCATTTCACATTCACCATCATAGAAAACAGTTTTGCTTTATTACAAAATTTATCTTTTGCCTGCATAGTTATTTTGACCGTCCATTTTCAAGGGGAGGCAGCCTCCCTGCCAGAGCCAACAGTCAAGAGCTCGTCGAGTTTTGTACATCAGAGTTTGTATCGTTTTTATTACAATCGCTCTAGGGTAGAAGAACCCTGCAAGTGAAAAATTTTATGTGTTCATGCCTGTACCTACATTTCTTACTTATTCTCATAATCCATGTATCAATTTGCCCCTGGGCTAATTTTCATGTATCAGCTTGGGTTTTCGGGTCGTCTTGGCGACGCTCTTGGCGGTTTAAAACTTTTTCGATTATACGACTTCATATTACGAAGAGTGAAGAAGCTTTACACTTTTACATCTTTCCTAGGGTAAATCCTAAATATGTACTACGTGAAGGTAATAATGGAAATCTAAGAGCGTGTTCAGACTAATGAAATGTAAGACGCAATATAAAATTTGCTGTCCATTTTGACGTTCTGTTCGTCCGCGTGGTGTGCTCGGTTAGTGCGCACAAACCGTCACACAATGGCAATTCTGTTACATTTCGTTAAATGAATTAAACGACTTTATTTTGTAAATAAGTAAATAAATTACACTTTTACACTAATTTTTTTTTACTTATTTTAATCGAACGATGGAGCCGGTGTTTCCTGGCTGGGGCTATTCTGAGAAGAAACATCCGAAACAAACTCAGAGGTCAAAGTCTATTTGAAATCCACACAATTATTTACCTATTGGTCAAATATGCGAGGACCATGAAGGTAAACTGAAGTGATCTCTTGATGAGAAAAGCACACAGATTTGAGTAGACCTGTCCAAACAGTGCAAGCATTTGTCATAAGTTGTTAGTACGTATATGAATAGTACACGCCTTCAATAAGTAAGTTCTTCGCACAAGGCCAGTATTTTTCCTAAGCTCGCTTTTTATATCGCTTCATTAACAATCATCTAAAATCCTGTAGCAGGCTTACATAAAGTCACTAAAGACAAGCGTCTCTAAGTAAGTAATTCACCCAATTAACTAAAAGAAACTAATTCTATCCTAAAATGGAATAGACGGGTAAATAAAGGCTCTGGATAAATCAGTCGTCAAGTCTATCTACTGGAATGGGGTTAATGGTTTGTAACATGCATACATACATAAAATTACGTACCCTTGTGATCCGTGCGGAGTTAGGCCGAGAATTAATACTAGGGTACTAGATTGGTACCTGAACACGCTTCTATTTAGTAGTTTGGCCCGAATTAAAGAAGAAGTTTTCAATTTGAATAGTTTTTTCTTTTTTATTGTAGAAGATGCAGAAAGGTAATATGATAAAGATTTCTCTGGCAATATCTAGGTTTTTTTTATTCTTTCAAATGAATCTAGCACAACCTACCCGCGGCTCAGGTTAATTTGACAGCTGTCATTCATATCAGGTGTCGTACGTATTACAGGCAGACCACTCCGTCAAATAAGCGTTGCAAAGAGTAAGAGAGAGAGTACACTCAAAAGAAGGCAAATGTATGACTGAAATGTCATGGCAGCCGTAGTTCCAATTTTAGCCATTTCACATATATAACTTGGTCTGCCTGTACTTTGTTCACTTGTCATTAGTTGTTTTCTCTGTGGAATGGTTGTGGTTGTGATTCACTCAACGGGCCTGTGGTCGACAAACCATACCATTGGCCAGATTCAGGGCTAATATGGGTTATTTAAAAGATGCTTTGCGACGATCTGAAAAGATCTACGAAGAGCAGTTGACAGGAACTGGGTGCGTATGACTTAAGATCGGACTATCGCTCGTTTTTGAAGCGTTCAGCAGAAGTCGCAGGCTAATCATCTCCCAAGCTTTTTCCATATTACTTTTTTTGTGGTCGGCTACTTAGACACAGGCTGATGATAAAGACAGTAAAACATGATGTTATAGGTAACGAAATAACATAGTTTCTATATTCTTTTATTTGACTGAACAGAAGTAAGAAGTCTGCCTGCCGGGGTTGCGGAATAGTTCAAATAGTACCACGGCCTCGGAACATAAAGGGCAACCGAAATGATTGGAAGGAGTTCGTATCAGACGCCCTCCTTCCAATCATTTGATGATTTCCCATCAGTAAAAAAAACGTACAAAATGGGTGGATGTGGTTGTACAAGATTTTTTTAAGGAAAGTTATTACAGTTAGTTATAATAACAGAAAAAAACGCATTTCTAGTTTGACAAAAATGCTCATGCTCATCATATTTATTCAGCCCACAAAGCACGAACAAACGCAAACACAGAAACTTAGAGTTACTTATAAAGTATGTTTTACAAGTTGGTACGTGTTCCGTTTAACCTGAATGAAACTAGCAGACAAGCTTCCTTGGCAATGTCTTGTTATTTCGTTCTGAACTATGATAATAGCCTGCAGCTGACCAAGATATCTCTCATTGGAGTTCAACGACCTGTGGCTAAAAACGTTGTAAGAAATATAGGTATTACGAAATTTGAGAGTTAAGACTTTGGTGCCCTTTAGTTTGTGTTTGCTGTCTGCTATTATTATTTGTTGCCTTGTCTTTGACCACTTTCACAAGTTTTTGTTTATTTATTTATGATTGGTAAATGAGCTGACTAGTCGTACTTTCAGGCACCTCTTGAAACTGACCATTTTATTTACCTTTATATATTTTTTTTGTTTTATTTATTTCAGATAATAAAATCCATAAAATTGCAAACATTCATTGTAACTAAAATAATCAGTGATACATAAAATAAATAATAGGGAAATTGTCAGTACTATGTCAATTAATTAAAATAATAATAACAATCAAATAATCCGTAATACATAAATTAAATAATAAGGAAATTGTCATTTCTATGTCAGTCAATTAAAATAATAATTACATTTAAATAATCAATACAATAAATTAAACAAACACAAAACATACATAGTCAAATAATAAATTAAAAGTATTATAAATATGAGGGGCCGCTGGCGTGCTGTCGTATCCATCTCATTAGCATTGGTGAGTACCACCGCTGGGACAATGTGCTCAGAATACTATTTGGGCTGCCACGCACACGCCTTAAAAGCGAGGCGCACCTTTTTCTGATTATTGCAAAGAAATCATCAGTTTGCGCGCTTCGACGAACATAGCGGAAGCACTACAAACGCGTGGCAACCCCAATAATATTCTAAACGTATTGTTAATGCTTTTACAGTTTTAATTTAGTTGTAAAATGTAACGTTCAAGGTTGAAAAAAGGTTCAAGTGAATTTTTATACGTCGTCAGATGAACTGACGTCCATCCAAAATTTGATCGTAGGTGTCAAATCGTCCAGAGTTGGTTGGCTGCCTAAACCATTTGGAGTGACAGTTCGACGTCTAGACTGACGCACCAAAATGACGGTCAATGGCCACCTTTACATATTACATTTGGTTACAACTTCAGAAAACCAGTTTTTGAGTCGAAGATTAAAAATTGTTCAGTGGGCAAGTAAACGTCGAACAATCGTGACGTTCTCGTTAAGACTATGGGCCTGTATAACCTTGCTTAAGAATTAAGCCATCTAAAAGGTTACCCGTTAATTCGGATACTCATAAAGATTTTGAAACATCGTCAGTGGGTTTAACATTGTTATTAGTGTGCTCAGAAGTATATTAAGTATAAGATTATTCTCTTAAGTATTCTATAAGCTTACGAAGTTATTACGTGTACACCGTTTTGTAGAGTCTGTATTGATAAAATCGTTTGTTCAAGTGTTTTAGATGATTTTTTTAGTGTTGTCCTGGACACACTAACTAGAGTACATTTCTCTATATAAAACGGTAAACTGAATCAAAGTATAGAATTTTGTATTGTAAATTTCAGCCCTATAGGGCAAAAACAGGCGATGAAAGTTTCGACATCCAGGCGGGCGAAGACGAGGGCAAAAGCTAGTAAAATATATAAATTATATTAAAAATCGTTTGACTGTTCTTTAAATGATTTCTTTCAACTATGTCAGCGATGTTAGCTTAAAAGGTATATTATACAAATTGAAAAAGTCACTTTGCCACCACCCTGACTATTGTACTTTTAATATGAAAATAAACTGTTTGCCCCATGACCTGATACTGGCCGCTACATTCCCAAGCGTTTACAGTATTTCTCGATCGAAATAATCACTTGAGACACGAAAGTTTCTAGGCCACTGTTATCATAGCTATTACTTATCTAATAATTTGAGAGTACAAATATTAATTTTGGTAAAAAGCAAATAATTACGAACTTGACAATGTTGTTTAAATATAATCTAGATTCTCATAAAATAAAGCCAGAATTATAATTTCAAAAATCTAAAGAAATGTTTCACATTATTCAAATGTTTGCACAGGGTGATAAAATGATTATGTTCTACTAACTTAAACTAAAAGGTTGACGTAATCTCTTCTAATCACGAGTGAAGTATGCACTTGCGTGTAGGTGTGTGTGTCTATGTGTGAGTGTGTGCATACATCACTATTCGCGTCACATACGTCGTAAGTAATCGCAGCGGAGGACTGTCGGACCTTGTGTATGTGTGTGAGTGAATGCCGTGTTGATCACCTTATGTAATAGTGTGAGTATCATGTTTATCAAATGAAATTGTAGGATGTTGTTTGCAAAATTACGTCCGTATTTTTAGTTCCATAGCTGTGACATAATAACAAAATTATACAACCCGATTTGAATTTAGATGAATCAACCGAATCGAATCGTTTATAAATAATAGTGTGAATAATACAATGAAGGTCGTCATCCGTACCTTTCATTTCAATGCCTCTCAAAGCGAATCGATTTGGGCAAACCGTGTAATATAATTATTTATACTAAAATAAATGCAAATTTAACTCTGTTATAGTTTTACGTTCGAATATGTTTGTGAACTATGTTAATGTTTATGTTGAATTAAAGCTTGAGGCACCAACATCTATGTAATTATAGAACGGCAAAAAATTTCGGAACTAAGAAGGTTAGCGTACTTTCCAGCTTCATACCTAAAGTCTCAACGCAAAATTACTTTCGCTGACGCATAATTAAATAGAAAAATAGAGACGGAGAAATAGTTAAAAACCGACCATATTCACTTACGTTCAAGTATAACAAATAGTTTTGTTATGTAATTTACATTTTTGACAGACTGCTAACACGGTGGTTGCAGGTTTGCTGCAGGGTTGAGTGCTACACTGCATGTCAATTTGTATGACCTACAGATTTGCGAATCTGGATAATTATTTGTGTATGTAAGTTTATGTGTTTGTAAGAGCACTTTCGGAATAAGCGATTGATTTTAAATGAGAAATTTATACCTAAAGTTTTTTACAAAAAAATAAACTACAATCATGGTTAACAAAACACTCCAAATAAAAAAAGTTGAACCAACCCTTAGCTCGAGCCATAAGCAAAGCCAAAAAGAAATCTAAATTGCCCTCATTTTTTCCGTTCTTTGTAAATATGTAAATGATGTCTCGGGGTCGCTGTTATCTGTTTAAAGATTTATTATTTAAGAATAAAGTGAGAGGGTCATTTCTGTCAACAATCGCCTGTTTTTCGACGAATTAATTCAACGACGTTTAACAGGGTCTTTGTTGGCAAACGATAAAGAAAGGGTTTTTGGTCAATATCATTCTTTTGTAGTTTTATATAAGTATAAGTTTTGGTACTTAGAGTTAGGGTTGTTGGGCAGAGGTTGTTCTTACATCATCGAGGGCATTACTTACATCAAGCTTCTGAAAGCAATGTTAAGCAGTCAGCATGAGAAGGGGCCCAACAGGGCCAACGCCTGCCGGGGTTGCGGGATAGTTATAATAGTTACTGTGGCCCCGGAACATAAAGGGTAACCGAAGGAACATGAGTGGGTTTTAGTCAGTAAAAGTCTGACACCCCGCCCAGGACGGGAGAAGTCATTTGATGATTACCCACTCACCAAAAAAAGGCGTTAAAATCTTTGACAGTGAACAGAAATTTTAATAAGTATTTATTGCGTTCCATAATGTATGCAGGTGGTGGATACCTTTCAACGACCCACCGACAGCTGGCTGTCGGGCTGCTATTGTCTTTCTATTGTGTCTCGAATCACGTGTATTTGAAGGTTTAATAATATAATAGAACGTCGTATGGTGTTACCTGGTAACTGTATTGAAATGGTTTGATAGGTAGTAATACACAAGTATTTAGCGGGCTTCGCTTAGGAAGCCAACTCAGACATAGTTGAGAAAAGTCTAGAAATAGAGATATCGTATCTTCACAAAATGTTACTTAATATTCATGCTTGCCTCTTCTAACTCGATTTATAAACCTCAAATCATATCACAACCCAGAGTTCTACACTTCAGAACAAATATAATAAAAATATGTTATTATATAAAAAAATACCAATCGTTTCAAAAGAATATTTATAAAAGTAAACCATGGCAGTTAAGTGATGACCTCCCAGTCTCAAGTGACGGGACACGTTCTCGAACATGATATGATAAGGGTCGGATCGGTTTTGTAAGAAACCAACTGAAGACAATATTGCATTATATTAGATAAAAGAAAAAGTTAATAATTCTAACTTTTTCACAATGTTAGGCGTCTACACCAATCTATAATAATATAATAATTATATGTATATAAAATGGAAAAAAATGGGACAAACAATTAGCATTGCCATACAACGTGGCAATGCTTGCTTGGCAATGCAAATCTTTTTACAAATTGTATAAAATTAATTTATATTTTAATTATTTTATAGTATTATTTATATTATATTTAGATTTATTGTAAATAAGTATTTTTAATATAAAAATATGGTAAAGTGACGCACAACCCAAACCACAAGTCTTAGAGACATGAATGACGGATGCTGTGTTCTTTGTGAAAATTGACAAGCACTAAGAATATTATTCGACTCCTAAAAGGGTAAAATAGTGGGTTGCGAAATACTTACCGTAACCCCGGAACATAAAGAGCGACCGAAGGAACATGAGTGGGTTTTAGTCAGTAAAAGTCTGACACCCTCCCGCCCCGCCAAGGACGGGAAAAGACATTTGATGATTTTCCACTCTCCAAAAAAAAAAGGGTCAAATAGTAGATGGAAATTCGATATCGACATACTCACGTCTTGACAGGCAATGACGTCTAGCGATATAGAAATAGCATTGTATACATTTTGATCGTTTTGCAAGGAGTTGTATACAGAAGAGCTTCAGTTAATCCTCTATTGACCGTTTTTACAGGTTTTTAGGGTTCCGTAGTCAACTAGGAACCCTTATAGTTTCGCCATGTCTGTCCGTCCGTCCTCGCTTAATCTCTGTAACCGTTAGCACTAGAAAGCTGAAATTTGGTACCAATATGTATATCAATCACGCCGACAAAGTGCGAAAAAAAAAATTGGAAAAAAACGTTTTATTAGGGTAGCCCCCCTATATGTAAATAGGGAAGTGGTTTTTTTTTTAATTACAACCCTGACGTGTGATATATTGTTGGATAAGTATTTCAAAATGAATAGGGGTTTACTAAAATCATTTTTGATAATGTCAATAATTTCGGAAATAATCGCTCCAAAAGGAAAAATCAAAGCGTCCCCCCCCCCTCTAACTTTTGACCCGTAGGTTTAAAAAATATGAAAAAAATCTGGAAAGTAGAACTTTATAAGGACTTTCTAGGAAAATTATTTTGAACTTGATAGAAAGAACAGTTTTTGTACAAAAAAGACAAAAAGGTTATACAAAATAATTTTTGCGTACTTAGTATGTCAACGTAACAAATAGCTTTTTTTTTAACTTATAAGTAGGTACACTTATTGTGACGGACGGGAAACTACGAAACCCTACATTGAGCGTGGCCCGACACGCTCTTGGCCGGTTTTTACTATTAATGAGTATTTTAATCCCCTAGAATCATACAATAAATATAAAACTATACTTTATATTTCTTTGCTAGCTACTTTGGGCTACCAAACTTAGTCGTTTAGCTCCGAACTAAAGTGAAGCAAAAAATGCTATCTGGTTCTAAATAATTGGCGAGTGTTTGTGACTTTTCTGCTTTAAATTTTTTGTAGTGTTTGAAGTTTACTGAAAATTGAATTTTAATGACTTGGTTTTAAAGTTTTAGTCTCTGGGTTCTGTTTATTAGTTTTCAAGCTAATGAATTTACGAAATAAGTTTTGTAGAGCAGTTTTTAGGGTTCCGTAGTCAACTAGGAACCCTTATAGTTTCGCCATGTCTGTCTGTCTGTCCGTCCGTCCTCGCTTAATCTCTGTGACCGTTAGCACTAGAAAGCTGAATACCAATATGTATATCAATCACGCCGACAAAGTGGTAAAATAAAAATTGGAAAAATACATGTAAATAGGGAAGTGTTTTTTTTTTTACTTTCAACCCTGACGTGTGATATATTGTTGGATAGGTATTTAAAAATGAATAGGGGTTTACTAAAATCATTTTTTGATAATGTCAATAATTTCGGAAATAATCGCACCAAAAGGAAAAATCAAAGCGTCCCCCCCCCCCCCTCTCACTTTTGACCCGTAGGTTTAAAAAATATGAAAAAAATCTGGAAAGTAGAACTTTATAAGGACTTTCTAGGAAAATTATTTTGAACTTTATAGAAAGGACAGTTTTTGTACAAAAAAGACAAAAAGGTTGTACAAAATAATTTCTGCGTACTTAGTATGTCAACGTAACAAATAGCCTTTTTTTAAACTTACAATACACTTATTGTGACGGACGGGAAACTACGGAACCCTACATTGAGCGTGGCCAGACACGCTCTTGGCCGGTTTTTTTTTAATACTAACTCTTTCAGTAAACATACTGTTAAAAATTTCTCAATTGCTTGCGTAATTAATCCCACAGGCACACATTATCTTCTTAAATAGCTTTTTTTTTAAGTAAACCTAGGTGTTATTTACTGCAGAAACTAAGTTGGTTTTCTATAAAAAAAACTCTGCAGAAACCTGAAAACTGGATTTACATCTAGCTAGCAATTACTTAATAACCACAGTTTATAATAAAACACAAAGAACATAAATAAATATAGCAGACCTCAGACCAGGAAATGGTAAAACCCGAACGACTTAAATGTGCACCTCGCTCTGTGACGTAACGCAAACAAACAGGTGAACACGGGGCGCCGCGCGGGGAAGCGGGAGTGGGGTCGCATTCCAGCTAGGTGCACACATAAGTCGTATCGGACATCTATATCTACGACAAAATTCTATTTTTGTTTGACCTCCGACTAAGACATGGTAGATGCTAGACTAAACAAAAATGGGCAAGCTAACTACCCTACAACCTAACGTTACCTTGTGCACCTCGCGCTGTGACGCAATGCTGACGAAAAGCTATCTCTATTAACCGAACGAGGCAAACACGGGACGTCAGCGGGAAGCGGAGAGGATCACATTCCAGCAAGGTGTACGGATAAATTTATTTTATTTTTACTTATTTTATTTTTATTAGTGCGGGACCTCCGGAAATCTCCGAAAAATGTGGCAATTTGTGGTTATAGAGGTTTTTATGCAGTTTACCAGTCTAACCAAATAGGTATCGTGTCGCCCAGTTACTGGGGTTTTGGATGTCTGATAGGCAGTCGCTCCACGTAGAACACTGGTATCCAGCTGAATCCGGTTAGGCTAGAAGCCGACCCCAATATAGTTGGGAAAAGGCTAGGTAAATGAAAGGTTTGTATGAATTTTCCTTTTATAGTTTCTAAAAATATTAACATTAACATTTCACAGATAAAAAAGCATTAACGCTGTGTTAAATCGTATTGTAGAGTATTAAAGATTTTTTTCTCATTCTGATTATTCTTGGTAGGTGACAAACCTACAACCTAAATATACTTAGCACATATCCTTTGAAAGTTTTAACAAAATTCAGGTACACGCAAACACCTAATTACATAAGACTGTAAACAGCGAACGCATAAAATCCGAAAGTCGATAATGAAAACGACTTTGTTCCTTTTATTTCTATCTCTTTCGTTTTATTGGACATTAAGGGTCGTACATCGAGTTTGGCCCTTATCTGTCTACCAGAGATTTATTTAGGAACCACCCCCTCCAATTTTACAGGCTTTTTGCGAGAAAAGAAAATTACTGTTGAGAGCGGGATTTTTAAAAGTTAATCTTGGCTGTCTTCTGTCCTAAATAATTTGCTTTGGAGCTAAAGGGATTCTGCGGATGATATTTATTTCTGTTTTTTTTTTTTTTGAACTGGGTTATGTAAGGGATGATTAAATTGAAGGTTACAAACATGCAATGGTTATGGAAAATAAAATGTAAGTGTAAGAGAAACGAAATCGATCTCGATTTGGGATCAAAGCCAGGAAAAACAAAATAAAGCGAGACCTTTAATAAAATCTTTGAATCCTTGAATAGCTAGCATTAAAAAATAGTTTTACAAGGTCTGAAGACATCGCTAGCATTACTAGGTGGTATTTCTATGGCATTTCTGTGAACCCCTCAGACACTATTTCCAATAACCCGATTGGATTCCGCCAAAGCATATACCTTAAGGCGCTTTTGCTGTTTACGCGTGTGGTATTCAGCGTCATATTCGCCCATAAATGTTCACTACTGAATTTTGGGGCTCCCTATAAAGAGGTTTACACACGAGAAGCGTGGGTGTAGCAACCACGCCTTTGTTTGCCATGTCTACGGTTTAGGGTTTTTTAGGAAAATTAAAACAAAAGAATGGCTACGGCAGAATTTTGGGAAAAGCTTGTAATCTGCCTGCAAATGTGTGGGCGGACTATATTTGAAATGCATTTCTGCTTTAAAAACTTGCAGCCAGAGTTCAGTTAATGTTTAATATTCTTGAATTTGCTTCCATAAGACTATTGAAAAGCGCTTTGAAACGTCATTTATAAGTAAAAACAATAGAACCTAGTTACCCATTCGCAAGGGTAAATTTTTGTGTTGAAGAAACGAAAAAAACTAACTCTTTTAGTAACTGGTTTGCATTTTAGTAAAACTCATCTGTTAAGACCTTTGCCAAATATCGAAAGAAATATAACCACCAATAACAGAACGAAGTACGGTGCTTAAATATGTTGTATTTCATGCTATTAATGGCCGGTCCATTGAACACGTTTTAACGACCATCATGAAAAAAGCAAAAAGCTTTCGTTCTGTCCTTTTCTTACATAGCAGGTAGACGAGATTTTATGTCCGTAATTCGGGTCTTTTCGTCACTAATATGTAAGATCGGGGTAAAAACTTTTTGCTGAATATTTTCAGCAGGCATTTCAGACAGTATTGATCGATTTTCAAAGACTCTTGGGAGCTTGTCAACTCTTTTTATACATTAGTTTTAGTCCTGTCTTGGGATAGAAGACAGATGTTGTGGGACCGGCGAATATTTTTTGTTTGACCTGAATAAATAATTTGGATAGCTGAGTAAAAATATTGAAAATGTAAATAAGGTACTTGTGTACCTACGTTATTGTTAAAAAGCGTTGTTAAAATGTGGTGGTGAAAATAGGAGACACACGTTTTGATTGCTCAAAAAATTCACGTCAGTTGATTGACACTGTCTTCTTACAATCCGTGCGACTTATCTCTACACTTCGCTGGAATTCTAAATCCAAAAAAAATTTCAAGGCATTTATTTCACTTGGACCATTTGTAGGCACTTATGAATAATCAAAGAGTCGGTCGGTCAGTCAGAAAAGTGACGCTAATTGTGATTGCGACCCCTCTCTCGCTTCCCCGTGGGGACTATTAATGTGACTTTTTAATCCAGATGTACATTACATATCAATGGTGCCGATTAGTATTCCTAGATCTTTGACAATAGTAACAAATAGACAAAAGAAAGTCTGACAATCTGCCTAACTAAGGGGTATCGTTTCTATTCAGTTCATACATATTTTCCTGAATACACCTTTTTTTTTTTTGGTGAGTGGGAAATCATCCAATGACTGCTCCCGTCCTGGGTGCGACGGGACGGTGTCAGACTTTTATTGACTAAAACCCACTCATGTTCCTTCGATTGCCCTTTATGTTCCAGGGTCACGGTAACTATGATAATCATTCCGCAACTTCCTGAATACACCTGCCATTAATCTCTACACCACCAAAGGTTGACTGGTAAAGAATGTCTACACACACTGATAAGACATTAAGCCGTTTGTGCATAAAGTGTAACTAAATAAATATAATGTTATCCAATTGTGTTGTGAAGGTCTGATAGACAATCGCTCCATTTAAAACTCTGATTGTCAGCTAGATCTGGGTTGACTTAAAGCCGACCATAACATACATAGCTGAGCTATAAGTCTAGGATAGATAGAGAGATAAAAACATTTATTTGGTGCAAAAAAAAACATAAAAAAACATAGGTATTACAAATTCAAAGTGACCTACCAAGCAGTGCGTGTCTCAAGTTTGCACCAAATGGATGTCTAGGTCACCATAATAATATGTCAGAAAATGAAAATAAAACGATGTTTTGACAGTTGTGGTAATTTTGTCAGTCAGACAGTCAGTATAGTATTATAATCAATTTCAAAGAAATCAAAGACTACAACGGATGTTTATAAGGGTGGATATGGGAGTTGAAAATATTAATGAAACTTTGTTATTTTTAGTCAAAGCATTTTCAAATTTACTGTAAATCTCGGATGAATCCACGGGATAGCTAGTATAACATAAATAGTGGCTATTGAAAGTAAATCCTTGACACAAAACGATTCCAATAAGCGAAAAAACCAACATTATTTACATTAGGTAAGTTCGTTTTCTACAAGATTGCTTTCTAGCAATTTTTCCAATCAACTGTGAATTAAACTGTACTGAGAAATCACCTAAGAAATAGGGTTTCCAAAGAAAATGTAATTACTGTAAATTTTGTAAAATAAATACTTTCAAGAATTTTATTTAAACTTTTGTTAAAATCTTTAAAGGCAATGCTTTTCAGACTGACTTACACACACTTATAAATCATCATTTCGTTATACTAATTGATTAAAAAAAATATTATACCGCCAGAACTTAAATGAAACTTTGCACGCAAGATTCCACCACCATTTCATGTCCTAAAATATGCATAACTACTAGATACAGTAAATAAAATGCAACTTTTCACTAAAAAGGGGAGTGGGAAATCATCAAATGACTGCTCCCGTCCTGGGTGCGGCGGGAGGGCGTGTCATACTTTTACTGACTAAAACCCACTCATGTTCTTTCAAAACTTATAGGGTTGCTGTTTCTGTTTTAAGTATAATATGAGTGCCATTATACAGGCAATTGAGGCGTATTACAGGCATATTATAAGACATCTTTGTCTTTGGCACCTCACCGTATTTGTAAGGCTACTTTTACAGATGTCTGTAGACGATGATGACAAGACTGAAGAGTGGAACGTTAACTTACTTGAATACTAAAATAAATTAATAAACATCTTGGATCTAGGCACACACAGCTATCGAAAACCAAGCAAAGCAGAGCTTGCGTTATGGTAACCATACAACTGATAAACATACTTTTATCTGTACTTATGTTATAATGGCAAAAGTAACTCTGTCTGTCTGTTTGTCTGTCTCTTCTTCACATCTAAACCACTGAACCGATTTGAATGAAATTTGGTACTATATCTACAGTCTGGCTCCCGAGAAAGAACATAGGATAGTTTTCATCCCGAAAATCCCCCGGGAACGGGAACTATTAGTCCACGCGGATGAAGTCCCGGGCAAAAGCTAGTAATTTATAAATATAAAAATATGATAGATAAATAACACCCAAACACAGACCAAACAAACATGCTTATCAAACGTCCTCGACATCCGACTCAGCAGTCAGGGTCACTCGACCTACAGGCACAAAGAAAATAATGTGCTACAGGCCCGCCAAAACAAAATACCAACATCTCTATCTTTCAATAATTCCTCCAACGCCTATAAAACCTTAAAGTTATTCTAAACTCGAACTAAATCTGATTAATTTTACGATTTTCCCGAGCGAAAGGTCTGCAGCCCGTCAGTTCATGGAAACCCGGAGTCATATTATGGATTAACGAACCCGCCGCGTCGGTTGCTAATGAGCGAGCGACCATTTTCTATTAAGCTGAACGGACACTGGCAATTAAGAGGCAAACGCTTAGATGAGGAAGTATAAAGTATCAGTTTACCTTTTAGGGACCCTAGGTTTTTGTTTTTCACTGTAATTGGTGTTAGGGTGGTAAACAATGTTTATTGTTAGTTTTTTTAATAGGGATGGCGACTCTATTAAACTCAAACTCAAACTCAAAACTATTTTAATTAAATAAACCATTAACAAGTACTTTTGAATCGTCAAGGTGTCAGTCTGTCAGAAAAATGAAGCTAGTTGCTCGTTCCAAAAAGTAGGTCCCATGGAGAAGAGCGAGCAAGAAACTCCATGGACACTCTTTTAAAATCAATATATTACAAAAAATTGTTGTTGTTCAATAAAAATGTACCTAAGCGTGACGTCACGCGAAACTTCAACGCACTGTATCGTCGTAATTTGCGTTTACAAGAAAAAAAAATACGTGTCAAATTTTTTTTGATATACCTACCTTACAGATTAATGGTTTGTTACTCTGGAACGTAATACCAATGAACGGATTGAGATAAATCTTATCGTAGAGAAAGATCTTGATTGACAAGTGTAGTATATTCTTGGGAATATGTTTTCATGAAATAATAAAATCAAACGTGAATAGATAACGCTTCAAGAACCTTAAAGAACCTAATCCGTACTAATATTATAATAATATTATAAATGCGAAAGTAACTCTGTCTTTCTGGCTGTCTCTTCTTCACGCCTAAACCACTGAACCGATTTTAGTGAAATTTGGTGCAGGTATAGTATAGGACCCGAGAAAGGACATAGAATAATTTTCATTCCGGGAATTCTCCGGGAACGGGAACTATTCACGCGGACGAAGTCGCGGGCAAAAGCTAGTTAACTATATAAATAACGAACTATTTATTATATTGCTATATAAACTATGTCATTCGAATATTTAACGTTATAAACATTCGTTCATTGTATATTTCATGGATTTTGTAATACTAGGCAAAGTGCAATTTTGGCGACTTTGCTCAAATTTTAGTCAAAACAGAAATAATTGATGAATATTACAAAATCGCTTATTTCGCACAGCAAATAGCGTTGTAATGTTTATATTCAGTTATTAATTGAACCAAATCAATGCACCACTAATTTAGGTAGTACGACACCGCGTTACTTATGTGTTGACCTTAACAAAATACAGATTTAAACTGCTCTATATATACACGTAACAAAAATATTCCAAAAAGAATTACAACCAATATTTTATCTAATGCTTTTGCAGACAACCCGAGGAAAAATATGAGCGTACACATACATGCAATAAAAATAGGTCAGCGAATAAATTTTGTGTCATAAAAAGATTGACAAGGCCGGCCAAAGTTTCGCGGGTCTTCCGAACCATTATACAAGAAATACAGAACACCCATTTCTTCATTTCTCATACCTTGAGAAAAGCAACAAATATATTCAGAGAGAATCTTAGGTTGAGTGGTAAAGTGTTCAAAATGGAAGATACAATGTCTTTCTTATTGCTACAATAATATTTTCGTTAATAATTACTAATTTTGGTGTGACCAGTGCTAGCTATAAGCGGATACAATTTCACGCGAATAAACTTCAAAGAAAACGAGAAAATAGCTCAAACAATGCAGTCAATTGTTTTTTTTTTTTGTAATTTCATTTGACTATTAAAAGAGTTACATTCAACAAACTAAAGGTAGCTTATCTTTGAACTAAACAAATAAGCAATTCTTATTTCAACTCTCCATTTTCCAATGAATTATACGCTATAGGAATTCTTACATTGTGATTTATCAATCAACCAATGAAATCAATTGCTGCTTCAAAGGTTTCTTTCAAGAAGCACTACAAGTCATTTTAAGACGCTACCCCATAGTGAGCCACATTGAAGGTATTTCTTTTTTCAATATTTTCTTTTTTTTTTTAATAAGCGTCTCACGAAGCAACCTAATTGGTTTGTAGCAGCCCAACCGGACTATAATGTTGTTTCTTAAATTAACATAATGTTCAGATAAGTTACAGAATCAGGCATTACGCAACAACAGAACTAATTCAATTTCCATTTATCCAAATTATAATATACCTAAAGTATTGGATACTTAAAAAAAAAGTGGGAGTATTTTTATTTTCTTAATAAAGGATTCAATGCAAAACTTGAGAAAGACATGCATCATGCATCTAAGCCTTTATGTTTATGTTGAGGTAATAAAAACAAATTGTTATATTTCCTCAAGAATTAACTTAAGCCCTCTAGCTAAACTTTAAGTATGAACCTTCTTCATTTCATATTTATAGTGATTCTGTGTACACATGCTGTATAAACTTCATTACAATTCCAAACATGTTTCGGCATGTCCTATCTAGCGGTTACAATGAGGCAAATCTTCAGATATTTAATATACTTACTAAATCTTTTGACTAATGTATAAATACGCTTCTGGCGCCTACTTATTTTTGAGCCTAATTCGGGAGGCACGTGTAAATTGTATTATTTATAATGACTGAAAATAGCCACAATTTGTTATTCAATTACTAAATTGGATCGTTCCTGAATTATTAATCGCCTACCTTTGAGAACAAAGACCGGTTCTAAAATAAATTTGAAATATTCTGAAGATCAATTCGTAAGTGTTGTGTGTAATAATCACAAGATAAATATGTAAAACAGAAAAAATATAAGAATGAATGGTTTGTCTACCACCTTGGACTCCATAGAAAGACGAAGACTACGCTTAGATCAATAACTGCATGGCTTCATCATAGCTTCTAAAACTGATATTAGCGCAGACAAAGCCGCAGGCAAAATCTAGTTTAATTGAAACATCCAACTGGAGTATCACGTCAATCTTAATAAACAAGCTCCTTCCCGAAATAACCGTTATTTTTCCTTATGATATTCATTATTCTTTACAATCTGTCCACAATAACGTCGTTGATTATAGTTATTTAACTGTTATATAACGTTTATAAGGGTTATCGCACTTAATAAGTCTCATTGTTATATCTATTGTGAGCGTGGATCCCAGGGAGTGACGTAATTCATTCTAATCTTTCTTTTGTTTGACGAAATCTTTTGTTTGACTTCTTTCTTTCTTTACTCTGGCGTAGTGATTAAAAGACAAAAGTAATGTGTATAGAGTGACACAGAAAATTGTTTTTGTGCCCCGACGCGATTTATTTATTAAATCGTGAGAAGTAGGTATAATTAAATGGGAATGACTTGTGTTTTTTTTATTGTCAGATGGATTGCCAACAAGCTGACGGCTTAGTTACGGTGCGTTTAGGCAGGCATAGTGTGGGACCCTCCTCTGTCAATGGAGTGACGATCTGCGAAGGACAGCTAGCAGCAACTGGGTGACTATAACCGTAGAGGATGGATGACTATAGGTTCAGTTGAAAATCAGCGTTTAGTAATGTAGTTGTCCGGCATTTTTGTTTAACTGACCTATATGGCGCAGCCGCGGGACACACAGTGTTATTTTCTTTAATGCTGTTTTATTTTTTGCTTTACCGTGGTTTTCTGCACTGTGTGTCTATTGGCTAAATACTCAAACGTCACTCAATTTTTAGACGTACTCAAATCTGTCGCTTACCTTACTTTATCCCTATAGAGTGACAAAGACAGCAATAGATTTAAGAGCATCTGAGAATTGAGTGAATGTGACTTCTGAGTATTCGACCATATGCGTGCCAAACAAAATATTTTTTCTTCCTTTCTTTCTATAGGTATTTTCCAACGCACCAGTTACAGACATAGGTACCCATGTTGTGAAACTTAAATGGAATGAGCCATATGCCAAAAGCTGAATGAGTCAAAGAGCTGCTGGTAAGTGGTTGCAAGAACCATTCTTTAGAGACCGTGAATAGATAGCAGAGAAGTGTCGGCAGACCAATTGCCAGATGATCAAACGACATCCAAAAGAAGGCAAGGCGTCCTGGTCTAGAATCGAACTAGAAAATATAAAACCTAAACTTATAACTGCGTTTCTGCTATAACCGACTTCCTGAGGTCGAAATCGAGGGCAAAGGTTAAATTGAAATAAACAAGTATCGGTGTCAAGGTAAGGTTAACTTGATAAAATGTATTATTCACTTTATCTTTTTGTAGCTCCGTATAGAAAAGTGGTTTTATATGTAACTGTATTGTTATTCGCCTGCTGAGCTTTTTAGGTTTAGATTCCTAGTTGGAACAAAGTGTTTTTTTACGTTAATAGTTTGAAATTTAGCCCCCTTGATTAACAGTAACATTGCAGGGGCAGACGCCTGCCAGGGCTTCGTTGTGCGAAAGAGATACCGCGGTTCCGGACACCAAATGCTAAGAAGAAACACGAGTGGGCCGTGTTTCTTCTTAACCATTTGTATGCGGCGAAGTCTAGTCAGTTGAAGGTTGACACTCCCTTCTGCTCCACCCAGAATGGAAAGAGTCATTTGATGTTTTTTTTATTGGGACAATCCCACCACACCCACTCTCATTCCCAACCACTGCAACTCCTGAAAGCCAGAATCAACAGTGGAGTTCGCCAGAAAAGCGCCGAGTAATGAAGCTCGACGAGTCCAGGAGAAACGAAATGATAATGCAACTGTCTTGGATCCCGCAACGAAATTAATCAGAAAAGTACATCGGAGGAGTAAGAAAAAATATGTTTTCCACTTCCCTCCAAACAAGCAGGAGAGTAGGAGACAGAACAGAACTAGGCCAATAGGCACAAAGGGGCGATTACAACTGGGAGAAGCCCAGATTGCCTTGCACCACGGAATAGAATTTGTTAAAATTAAACATTTGATGATAGCCGAACCACAAAAAAAAGTGTGATTGTTGATGTGATTACTCACACATTCGTGTAGATATAGTAACAGTAAAGTCACAACATTAGCCCTTCCTCGGATTAACAACTTCATATATGAAAATAAGCGTCTCAAACACTGCACCACCACGACAATTTACAACACTTACTACGTATAAATCGAAAAAGTAAACATAGTCCTCAGAAAAAAATAAAGCAATTACGTACAATCACGAACAGTACTAAATAATTACCAGAAATAACAGTGTTTTGCGTCGCCGAAGGAGCATTTGTCACGGCAAGCAGGAAGAACGCGATGATTGTCCTCTGTACGCACACTTCACTGTACATTTTGTTATATTTTCTAGCTAATAATAACACTAACATTAATGATAATTTACATCGGACTAAGGTTAGAAATTTTCTATACTAATACTATCAATTCGTTTAGTTGCGTTCGGCTGCGCCGTGATCTGAAACAAAGGAAAATGGAGTTAGTTTTTTTTTACTTTTAACAAACGTTGTTGTGGCGTACCGTTCATGGTGGTTAAGAAGACAGACCCAATCAATTGACATGCTTTTTTGTGTGGACTCACTGATTGATACTCTCTGTCAGGGGAAGACGGAGGATTATGTCAGACTTTTACCAACTTCTTAACAGTTAACAGAACTTAGTAACATAATTTAAATATCTTATTATGTCTTTCTAAAATAATTGCATTTTTAATTCTCCTGCTTAAACTATTACACAATGCATTGATTACCAAAACTTTCAGACAACCAAAAAAATAAACAAAAAATATTACCCCATCATTTCCTATTTCGTTCCCCAAAAATAATTCTAAAACGATACAATCAAGAATAATTAATAACGTGTATTTTGATGAACAAGGCCTAACGCTAGATGGCGTGCCTGTCACTTAAAGCATAATCTACCTTCAGTACAGACATATTGGGTGCTGTACCCCCTGACAGACGATTAATTATTTGTACGTATGTTTTTGGTCGGTACATTTTGTATGAGGCGTGAAATTTGATATTCCGGTTCCCTTGTTAGGCTTGGAATCAAGACATTGAAGAAAATGGGGTAATTTACCTTGATAAATTATTGTCTCATTTGGAAATAGATCGATCTTTATGGGTTTAGCTAAATTGCTGTGGTTTATAATCATTAGCAGCTTTCTGCGTCTATCTCATTTTATTTGTGTGTGAGTTGTCCAAGGGTATTTATTTATTTGGTTGACCCCATACGTGTTCCTTTACCAAGTTGTTTTGTCAACCGTCATGCTAACATCCATTCCTTTCTCTTTCATTTAATTCTTCACACATTTTCTCCATCTTTTATGTTGCTTCCCTCTCCTTCTTCATTTCATCAAAATCATACTCTTGATTCTCTTAGTCATCATACCTCCCCTTCACATGTCTAACACAAACGACTCCCTGTCTATTTTTCTGTCACTGGAGCTATGTAGCTGGAGCTATTAGGCATTCATTACTATAGTTATTTACTTACCCATTGATAAGAAAAAGTATAATAATATGCTTTCAAAACCGATTGAGTACAAATATTAGTATTTATCTCAGTTGACAAATATGACAGCAAAAATCTATCATAATTTAGCCAAACCAACTACTAACAGAAAAAAAACATTGTGTAACTAAATCAGAAGTTTCATCATCGGTTCTGCGAAAATTTGGCTAACTTATTGCCAATCACGTTGCCAGTTCGAAGGACTTTTGGCACAATAGACTTTAACAAAGTTTTCTGACTGGTTTGACCTTAAAAAAAAACAAAGTAAATATAATTATAGTGATTTCAACCTTGCCGTTTAACATAGCTATCTTTCAACTACATAAGTAATTTCGAAGATGAAAATGATGGTTATTTATTTATTTATTAAAACTTTATGCACAAAGAAAAACATTGCACAATGGCGGACTTAATGCCTTAGGCATTTTCTTTTTTTTAGTTATTATGTAAATACTTAGGTAAAAATTTACACTTTTATACATCAATTTTGTTTTTCTTATTTAATGTAACGATGGAGCTGGTGTTTTCTAGCTGGACTACTCTTAGTAAAAACGTCTAAAGGTCAAAATCTCTTTTAAAGCCCATACAATATTGTATTGGTCAAATTACGCGAGGACCATGAAGGCTAATAACTGAAGTGATCTCTTGATGAGACACACAGATTTGAATGGACTTGTCCAAACAGTGCAAGCACTGTCAAAAGTCGTTAAGCTCATCTAAAAAACTTTTCATTCAATTCAATCATAAAACCAATATAATTTTGAACTTTACGTCTCAGATTTATTACAAGCCAATCATACTTCTAATGTAACGAACTTGCAAGCATAACTTCTAAGCTAACTCTAAATTATTCGCCAACGTGTTAGTAAGATCCCTTGAATAGTTCTCGCGTGTTTCTAGAACGTTACGTGTGGTAATAAAACTATTTCGAGTAACTTGGCGAAGCTTTTAGGACCGCATCAAAACATTAGAGTTAAATGAAATTGGACGTTTCTAGGAATATATTGTTAAAGGATTGAAGTAGGTTGGAATCGGTTCGAATAGTTTCTTGGTTGTTGAAATCAAAGGTTTTGTTTTGTTTGACTATGGGTTTGATTAGTAAATATAAAGCTTTATATATAGCTTTTGCTTGCGATTTCGTTTGTGAGTAATTTTACAGTTTATAGCACTAAGAAATAAAATTAGTTTAGAATTATTTTATTCCCTAGTTAATTAAAGGGAATTTAATTTTAGAATTAGTCATTAGGTCTGCAAAGTAACCCTTACAAATATAACAAAAAAGAATCAAACTTTACCTCCTTATAATATTACTACAGACGATTGAGTATTTAAAATAAATCGTTCTAGTTTGACGTGTCAGACTTTTTAATTTTTGGGTCCATCGCCCGTTAATAGACTTCCGTCCATTAATAGACTACTGTCAAATTTTGAGCAAGCCGTGTCATTCAATGTCGGTTTGACAGCCATTCAAAACAGACATTCTTTTACTCGTATTCTCGTCGATTTTAACGAAAATGAAGAAAATTAAATTTCGTGTGCTGATTCAACATATTTTTTTTTACCAAAAAAAGGCTTGATAATTATTTGGGGACCCTGCACGTTCAATTTTAATGGTTCAGAAGTGGTTTATTGCTTTCTGTTGAGGGCGTGTCAACAAAAGGGACGACAAACGTCCAGGTTCTTCGTACGAAATTCGATCAATCTAAATAAAATAAAATGCCGCCAGGTCAGAAATTTGCGGCACAGCTGTTGGCAGCAGTTGTAAAATCGGCTGCTATGCTGTCTGTCGCTGGTTTGGTTTCCGCACAGAACATAAATATATTTATTTGTATGCTTACAACTCAAGCCTATTTCGGGTCTAATTAATTGTGTATTATAGTATAATTATTATGTTTGTAAATGGTCCCACGTTACAGGAATTGTTAGTGTGGGGGAAAGCTAATAAAACAATAAATTATTTAAACCGTCAAACAAGATTTATAGAGCGATATTGGAGGATTAGAGAATGACACCGTAGGCGCGGTTCTGCGGATGGCGAGCGATGGGTAGCTCGCCGCCCGGCTAGGACCAGGACCGCGTAGACGGCGCGTTTTGTTCCACGCGCGCCTCAAAGAGAAGGAGTCAGCACAGGAAGGGGCCTAACAGGGCCAACGCCTGCCGGGGTTGCGGAATGTGTGTAGTAGTCACCGTGACCCTGGAACATAAAGGGCAATCGAAGGAACATGAGTGGGTTTTAGTCAGTAAGAGTCTGACACGCCCTCCCGCCGCACCCAGGACGGGAGCAGTCATTGGATGATTTCCCACTCACCAAAAAAAAAAAAAAGGATTAGAGAATTAAAGTGTGTTTGAATAACACACTATCAGAGAGGTTCTATTTACGCAGAGACTGTAAGCATTTCAACAGAGTGTGTGCATAATATTACGAATAAAAATTACGAGATCAAAAAGCAGTTTTGCTATGGTTTTAAAAATTTCATGATTATAATATATTTTTTGCGCGATTGAGGTATGGGTATAGATATTGATATGACTTAAAACAATTGTGAATGAGGGATTGCACACCTTAATTTTTTATGTCAATTTCAATTTAAGGCCTTGCAGATACAACCCTGAGGTTACTGAGAAAAAGGGTCTTGACAGGCAGACAGACTGATAACGAAATAATTCTATCCCGACCTACCGACCTTAAAAATGAATGAAATATAGCATCAGTTTTTATAAAGACAAACAAATTAATGATGGCAATTACTTTCAAGGGTGGATCGTCTTGATTAAAGGCAGAAAGTATATTTAAAACTATGAGCATTCTTTCTTCACAAATAATGTATAACTTAAGCTTGCGACTTCATTAACTTAAACAGTCAAAACAGTTCAGCTGTCTTATTTATTACGTTAGATTATATACGAGTACTATAATTATTTTATCTAGTTAAGTTTGCTTTTTAGCTAGTACGATAAATATGCTATTTTAGGCAAATAATCCTTTAGTTAGTTATCATCTACCTATCCTTTTTCCCAACCGTGTTGGGGTCGGCTGCCAGCCTAACCGGATTCAGCTGGATACCGGTGTTTTACGTGGAGCGACTGCCTATCTGACCTCCATAACCCAGTAACTGGGCGACACGATACCTCTTGGTTAGACTGGTCCGAGTTTCTGACTAACCAGTAACGACTGTCAAAGTTCTACGAATGACAACCGGGACCGACGGCTTTACGTGCTTTCCGAGGCACGGGATGTCAGTGATGTCTAAGATAAACTTTAGAATGTACATATGAATTGAAAAAGTCACATTGGTACTTGCCCGGATTCGAACCCACAACCTCTTACACGAGAGGCGGGCGAATTAATTTATAGAATAGAATAGAATAGAATAGAATTTATTTCTTAGTATACGGTATTACAGATGTTATAACGTTACACAGTATTGTTCTCATACACTACCGTTTCCGGCGTAGAAATGTTACAATAGCCGGAGAGCTGGTGAACCCTCCTACTAACGGTCGTCCTGTAAGGCTAGAAATTTGTGGAGTGATGAGTCATAGTACACCAAGGCCAACAACAATGACCTGGCAGGCAACAACCCTGCACGTCATCAGTCTTTTTATTTTTTTTAATGTAAAATAAATAATAAAAAAAAACGTTCTTCTGTAAGCTTCAAAATTTAATATAATTTAGTTTATTGATTAATAATTATGGAAAAAAATTGACAGGCGATTTGGGTAAGCAGAAGTATCTGCCAGGCGAATCGAAAGGTGCATAGTTTAGGGGGGAAAATAAACTTTCTCCTGTAAAGTTGAAATTTAAGTATGTGTTTGAGCAAATCATTAAAAAGAAATGTGTACAATGACAGGCGGTTCTGAGCAGCATAAGACCTTGACAGGCGAGGGGAAAGATGCTAAGAGCGGGCGAGTAAGAGGCGTAACGTGAATGCGTATAGTGTGAAACACATTAAATAAAATTAAAAATTATAGATGCAATATTTTTTATTAATTGTAGTGTAATCTACATTATTTTTTACATTAATTATCATTATCATCCGACACTTCTTCACTACTACTTCTTTCGTCATAATCGAGGAGATGCTGCTTCGGCAGCATCTCCTTCAAACCAATTGAAATCGTAGTGATTATCGCAGCTTTATTTATTTATTTTATGGCTCTCTAACGACTTACTCACTAATACACTTAGTTACAATAATAGGTTTTATGACATATTTTTATGATAGTGGTCATGTATAGGAGTGCACATCACTTGTACCTATTAACATAAGTTAAAACATTACAAACAATAAAAAGTGGATAAAAAGACGACAAAAGCTGTTATAGGAATTAAATAATAATAATAGCCAGGATTATTCATCAGCAACTTGCTCTGAAATACAATATTGTGGAATCGGGAGTACCGTATTACAGGTATGTGCTCGACCCAGTTCTTGAGAATAGCCATATCACATTATACTGGGATCGATCTATTATCACAGACAAAACTATTGTTGCCAATAAGCCTGACATTGTGGTAATAGATCGATTAGAGCGTCGGGCAATGATTGTTGACATAGCCGTTCCACATGATGAGAACCTCGTGAAAGCCAAGAAGTATAAGCAGTCTAAATACCTTGACTTGGCTCGCGGGGTTGTCGACATGTGGGACGTAGATTCAGCAGTCATTGTACCGATAGTGGTGACGGCCAATGGCATAATAGCTAAGAGCCTCGACCAACACCTAAGGAGGCTCTCGCTAGGCAGCTGGATCAAGGGCCTGATGCAGAAGGCGGTACTCCTGGGCACGGCGCGCATTGTCCGGAGGTTCCTCTCTCTGGTGCCCTGACCATCGGTAGCTTGGACCCTGTTCCGATGCCAGTGGGCTACTATTTTTTATATTTTTAAATGTTATTTTTTATATTAATACCTATTTAAAAATGTAATTTATATGTATGTAATTATGTATACTGAATAAATGGGAAAATAATAATAGTATAATATCTTAGGACAATTCACACACGGTCATCTGATCCCAAGCTAAGCAGAGCTTGTGTTATGGTAACCAGACAACTGGTATACATACTTATATAGTTTATAAATATATACATATTATAGATAAATTACACCCAGACACAGAAAAAACAATCATGTTCATCATACAAAGTTTGTCCTGGGTAGGAATCGAACCCAAGACCTCCGGCTTAGCAGTCAGAGTCACTCACCACTAGACCAACAGGCCCAGGCGTCAAAACATAGTTTAAAAAGCTTTACATCAGATTGTCCTAAGGAAATAGGATAAAAACAAAAAAAAAGAATATAAAAAGTATTCTATGTCCGTCCCCTGGTCCTAAGCTACCTCCCCACCAAATTTCAATCAAATCGGTTCTGCTGTTGTTGAGTTATAAAATGTGTAACTAACACGACTTTCTTTTATATATATACAGGATGGAATATTTCCATGGGCCCTGAAAGAAAACTACCTTAAATCATTAAGATAGATTATTTTACTTAAAGGAAACATTCCCTTATTTTTTTAAAGAAATAAAACTACATTAAAAAATTTCGAAAATTCGCTTGTCACACTCGGGAATTGAACTGGCTTAAAATGGGAAAAAACAACATTCTGTACTTTTATGACGTTAATCGATAGATCATTTATAAGGATCAAATCTTTCTAACAAACATGGTAAATAAAATTAAAGGGAAAACCATGAAATTTTAACTTGTCAAATCAAAGGACGACTTTAGCTATCGAAATTTTCGTTCAACTAAAGTAAAATTCTTAAAATGTATGGTTTTCCTTTAATTTAAATAACCATGTTTATTAAAGAGATTTTGTCCTTATGAATGACCCTAACGTTTGACATCATAAAAATAGACTGTGTTACTTTTTTGGATTTTTTTGGATTTTTTGTGGTCAGATAGGCAGTCGCTCGACATAAAACACCGGTATCCAGCTGGATCCGGTTAGGCTGGCAGCCGACCCCAACACGGTCGGGAAATGGCTAGGGAGATGATGACTTTTTTGGATTTTAATCGGTTCGATTCCCGGGAGTGGTAAGCAAAATTTCGAAAAACTTTGAATGCAGTTTTGTTTCTTTTTAAAAATAATCTCTCAACGATTTAAGGTAGTTTTCTTCCAGGGCCCATTAAAACGTTCCACCCTGGATAATAAATAGATTTGAAATATATTTTTATATTTGTACGTGAATGAAATGTAGATTTGACTTTTTGAAAAGTAAATCAATTTTAAACACACTGAAATCTATATTATACTTATATTTGTATACAAAATAGTATAATATGTATAAGTTAATAATTTTCGTGTCATATGTGGCAAGAAACTTCTCATAGCGTGCGTTATCCAATCTTTGACATTTTGATCCGTACATGATGATGATAATTAATGTAAAAAATAATGTAGATTACACTACAAGTAATAAATAATATTGCATCTATAATTTTTAATTTTATTTAATGTCATTCACAGTATACGCATTCACTTTACACCTCTTACTCGCACGCTCTTAGCATCTTTCCCCTCGCCTGTCAAGGTCTTATGCTGCTCAGAACCGCCTGTCATTGTACACATTTCTTTTTAATGATTTGCTCAAACACATACTTAAATTTCAACTTTACAGGAGAAAGTTTATTTTCCCCCCTAAACTATGCACCTTTCGATTCGCCTGGCAGATACTTCTGCTTACCCAAATCGCCTGTCAATTTTTTTCCATAATTATTAATCAATAAACTAAATTATATTAAATTTTGAAGCTTACAGAAGAACGTTTTTTTTTATTATTTATTTTACATTTAAAAAAATAAAAAGACTGATGACGTGCAGGGTTGTTGCCTGCCAGGTCATTGTTGTTGGCCTTGGTGTACTATGACTCATCACTCCACAAATTTCTAGCCTTACAGGACGACCGTTAGTAGGAGGGTTCACCAGCTCTTGGGCTACAAGTACATTTAATATTAACATTACTATAAATAAGGATTAATTTAAAAATTTGCAATTAGGACTATCATTAAAACATTAAAACATTAAAATTCAAATTAAATATACAATGTCAATCTTAAGATCTAAATCAAATTTAACATTTTATATTAATATATTTAGACGTATACATATAAAACATTAAAATTCAAATTAAATATACAATGTCAATCTTAAGATCTAAATCAAATTTAACATTTTATATTAATATATTTAGACGTATACATATATATAGTTACTTAATATTATGAACATAAATATAACTATAGTTTATAATTTAGGTTTATAATTTAGAAAATCGTTAATGCAATAAAAACATTTTTCCAAAAGCCAACAAAATATATATAATCCTTTAGTTAGTAGTTATATACAAAAAAATGAACAAGTATTTTTCCGACAAAAACTAAATTTAACCTAAAAATGAACTAGAACATCAACGAAGTGGTGGATCGTCGTCCACTTTGTTGAACTTTTCCGTGACGTTACGCCTAACCTAACTTTGATGCTGTTCGTCTTTGTGTTTTTTTATTAAGCAAAAAAAAATCGTCTAACGAACGGATTCAACAAAATGCGATATTTTTAATGTAGTCATTATTTATTTTCTTCTTACTAGCTGCCTCCATCTAGCCGTTTTCAATTACTTTAAAAAGTATTTGAATGTTGTCAAATGTTATTATTGTTTTATTCAATAAACATTTCACTTTGACTACTTCACTCCACTCGGCTACAAATGGAAAAATAGAATAGTTTTTTTTCTTTATTCAATCACTGAGCAATTTCTTGTTTCGTCAATCACAAAGTTGGTACGTATCTTTGCAACTTCAAGACTAATAGCTTTCTTTAAAACAAATTCATTCTTTTTATACTTCAGCCAAATTCGATAAACAATTTTTGACAACTGACATTCAATTTGACAAGGGTATAATTTACGTGTTGCAAATTATAATGGTGCGACTTTACTCGGCGAAACTATCCTATGTCCTTTCTTAGACTATGGACTATCTCTGTACCAAATTTCATTTAAATCGGTTTAGCAGTTTTGGCTTGAAAGCAAGACAGACATACAGAGAGACCGTTACTTTTGCATTTATTATATTAGTATGCCAATTTAGTTCATCAAAACATTTTAAGGCTAGTTTTATTAACTTTCAGGTGTAATTAACTTCTAAGATAATAATTTTACTAGACAAAATACAAGATTTTGCACTCCAAAAGTAACACGATGTGTATAAAATGCCTGAAGGTAGAAACTTTCACAAATTACGAGTATGTTTCCATACGATGAAACGGGAGAATTCTGCTAAAATATAGGGTATCTGTGTACTTAAGTTTATAAGCCTAGGTATTACATGAACCAATTAATCGATTTTAGTTACTGTTATGTCATATGAGATGTTATATTCTTACTAATAATATAACTGCGAAAGTTTGTATGTAAATTGATGTTTGGTAGTACGAGAAAACTACTGAATGGGTTTTGATAAAACTTGATTATACATCAAAATATCACATAAGCTATAATTGTATTGGTTTCAACTAACAACGTAAGAAACCCAACATCTCGACAAACATTAACAATAAGGGATATTTAGACAGGCCGTTAAAAATTCAAAGTATCAAATTATCATAAAAATAAAATCATTATAAAAAACTAGCTTTTGCCCGCGGCTTCGCTCGCGTTAGAAAGAGACATAAAGTAGCCTATGTTACTCTCCATCCCTTCAACTATCTCCATTAATAAAATCACGTCAATTCATCGCTCCGTTTCGCCGTGAAAGAAAGACAAACAGACAGACAGACAGACACACTTTCCCATTTATAATATTAGTATGGATACCCATTATTAATAATTCCAATGAACGCGATAAAATATATAATTTTTCAAAGTTCATAAGCCGTACTCATTACCGAACGTTCACACGCCATTTATAAAACATCAGTTATTTGGTAGTTCACACCTGTTTAATAATTCAGAACTTCGTTGGCTATCACTGACTTACATTTCAAATTATATTGTTTATAAGCGGCCCGCCTCTCCGCTCGTCGCACCGCGCTTACTCACGGCATGCTCTGAATAGCTTCCTACGTTTGTTTTCGCCGCTGCAGACACAGGAAAGCGTCTAAATAATCATCAATCTAATTTCTAAGGAATCATATTTACTTAGTGAAAAAGTAATTGAAGACCACACTACCGATTTGGGGTAACCTGTTATGAGAATTGTGTTGTGAAATAAATAAATAATAAAATAAATTTTATACGCGACAGATACAATGTCAATTGGTACTTTTGTTTCTTATTTTACCCATTTAAGTTTGGAATTTCCAAAAATCCTTTCTTATTAGTTACCTACGTATTACAAAGAACACACCCTGCAAGTTTTATGTTTCTAGGAGCAGCGGTTTGCGCTGTAATCAATTAATCAGTTTGCCATTTTATTATCCGTACTAATATTATAAATGCGAAAGTACGAGTAACTCCGTGTGTCTGTCTTTCTGTCTTTCTGTTTGTCTCTTCTTCACGCCTAAACCACTGAACCGATTTGAATGAAATTTGGTACAGATATAGTCTGGCACACAAATTAAATTCAAAAACAATTATAAAAAATTAACATAAAATTAAATAATAAAATTAAAGATAACAATAAAATAAATATGAATCGGCAAGACCTTACGTGCCAGGGGAGCTAGCTACAGTCTACTACTACTGCATACAGTCGTATCCAGCGCCCCAGGATCGGAGAGTCCCACCGGTCAGCCACCGTCCTCAAAATGATGTTTTGGCTGTCGCGTACACGGCGCAGTAAGGAGGCGCACCTTTTCCGTATGATTGTGGAAAAACTGTCCACACGCGCGTCCGCAAACATTCCAGACGCGCTACTAAAACGCGGCAGCCCCACCAGCACCCGGAACGCGTTATTGTATTGACATCACAGGTCGGCCCATAGCATACATAGGATAGTTTTCATCCCGGAAATCTCCCGGGAACAGGAACTACTATTCTACGCGGACGAAGTCGCGGGCAAAAGCTAGTTTTAAATAAGATAATAATGGCAGTAGGTTGCAGCCAAAGATCTCATTTTTAGATCCTATCTAATTAACAGTGGCATAACCCCTTTATAGTTGAAATAATGCTATCGTTCGGAATTGGCCCTCAGGGCGGTCTCAACAGTTTAATGAGTCAATATTCGAACTCTAAGTTTACTACATTAACTATATTGTGTAAGTTCGCCGTACTGAAGCTGTGATTCGATAGCAGAGTATCAGTAGTAAAATAATTTATGTCGTGTGTAACTATTAAATTATAATCATATTGGTTGCCGGGTTTGATTAATCTACAAACTGCAACCACATTGTAGATCAATCCATATGTACTTTCTAAAGTCTATTTTGGACATCACTGATATCTTATACCTCGGAAGCACGTAAAGCCATTGGTCCCGGTTGTCCTTCGTAAAGTCGTTTCGGGTAGTCAGTAACCAGAAAGTCTGGCCAGTCTAACTAAGAGGGCATTCGCTTCGCATAAAAAATTGGTATCAAACATGTGGAAGTATAAGTGGAACCAACTGCAACCGCAGGTTTGGAGAAATATAATGTAATTTGACGAGAAAACTCTTAGTATGGCATCAGCACATAATTGTTTCTTGACACTTCAATATTTTCATTTTTTTGCTTACTCACATAAAAATACAACAATGCTGAACAGTTATCTGCTTAGTTACAGCTTTAGTTTTTTTCTGCAACTCGTAAGAATTTTCGGAATGATTGATAACAGAACCTGTTTGTATTTGATAGCCAGATTTAAGAGAAACATTATAAACTACTAGGTATATTTCCTGCGGTTTAACTTGCGTTATACTGCTCCACCCCCGTCATAGCGTGATGTTTTATGTAAACTGCAAAAGAGACCAGAGGGCCTAGCCAAGTGGCATTGTAGAATAGAAAACGAAAACGAATAGATTGTAAAATGTATGGAATTGGCATAAGCTTTCGCTAAACAATTTGACATCTCCATACATTTGACAATCGTTTTCGTTTCGCTATCTATTCTACAATGCCACTTGTCTAGGGGGGCAGAGTAGTCGTCTCAGAAACAAAGAAAGAAAAGAAAGAAAAACTATTCATTTGGCACACAAACACACCCCAAGTAAAATGAGTTAAGGACAGGAAGAAGACAGACACACACAGTGCAGAAAATCACATGCCGCAAAAAAAAAACAATAATAAAGAAGAGAAAAAAAAAGACACTGCGGTCTCGCGGCTGCGCCAAATAGTCTATCTAGACTTATTGGTAAAAAAATACAATATCGACATGTAAAAGTGTTAAGTAAGTATGGAGTTTCTTGCCCATTCTTCTCCATACATAACAACATTTCCGAATAGATGATTCACTTTTGTTTATAACGAATGGTAGATTCACTTTTGTTTATAAGTATGACGTTTCAAAGTGCCTTTTTTGGCCTAATGGAAATAAATGATTTGACTTTGACTTTGACTTTGTTATCATTTAACCAATTCACAAGATAAATATAACATTTCTTTTAAATTTCAATGTTGCAATGCTACTGAAAAACATGCGCAGAAAGCTTCTACAAAGCATACCGTAAAAATACTAAACTAACACATGCTCGGCTAGCTTCAATCTAAGTTGTTGTATTATAGGTCAATACTCCCAATAAGGGCGCCTTAATCTCTCTTATTCTACAGTCAAAATGTCAATTTAAGTCCCTTAACTCGATCGAAAACGGTTTAAGCAGATGCTTCTTGACTTTCACGAAGTTTCTAGAATCTTATTTACTTTGTACTGCCTTTAAATTGGTTCAATAAACTTCAGATAAATAGATTCGGTAAGTTTAGTTCAGATCTATAGTATAGTTAAAGCCGCTTGTTTTGATTTTGGTAGTCGGAGAAACGAATTTTCTTAGAATCTAATATCACTGAGCCTTGAGAACAGCCTTAACTATAAACCGTCCAATTCTTTTTTAAGACCGCACCAAAAACCTTTTTCTAAACCTAACACGATTCTCTAGAATTTCTAGATAGTTTTATCTGGGGACGTTTGGCGATAGAAAAAATCCGACAATCGTGAATGGACAAATTCAAGCTTATTCAACTTTTTATCAGGTTTCTGATGGTTCTAACAATTGTTGGTATTGGTCCTTTTAATTGAATTGAACAGATTATTGATTCTTTGTTGTGTTAAACTGGGATTAGAATAGTGAAAAAGTTATTTAAGGACAAGATTATGCCAGGTTTTTACTGACATCGCAGCATTAAATTCACACGACAATGTACAGTATGATTTTTGTTGGATGAAAATAGTAATAAAATGAAAGAAACTGTACATATAGTGTGCTATACCTCAATGATATATTTACCATCTTTTCAAGCATTTGACAACAGATACGTTTAATTCAACAAAATAAACGTAACTGTTTCATTGCGTTTGTGTATTTAAAGTGTCTTATTATTCGTATTGCGGATGTGTATATTATTATTATTATTAACGTTTATTTCAGACCATTATAATCCATATTTTTATTATTATTATTATAACTAGCCCGTACTGTCCCACTGCTGGGCAAAGGCCTCCCTCCATTCCTTCCATCTGTCGCGACTTTGCGCTACGTCTGGCCATTCCTCAAGGAAGTCGACCAAGTCGTCCCGCCATCTCTTTCTTGGTCTGCCGCGTCTCCGTCTCCCCATTTCGGGGCACCAGTCTTGGGCTCTGCGGGCCCATTTATTGTTAGGCATGCGGCAGACGTGTCCAGCCCAGTCCCATTTTAGTTGGGCAGCCTTTTGAGCCACGTCAATGATTTGTGTTTTGGAGCGCAGGGTAGTGTTGAACACTATAATCCATATAAATTAAATTAAAAACAATTAGTAAATTAAAATAAATAACAAATCGTCACATTAAAATCACAATGTATAGACAGCGATGACCACGTAAAATCCAGTAGACCGTTAGCTTGTTTGCCATCAACTGACATTAAGATATAATATAAAATCTCGGTCAACATCTTTTATAAATAATGCTAAATCAACAATAGAAAAACTAGCTCGGCTTTGAGCACACAAAGATCAAAGTTGGAGTATAGGTGTCACTGTTTCGACATTCGATACAAATGATACGTCACACGCAATGTACGCAAGAAGCAGACTAAGCGCTTTGTCAACTTAATTTAACTTCGCCTTGTTGTAATATTCTTTGTGGAATATTTTCTTAATACATAAAATGATTGTTTCTCATCTAAATCCATCTTAACATTTTTAATGTGAAAGTTCTTTGTTTGTGTTTTACGCTTTAGTAGGTAACCACAAAAGCGATTTTGATGAAATTAGGCATTGAAACACCCAAAAGAAAGATGTGGGCTATTTTAAAACTACGACCAAAATATTTCACACAATAAACTGAACCTTGAAACCCACAACTACCGCAATACAACTACCTCAAATAGCATATACGAAAAAAAAATACTCCATCAGTTTAAATTATGAAAAAATAAATAAATAGCACGTACATTTTTTGACGGGCTAAACAGAATGCCAATTGTTTTAATATAGTCATATTCCTTATTACTAGTAAGTAACGATATTTCTTACTTATTCTTAAAGCTTTGTACGGAACCCTCGATGGGAGAGTCCGGCTCGCACTGCGGTTTTCAACACAGCAATCTTCACGACAATATTGTAAAGACTTTTGTTGCCAATCATCAGATAGGTATTGTTTTTTTCGCTCGCTCGGAACAATTGCATTAAATCTAAAACCGCTATTTTCAGTATCGAGGTATTTTATCTGAAATTTCTAAAGACGTCACAGAGAATGAGATATCGAAAATAAACGTTTATTGGAGTCACGGTCAGTGGTACTGAAATAGACATTTGTAGCCGCAATACTGAAGATTCTGCTAGTTTATGAATAGAAGTTAGAAGAAAACGAAGATTAAAATTGTTTTTGAACACTTGTTCATAATGAAACTCTTTTTAATTATGTAAGGTACTTCATCATCATCTCTCCTAGACTTTTCCCAACTATGTTGGGGTCGGCTTCCCAAATTACCGGATTCAGTTAGGTACCAGTGTTTTACGTAAAGCAAGTGCCTATCGGACATCCGCAACCCAGTTACTGGGCGACAGGATTAGACTTTAGGTTAGACTGGTCAGACTTTCTGGCTTCCGACTACACGTAACAATCGACAAAGTTCTACAAATGACAACCGAGATCAACTACATTACGTGGTTTCCGAGGCAGTGATGTTTTAAATAACTTAAGAAAGTACATACATATTTATATGAGTTGAAAAAGTCACATCGGTACTTGTCCAGATTCGAAATCCTTAACCCCTCAGACGAAAAATAAAACTTAAAGATGCTTTCTTTTACATTCAAAAATAATATTGAATGATGCTGTTGTAGTACTTTAATTTTAATTTACCACAAAAATAGTTCAGTTACGTGTTATTGTCATCTCTATAACTGTCACATTTCTATTGTCGTATCTATCGTCTGTAACTTTCACTCTTATTTCTTGCCTTGCCACTTTATTTCCCCTTCCAATCTCACATTTATATTATTTGGAAACTTTGTCCTGTAATGTGGAATTTATCCCATATCGTAAACGTCACTAGATTAGGAACACATACATGCCCATAAAAATGTATATTATACCAAGTGCAGGGATCGACAAATCCGACCGTGAGATTTCGAAGCTATTCCAAACATGACAATTCTAAAAATTCTTACATACTTCCATAACATTGATTACATTCAAACATATACCTACTTACTTCTACACGTACTTGACCTTTTCAAAGGCTAGCTCAATCATAACAATTATGATAACGACCTTTAATTACAAATAATCGTATGACGATAATAGTCAGTAATAGGTATGGTTACAATTACAGACAGTATGATTATAATTATTTGTTACTGGGTTTTGGAAGGAGCGTGAATTGGGGGGTTCGAAAAGTAGTCACTCTATGGATGTAATCAGTTGTAGGTACCTATTTAAAAAAATAGTTCATGTAAACCATTGGTCGCGGTTGTCATATACACTAATGTTAGATGAATATAAGGTCAAAATAGCACTTTTAAGGGTTCCGTAGCCAAATGGCAAAAACGGAACCCTTATAGATTCGTCATGTCTGTGTGTCTGTCCGTCTGTCTGTCTGTCTGTCTGTCCGTCCGTATGTCACAGCCATTTTTTTTCCGAAACTATAAGAGCTATACTGTTGAAACTTGCTGAGTGGATGTATTCTGTAAACCGCATTAAGATTCTGATACAAAAATAAAAAATAAATAAAAAATTTTGGGGGTCCCCATACATAGAACTTAAACCCAAAAATTTTTTTTTTATCATACCCATATGTGTGGGGTATCTATGGATAGGTCTTCAAAAATGATATTGAGGTTTCTAATATCATTTTTCTCTAAACTGAATAGTTTGCGCGAGAGACACTTTCAAAGTGGTAAAATGTTGGTCCCCCCCCCCCCTGTAACTTCCAAAATAAGAGTATGACAAATCAAAAAAAATATATGATTATTACCATTTACCAATTTTCGGTGGAAGTTTACATTACCATGTAAACTTCCACCGAAAATTGGTTTGAACGAGATCTAGTAAATAGTTTTTTTTTAATACGTCATAAACCGTATATCGTAATTTACCTTTCATTCAATCAACTCAAATATAAAAATTAAAAGAAAACATTTAATTTTTTAAACTTATAAGTGGGAATACTTATTGTGACGGACGGGAAACTACGGAACCCTACATTGAGCGTGGCCCGACACGCTCTTGGCCGGTTTTTTTTTGTTTAAGAAGAGGCCATCTTAACTTTGCACGATTGTAAGGGGTTTGTTAATGTACACAGGTATATTATGATGGAAACTACGATCACGTTGCAGCCAGCCCTGACGTAAGTGGTCGAAAGTTAGTGTTATTATGAGTTACGAATCTAAAACTTTAGGTCAAACCGATAGTAGATATTTTGTTTCTTTGATCAAATCGAGGACATAATGTCGTCAGGTTCCATTTTCAGATGTTCAGTGTCTTAGGTCACGCGAGGTCACGATTGTAGGTATACCAAGATTGCAGAAAGGTCCTGAATATAGTTGGCACACTATATTTTCGGATCCTTTTTAAGGTTCGGTTAAAGTTTTATGGAAAATTACTTTCTACCCGTACCGATTCCGTGCCCCGTCATACTGGGGCTCAAATCTGCTATTGCAATAATGGTTCAATAATCGATTTTTAACGTATAACGTCAAAGTTTTGACACATTTCCTGTTTAAAAACTGTCAAATTTGTCAAGTATTTGGTCAATGACTGGTCATTTAGATACGATTGCAAAAGCAGACTTGAGTTCCGATATAGTTTGCGCTGGATCCTATGTTTTACATTCCCGTCAAAAATTGGCGCAGCCGTAATAGTAGGAAGACACAGCCCGACTTTAGAATTTGTTTAAGATCTGTGAAATATTCGCCGAGTTACGCAACTTTTTGGTAAAAATACTTCTAGCACACTCCCAGGTTGAATATAAATTATTTAAATAAATATACATTACAAATACGAACGGACGGAAGGAAATTTAGTCTGTTACGCAATTTCACTGTTATCATACGAATGACGTGCGCCAATGTGGAGGAATTCCGGGTGTCTTCTAGTTGAACGAGGGTTTGAAGACCGTTGAATTATGTATATGAAAATATTCATGGTACTGAGAAACTAACAGTTTGGTTTACAGCTGCTAGTGACAATGATTGAGCACTTGGGAAGCAGTTTTAGAGTTGAGTATAGAATAGAAGAATAGAATATTCTTTATTGTACACCAATAGGACAAAAACAGTAAAGGACAACACAAACAAATAAGGCCACCTTTGAATGAAAACAGTATGTCTGAATGAAAACAGTAATTTCGTTAGATCACTTCTGTGTCTATCTTCCATGCAATCTGTCAAAAACACCTTTAAAGATGAACCTTACAAAACTTTTGTAGTATATTATTTTTCCACTGAATTAATATGATTACTAACATTTTTTTTTTAAATATACATAGTTTAAAGATACTAACCTTACACCATTTTTCCGCATATTGACAGAATTTTGAGATAGATTCCAGTCCGTGATATTGAATTCAAAAGTCTTTTAAGAAGTTTAATGTTTTGCAAATAAATTCCTCGACAAAAAAATGCGGCGCAGAGCGTAAAGTTATGATCATTTGTCTATGTACACCATATACGTTGTTTGACTGTACCTACTACTAGATTTCAGCCACTAATCAAGTTAAGGAAGTAGTTAGTCAGCTCAAGGAAACAATCCTTCTTGGAGATAAGCTGGGAATCTCTTTGTTTACGTAAATATGCGAAATACATGAGAGTATAAACTACTGTTTTTTTAAATATAATTTGGTTATTCTGAAGGCCGTAATACACCGAAAAGGACAACTACCTGTCGCGGTCGCGGTCAGATACTGCAGAAGTATTTTGATAGCGTGTGTGCAATATTAGAAGAGCCTGTGTAAAGGAGTTCATTCGGAAAAGTAAGACTACCATAATTATGTCTATCGCTAAGCAGCGTTACTTTTCCCGGTTTAGAACGTATAATGCTGGTGTAATTAAAGCAGCACATAGTCAAAGTCTTATAAGACATTATTGTCCTCCGAGGTTTACCGTAATCTTTGGATACTTCTCCGCTTCTGTAGGTCGAGGCATGACAAAAAGCCTGTTGTTGCCTTTCTCTGTAAATAGGCAATCCAACAAGAAAAGAATTTTCCGAATTCCGAATTCGAACTAGTATACTAGTTCGAATATTGGAAAATTCTTTTTTCCTGAGATTAGCGCGTTCAAATAAAAACTCTTTTTCTTTATAAATATCATCATTGTCTCTGAAATTGCAACGTATCTGTAACTGCATGACCTGCTGAACATTTAACATCAATTAGCCGTCAGCTAGCCATTCAATGAAATAAAAAAATACCTTCCACACCAATACCACTAAGTGTTCGGGGCTTCCAAACATTAATAAACCGCCAATACCGATAGCTTTTATTCGACAGTTTAAAAGCAACAATTTTCAGTCAAAGTTTCGACCCAAGCATTATCATGTCGATGCACACTCTACATAATCCTGTGTTGCAATTCACAACGAGTGTACTTACAGCTTAAGTCGCGAGGCTATGAATATGACACCCCCTGAGCACACTAAAGGAATTTCGCGTGACTATACATATGAACAGACTAGCATGCTTGCTTGCGTGTGTAGCAAAAATGTAAGAACATTTGGTAGTAAACGATTTGACAATGTGTCGTTGGTATTGTTATCCTTGTATCGCATTTGAGTATACGATCAGCTTTAAGTGGCGTTATAGTATGATGCAGTTTCTATCACGTATAGAGAACACGTAACATACAAAGTTACAATATTTTGGCTTTTTGATCAACAATCGAAGGCATATTCCCGTTAAAGCACCATTTTTTTTTGGGCACTGAGACGATGAGCAAACATATTCTCTTATGAGCACTAATTAAAATTTTAACGTGGTGTTCAAAGGGCAATTAAAAAAACAACTTTATTCCCTTTTGGGGACCTACGGTAGTTTCTAGTTATTGGCCCACAATCGCCTCTTATCTTTTTATTAATCTTAAACACAGAGCTTAAGATAATTACTAATAATATTAGTAATTATCTTAAGCTCTGTGTTCTTCATATTATGAAGTTTAACAACATATTAATTATGATTGGCATTTTGAATCAGTGGAGGCGCCTGTATATCAAGCATAAGAATCCGAAGACGATCAAGTACCAAAATGTTTTTTCTATACATATAATGTACTTTCTAAGGGATCTGGTACACTTGCGCGAAAGACATTTGCGCGAAAGACACTTGCGCGCGGACGTTTGGGCGAATGGACACATGCGCGAATGGACGTTTGCGCCCATAGACATTTCCGCGAATGGACACTTGCGCGACTAGACGTTTCCGCGCCAAACCACTTGCGCGAAGCCCTTTGCGCGACGGACACTTGCGCGCCAGACAGTTTCGCGAGAGACGTTTGCGCCCAAACACTTCCGCGACTAGACACTTGCGCGAACTTTTTTCCAAAGGACATTGGGCAAATTAAAAAATATTATTAAGGGGTACCAATCTTTTTTTATTTACTTAGTTTTTATTATATGGCGTCCACATACCTACCGAGGGTGGTAAGTCGTTTTCAAAAGCAAGATGGCGGCCATGATATTTTTCACAAAATACGTCATGGGTGTCGTTTTCATGGTTTTTTGGGGTGCTAAGGTCGAAAATGAGGTCGATTTGAGAATCCAAGATGGCGGCCGTGACCTTTCTCACAATATGCGTCATGGGTGTCGTTTTCAAGGTTTTTTAGGGTGCTAAGGTCGAAAATGAGGTCGATTTGAGAATCCAAGATGGCGGCCGTGACCTTTCTGACAATATGCATCATGGGTGTCGTTTTCAAGGTTTTTTGGGGTGCTAAGGTCGAAAATGAGGTCGATTTGAGAATCCAAGATGGCGGCCGTGACCTTTTTCACAATATGCGTCATGGGTGTCGTTTTCATGGTTTTTTGGGGTGCTAAGGTCGAAAATGAGGTCGATTTGAGAATCCAAGATGGCGGCCGTGACCTTTCTCACAATATGCATCATGGGTGTCGTTTTCATGGTTTTTTGGGGTGCTAAGGTCGAAAATGAGGTCGATTTGAGAATCCAAGATGGCGGCCGTGACCTTTCTCACAATATGCGTCATGGGTGTCGTTTTCATGGTTTTTTGGGGTGCTAAGGTCGAAAATGAGGTCGATTTGAGAATCCAAGATGGCGGCCGTGACCTTTCTCACAATATGCATCATGGGTGTCAATTTCGTGGTTTTTTGGGGTGCTAAGGTCGAAAATGAGGTCGATTTGAGAATCCAAGACGGCGGCCGTGACCTTTTTACAATATGCGTCATGGGTGTCGTTTTCATGGTTTTTTGGGGTGCTAAGGTCGAAAATGAGGTCGATTTGAGAATCCAAGATGGCGGCCGTGACCTTTCTCACAATATGCGTCATGGGTGTCGTTTTCATGGTTTTTTGGGGTGCTAAGGTAAAAAATGAGGTCGATTTGAGAATCCAAGATGGCGGCCGTGACCTTTCTCACAATATGCATCATGGGTGTCGTTTTCATGGTTTTTTGGGGTGCTAAGGTTGAAAATGAGGTCGATTTGAGAATCCAAGATGGCGGTCGTGACCTTTTACACAATGTGCGTCATGGGTGTCGTTTTCATGGTTTTTTGGGGTGCTAAGGTCGAAAATGAGGTCGATTTGAGAATCCAAGATGGCGGCCGTGACCTTTTACACAATATGCGTCATGGGTGTCGTTTTACCCCTCCTTACCACCTTAGCACCCCAAAAAACCATGAAAACGACACCCATGACGCAAATTGTGTAAAAGGTCACGACCGCCATCTTGGATTCACAAATCGACCTCATTTTCGACCTTAGCACCCCAAAAAACCATGAAAACGACACCCATGACGCACATTGTGTGAAAGGTCACGACCGCCATCTTGGATTCTCAAATCGACTTCATTTTCGACCTTAGCACCCCAAAAAACCATGAAAACGACACCCATGATTCATATTGTGAGAAAGGTCACGGCCGCCATCTTGGATTCTCAAATCGACCTCATTTTCGACCTTAGCACCCCAAAAAACCATGAAAACGACACCCATGATGCATATTGTGAGAAAGGTCACAGCCGCCATCTTGGATTCTCAAATCGACCTCATTTTCGACCTTAGAACCCCAAAAAACCATGAAAACGACACCCATGACGCACATTGTGTGAAAGGTCACGACCGCCATCTTGGATTCTCAAATCGACTTCATTTTCGACCTTAGCACCCCAAAAAACCATGGAAACGACACCCATGATTCATATTGTGTAAAAGGTCACGACCGCCATCTTGGATTCTCAAATCAACCTCATTTTCGACCTTAGCACCCCAAAAAACCATGAAAACGACACCCATGACGCATATTGTGTAAAAGGTCACGACCGCCATCTTGGATTCTCAAATCGACCTCATTTTCGACCTTAGCACCCCAAAAAACCATGAAAATGACACCCATGACGCATATTGTGAGAAAGGTCACGGCCGCCATCTTGGATTCTCAAATCGACCTCATTTTCGACCTTAGCACCCCAAAAAACCATGAAAACGACACCCATGATGCATATTGTGAGAAAGGTCACGGCCGCCATCTTGGATTCTAAATAGACCTCATTTTCGACCTTAGCACCCCAAAAAACCATGAAAACGACACCCATGACGCACATTGTGTAAAAGGTCACGACCGCCATCTTGGATTCTCAAATCGACCTCATTTTCGACCTTAGCACCTCAAAAAACCATGAAAACGACACCCATGACGCATATTGTGTAAAAGGTCACGGCCGCCATCTTGGATTCTCAAATCGACCTCATTTTCGACCTTAGCACCCCAAAAAACCATGAAAACGACACCCATGACGCATATTGTGAGAAAGGTCACGGCCGCCATCTTGGATTCTCAAATCGACCTCATTTTCGACCTTAGCACCCCAAAAAACCATCAAAATGACACCCATGACGCATATTGTGAGAAAGGTCACGGCCGCCATCTTGGATTCTCAAATCGACCTCATTTTCGACCTTAGCACCCCAAAAAACCATGAAAACGACACCCATGATGCATATTGTGAGAAAGGTCACGGCCGCCATCTTGGATTCTCAAATAGACCTCATTTTCGACCTTAGCACCCCAAAAAACCATGAAAACGACACCCATGACGCACATTGTGTAAAAGGTCACGACCGCCATCTTGGATTCTCAAATAGACCTCATTTTCGACCTTAGCACCCCAAAAAACCATGAAAACGACACCCATGACGCATATTGTGTAAAAGGTCACGGCCGCCATCTTGGATTCTCAAATCGACCTCATTTCCGACCTTAGCACCCCAAAAAACCATGAAAACGACACCCATGACGCATATTGTGAGAAAGGTCACGGCCGCCATCTTGGATTCTCAAATCGACCTCATTTTCGACCTTAGCACCCCAAAAAACCATGAAAACGACACCCATGATGCATATTGTGAGAAAGGTCACGGCCGCCATCTTGGATTCTCAAATCGACCTCATTTTCGACTTTAGCACCCCAAAAACCATGAAAACGACACCCATGATGCATATTGTGAGAAAGGTCAAGGCCGTCATCTTGGATTCTGAAATTGACCTCATCATTGACCTTAGCACCCCAAAAAACCATGAAAACGACACCCATGACGCATATTGTGTAAAAGGTCACGACCGCCATCTTGGATTCTCAAATCGACCTCATTTTCGACCTTAGCACCCCAAAAAACCATGAAAATGACACCCATGGCGCATATTGTGTAAAAGGTCACGACCGCCATCTTGGATTCTCAAATCGACCTCATTTTCGACTTTAGCACCCCAATAAAACCTTGAAATTGACACCCATGACGTATTTTGTGAAAAATATCATGGCCGCCATCTTGCTTTTGAAAACGACTTACCACCAACGGTAGGTATGTGGACGCCATATAATAAAAACTAAGTAAATAAAAAAATATTGGTACCCCTTAATAATATTTTTAAATTTGCCCAATGTCCTTTGGAAAAAAGTTCGCGCAAGTGTCTAGTCGCGGAAGTGTTTGGGCGCAAACGTCTCTCGCGAAACTGTCTGGCGCGCAAGTGTCCGTCGCGCAAAGGGCTTCGCGCAAGTGGTTTGGCGCGGAAACGTCTAGTCGCGCAAGTGTCCATTCGCGGAAATGTCTATGGGCGCAAACGTCCATTCGCGCATGTGTCCGTCCATTCGCCCAAACGGCCGCGCGCAAGTGTCTTTCGCGCAAATGTCTTTCGCGCAGGTGTCCTGATACCCTTTCTAAGTATTCCTAAAAACTTGTGCCCGGAAAGCACGTAAACCATTGGTCCCAGTTGCCATTCATAAATCTTTGACAGTCGACGTTACGGGTATTCAGATGCCTGACAATCTGACCAGTTCTAACCAAAAGGTATCGTATCACCTAGGAACTAGGTTGTGAAGGTCTTACAGTTCACGTAAATCATTGGTATTCAGCTTAATTCGGTTAGACTGAAAACTGACCCCAAAATAGTTGGATAAGACTGATAAATTTACTTTCGTCATATCAACTAACTCTAAAATAACGACCTCTCGATTTGCTAACGTTTCCATGTCATATACATTCAATTTATTTAACGTTCGACATCGTAAGCTCTCAATATGATGATCGATCGATCTCATAAACTTTCGATGTGATAAAATATCAATATAATGAGCTAACGTAACGTTAGATGTCATGAACTTTGATGTAGTGTAATTCGATGTGGGGAAACAAGAATAGTATAATACTAAGTACCTTCTTGTAATATAAACTAAAAAAAATAACTTAAATTCAAATGTGTTTATTTTCACTAGACCGGACCGAGGACCGACCCGGTTGTCATTCGTAGAACTTTGACAATCGTTACGGGTATTCAGAAGCCAGAAAGTCTGACCAGTCTAACCAAAGGGTATCGTGTTGCCCAGTTACTGGGTTGTGAGTGTCTAATAGGCAGTCGCTACACGTAAAACACTGGTATCTAGCTGAATCCGGTTAGGCTGAAAGCCGACCCCAACTTAGTTGGGAAAAGACTAGGGAGATGATGATGAATCAAGTTGGCCATTTCAAAAAGTTTCCTTCACTTCAAGTATGTCTAAAGTCGAGATGCGTATTGTCTGTAACATCATCATCTCCCTAGCCTTTTCCCAAATTTGTTGCGGTAGGCTTCCAGCCTAGCTGGATTCGCCTAGCTTCCAGTGTTTTACGTGACGCGACTGCCTATCGGACTTCCACAACCCAGTCAATGAGCGACACGATACCCCTTGGTTGGACTGGTCAGTTTCTTGCTTCCCAAAACCCGTAACGACAGTCAAAGTTCTATGAACGACAACCGAGGCCAAAGGCTTTACGTGCGTTTTGAGGCAAGGAATGTCAGTGATGTCCATGATAAACTTTAGAAAGTACATAATAAATTGAAAAGTTACATTGATATTTGCCCATATTCGGAATCGCAACCTCTTACATGTAAGGCTGACGCCTTAACCACTGAGCCTCATTGTACGTAACAAACAATATAAATTAAGAAAATAATAAAAGGTACATCATGTTAAGATACAAAATGTCCACGTATTTTAACTTAAAAGGTAACATAATCACAAATAGCCAGTTTAACACGCCATTATCTAAATAATACCCAATAATTTAAAACCTCGAATAAATAATTAGAATCGAATTTGAGATTTTTCGCCTACCCCCGGGGTACGTTGTATAAATCATTCTTATCTAAACGCTACACCGAATGATACATTTAATACCAATACCAAAGCCAAAAGATTACCGGCAAAACGACTTGCGACATGCCAAGACTGAACGAGCTTTCCTCATAGATTTGGGTTAACGATGAAATGATTTCACGACTCGCTTCCTACTACAATAATCGAATATTTCCCTGGAATAGGCAATTAGATCCTCATCTCCATTCCATTCCGGGATTATGTTGTATGAAATTTGAATAATTTTACATTGTGATTTGACATTTTGATGAAATAAACAGCAGCTCTGTACGCAGGCAATATGCTGGAATATTTCATTTTCGTATGACTCCGGATTCCAGTGGTAACGTTTTGATAGGCAGTTTAATGTTAATATGGTGAATCTGGTATTTTCACGTCTAAAATTGGAAAGGCTATTGTGTAGTTATCAAATTTACTGTATTTGGGTGCACTTGGTCGCTAGCCCAAATTCGGTTGCCTATTGTTGATACTTTAGGTACCTCGTCCCAATGGCAAATGTTACTCTTTAAACAAGCAAAGTAATAAATGCATGCACACACAAAAAGCATTTTCAAAAAATTCAGTTCAATCACTTGAAGATATCTGCTTAAAAATTCAGAAGCAAGATTCTACCTGAACAAACATAGTTACATACTACATTCATACAAACATTGCAAGTTTACTGAAAGCTTGTAAAAAACCATATTTCAATTAAAATTAGCTTTGTTTGAGACTTTGCAAGAGGAAGTTGACAATTAACTGTATAAAAGAAACTTTTTATGTATCCAGTGACCTGTGGAGAATTGCAGTGTCCTTATTTCTATAAATGGCTTTGCCCACATCTGTTAGATGTACTAATAGATGTGGGCAAAGCCACCTAGTGGGTTGTAGAAAAACAATGTTCTTTCATAAGTTTAAAACACTATGGGTGTGGGTACTGTAGAGACTCTGGCTAGTTTTACCATTGTTATGATACTAGCATCCCCCGCGGTTTTACCCGCAAGTTTGATTATTCCTTTAACTGTGTAGGTTGTAGTATGATGATACAAAAATATCCTTTTAATTTGGACTAGATTTTCCTGAGATTAGCCCGTTTAACTAAACATAAAAAACCAAATACAATTCCAAAAGAATAGATTTAATAGGTATTTTGAGGTGTATTGAATACATTAAAAAGTGGGCTATGGGACATCTCGCCTACAAAACACACTTTTTAAAGTGTGTAGTAGATTTTCCGGAAAAATAATGTCCTGTTAAAATAATTTTCATTTGATTGTATGATTGCTATATTTATTTTATATTTAATTGAATAAAAATTCGATGTCGCCGAAATACGTCTTTATTTTGATTAGGACACATCTGACAAATTTAACTAAACACATTTTAAAAAGTAGACAATTCAAAATTCAAAATTCAAGGCATTTATTTCACTTAGACCATTTATAGGCACTTATGAATAGTCAAAGAGTCGGTCGGTCAGTCAGAAAAGTGACGCTAATTGCCTGTTCCAAAACGTAGATCTCTATGGAGAAGAACAAAAATTCCCCCGCGGGCAAAATTTTTCGTTAGCGTACTGTCCCATTAGACCAAATCTACGTAAACACGTCACGTACCAACTATTTAGGGTACGAAATGTAGCACCACAATTTCGAAAGTATAATATATAAGGCAAACTTTATATGTAATGTAACAAGCGCTGCAACTAAACTAAGCTGACAGGCTTAGCGGTTTTGTGATGCGTGGTGTAAATCCGATTGTGGACTTTGCACTAAAAGTTACTCGGAACGTGGTACAATGGGTATAACACATAAAGTGTTGTTCTAGCATTTAAATTGGAACATTGCATTTTGTTTTCTTGTAAATTAATATCATGTGGAGATACTAAATATATCTGATTAACGCTTAACAATGTACAAATAAATGATTAATCGTGATGGCCTAGTGGTCACCCGCCTCTCATGCAAGAGGTTGTGGGTTTAAATTTTTTTCATGTGTACTTTCTAAAGTTTATCTTGGACATCACAGACATCGGTGAAGAAAAACATTGTGAGGAAACCTGGACTTGTAGTTAATATAAGTCCGAAATCGTCAATCCGCCTTGAGCAAGCGTGGTGATCAATGCTCGTGCCTTCTCGATATGAGAAGAGGCCTTTGCCCTACAGTGGGACAGTAATAGGCTGGTACTATTATTTATTATTAATGTACAAATAATATTGTAACGACATAACCTATTTAAAAAAAGTTTATGTAAAAGAATAATACTCAGCTAAGGTTGTGTCCTTTTTAATTAAAGTTAGATAATAGGATATTAGTAGTTATAAGTTACTAACATATTTTTAAGTCTTACAATTTTATATGGAATTATGTTGTGAAATAAATTATATAATGATAATAATTAGTTCTCTTGCCCATTCTTCTCCATACAAAACTGTCTCTCCATTTTTTTTTAATGGGCAACTAGAATATTTTTTTGTTCTTGTTATTAAATTCTTGAGTTCGTTTATCCTGGTACTTTTTTTTCAAATTACTCTGTATACTTCTTCTCTCTATCACCTATTACACAACACTAAAATCTAGACTTCATTCAATCTAGTTCATTCCATCCTCAGATCCAAAATAAAACATGAAGTAATATCCTTTACATGCATTGCTATAAATTGATATTAATTGGATGTTGTCATCAAGAATAACATTTATTACAAACTGCCTACAATAGCAGGATATTTGAGATAATGAAGCCCGCTCGTTAGCAAAAAAACGATCGCGGATGAACGTAAATTAACAATTCATAATGATCCCCTTTTTGATGAGACTGAATGCTGATGTAAACATGCGGTTTTATCCATACTAATATTATAAATGGGAAAGTGTGTGTGTCTGTCTGTCTGTATGTTTGTCTTTCTTTCACGGCAAAACGGAGCGACGGATTGACGTGATTTTTTAAGTGGAGATAGTTGAAGAGATGGAGAGTAACATAGGCTACTTTTTGTCTCTTTGTAACGCGAGCAGAGCCGCGGGCAGAAGCGAGTATTTTTATAATTACATCTTCTTACAGTGTACATGATTTAAGATTATTGACGTTGAACTTTTACATATTTGCACATATGCCTGCAGTGAAAAACTTATCAGTGTCAACATTATTTAGAATTGACGTAGATGATCGGCGATTTATAGTAAGACTAGTAAACCCAGCGGTTTCTCCCGCTTCTTTAGTTTCTACTATGCTCCCATACATAACCTATATTCTTTTATATATTCGTGGTGTTTTATAGCCTATATTCTTCCTCTTTAATTGGGCTATGGGGTACTTTCCGAAATTAGCGCATTCAACCAACTAAACAAACAAACTATTCAGCTTTATAATATTTTTATAGAAATTAATAACATATTCAATTGGTGTATTATTTATCTGCCATTGACCAATATAAAAACTATAGCATAACAATCAAAAAGTCGACCCCAAACGGATGCGAAGAGTTTATAATCATAGATCAATTGCCTGACTGTTGATATTTTTGACAACACGACGCCGACGCGCGACGTTCCGATTTTATTATAGTTTAAGTTTTGTTTTTGAAATATGTATTAGATTATTATGATAAAATGATTATGATATTTCAACGCACTACCCAAACCGCTGGTCTTAGAGATATGACACTTGTAGGGTGTGTTCTTTGTAAAGAATAGGTGGCCACTAATTAAGTTAGGACGTTTGGAAATTCGATTCCTAATAGATGGAAGTTTGACATTAGAGGCTAGTTTAATTATATATTTACTAGCTTCTGCCCGCGGCTTCGCTCGCGTTAGAAAGAGACAAAAAGTAGCCTATGTTACTCTCCATCCCTTCAACTATCTCCAATTAAAAAAATCACGTCAATCCGTCGCTCCGTTTTGCCGTGAAAGAAAGACAAACAGACAGACAGACCGACACACTTTCCTATTTATAATATTACTAGCGTTTGCCCGCGGCTTCGCTCGCGTTAGAAAGAGACAAAAAGTAGCCTATGTTACCCTCCATCCCTTCAACTATCTCCACTCAAAAAATCACGTCAATTCATCGCTCCGTTTTGCCGTGAAAGAAAGACAAACAGACAGACAGACACACTTTCCCGTTTATAATATTAGTATGGATATATTAATATATTATATTAAGTATGGATACTATTCAACATGGAGCTACAAACATTTTCAGAACTGATAAGGGAATCTTATATCTTAACGAGAGACCCTTCATAGTCGGATTTAGATTTCTATCTTTACCTAAAATATCGTGTAACTTTATCATGAAGACTTATTATCATATGGGTTAATAATTAATCCATGTTACATGATATAATCTCCTTTATTTAACACATTTAGTACGATAAATATTTATGTGTTTTATACACTTACTGGAATCTACACAAATAAAATGTCAAAGCGAAAGTCATGCCATCATGCCATATCGTTGACTATCATGACATTGGCAACGCGATATTTACAAGATCATCACGATATCACTACACGATAACACCATTAACTAAGACATCACAAAATTCACTAGTTTATCGAAATTTACTAGTTAAGCACGATATTACGACCATCATAAAATTCGCTAAACAACACGAGCTTCACACAGCCACCAGACATTCACGACACATTAAGACATACCCCTACACTAGACCATCATCACATTCACCAAGCCATCACGCTACTCCCTAGGCCGTCACAAAATTCACTAAGTCATCACGAAATTCAGCAGGCCTTTGCGGCATCTAGCAAAAAAACACATATCTGAAAAAACACGCCCCTCGTCCTTTCGGTTCCGCTGTGGTCGGGTAAAATATAATATTGCCTAACTTTTTATCCCGAAGCGGTCGCACAGAGGACCTATTTCATTTTCGAGGTAGAAGCTTTCAGCCAACTTTTTAATATTTTGTAATAATTCAGTCCACTAGAACATTATTATTATAGGGTTGGCCTTCAGACATCTGAGGGATTATTTTCGTGATTATTATATACGGTAGCTTGATTCTGTATAATCATAGTGTGGTTTATAATATATGAATTTTTGTGGAGTAGAACGAGTATGAAATATATATTGTTAAACTTTAAGTTTTTACTCCAAAAATGGTAATGAAAGCTCGGTGCTCCAATTTTAGGGATTAAATATTTTGAATAATTAAATTTTAGTCAGCTTATGTTAAGTCGTTCGTGATGCTTACGGTGCTTACAGTCCTTCCCTATCTGCTTTTCATGCACGTTCTCGTTTCGTAACAGGGTACAATGGGACTTTACCCATTTCGAATGTACTTTTTTAAGTTTATATTTGGATTAGTCACTGCATTGTTGTCCACGTGAACGCTATAAAGTAGCAAATTATCTATGTCTCCATCTCTGTTTTGTTCATACAAGAGAGATAGCGTGATAATAATAAGTAGCCAAGCCCATGTGAAGACCCAATCTCTTGGTACCTAATATTTTTTTCTTTTCAAGTTTTTTCAATAACATATAGACAAAAATTCTAAAAACAATATTATCAAGTATTATTTTTAAAAAATGCTCGTAAGACATTTAAGGGTTAATGGACTATCGACAAAACTGAATCATGACCCATTTCGACGACAAATCGTTTGAAGCTGTCAAAATAATAAGACTAGACGTGTGACATTTTTAATACATGTTTCCGCGATTGTCGACCTAATTGTATTTAAATGTCTGTAGGATAATAAGCTTATGGTGGATCATGATTCCATTTTGTCAATCGTACAAATGGTTCGTTAAGTGTCGTATGATTGTCATGGAGATCTGATAGACAGTCACTTTGAAAGCCGACCCTAAAATAGATGATGAAATGAAGGCTATTATGCTCATATACCTTAACATGTATGCCCAATGAAATCACATTTATCTACTTTATGACCATATTCCATTCGCTAAAAACTTCGCAACTCCGCTACAATTCTTAAAGCAAAACATTTAAATTCAGTTCGATGTTTGAACAGTCGATTCGAGCGTATTGTACTAGACTCCAGCCGTACTCGTATCGGCGAAGAGAACATGTGTTTAGAATATATAATTATTATACGGATTGGTTTACAATATTCATGGAAACTGTGTGGGTTTAGTAGGAGCCAGTTAATTTGAATACGTGGAATATGTTGAAGGTTGTATTCGTGAAAAATCGTAACTCTGTCTATATTTCTCGTTTTCACGCCAAGACTACTTAACCGATTTAGATGAAATTTTGTACAGAGATAGACCATAGCCTCTGAAAAGACATTGGATAGTTTTAATCCCAAAAATCTCACGGAAACAAAAACTAGGCGAGTAATACCGCAGGGGACTAGTAAGGCATATTGTAAGAAAATTATCTCCACGGGTTCGGTAGGTCGTAGCGTGACGATATAGCCTATTGGCCTTCCTTGATACATGAAGTTAAGTCTAACATTGAAATATTTCATTAATTCCAACCAGTTTTTAAGATGTTTATGCTCAAACAAAGTCAAGAATTCTATCATTGTACCTATTCTACCAAAATAAGCAATTTTCCACTATCCGGTTACGCAATAAAATTACTAACGTTTGTAACTGTTTACAAATAAAAACTAATGCGCTGAAGACCTTGTTATCAGTACTATAAGTATATATGGTTTGCTTTTACAATTCCTTTGAAAGATACTTAGATTCTATCCGTGACTGACCCACGGTACCACCGACAATACCCCTGGTGGTATGGTGGGTAATATAAAATTAAACGGTACCACTGACTAATAGTGATGTAATGACAGCCGATATTTTTTATATTTTATTTATTACAGTATTCTCACAAATTCTGAGAACAAAACGTAACGAATTATTAAATTAAATTACTATTACAAATAATTATATTAAAGTCGTGTAAAGAATCATTACGGAATCAACTGTGACCTACCCTAAATAATTACAGCAAAGAAAATTATCGTCATAATTTATCTAACGCATGGCCAATTGAAATATCTTTGGTAACAATTTCCATTTGAACCATTGTTATGAAATCGTCATTTACGATTTGCTGACTTCTTCTCTTTTTAGGATGATATTCTGTTGCGTGAGCATTTTTCATCACATTAAGTAAACGCATTAAAGTGACTGTGTTCTTGTTAAGTAGTTTGTTGATTCGGGAATGGAAGGCTTCTAATACATTTGTGGTTCGATGACGTTCACCGAATACACTGAATACTTTTGGTTAATGAGTTTTAGACCAAAACCTTTCAACGTAGTTTATAAATTTTGATACACGAGGTAAATCCGCACATTGCGATTTTATATAATCAAAGCCCTCTATTATAACAGCACTACGGTGGTACCGAAGGGAAAAAATATTACCCACCGTACCACCAGGGGTATTGTCGGTGGTACCGTGGGTCAGTCATGGATTCTATCTAGGCAGTTGCGGCCTAAACCAACAATTCAACCCCGATACTAAAATTTTATCTCTAAATATCGTGCGTAGAACAGCTAAAAGTTTCCTCCGTTTGTGAACAGTAATAATTTTACTTAGTAACGTTCCAGTATTTAACATTTCGGTAACTATATAAAACTAGCTGTTGCCTGTGACTCTGTTTAAGTTTAAATAGTTTATTTCGAAGTTATAGTCTTACCACTTCTTTCTAAATTCTATCTTCAACATTACTGACTCGTGCCTTAGAGTCCCGGTTGTCATTCGTAGAACTTTGATAGTTGTTACGAGTGATGAGAAGCCAGAAAGCCTCACCAGTCTAATCAAGGAGTATTGTGTAGCATGTAGCACAGGTATCCGTCTGAATCCAGTTAGTCTGGGAGTCGACCCCAACATAGTTAGGAAAAGGCTGGAGAGAAATGATGCCTCTTACTACTTTAATCATCCATTTTTTATCTCATCATATGAAAAACAAGCTGAAGAGAAGTGGTCACCGCAGACACCCCAAAGACAAAGATGATATGAACAGCTACGCTGCTTTGAGGTAGTAATAAATCAGCACGGGAAGGGGCCCAACAGGGCCAGCGCCTGCCGGGGTTGCGGAATGTATATAATAGTTACCGTGACCCTGGAACATAAAGGGCAATCGAAGGAACATTAGTGGGTTTTAGTCAGTAAGAGTCTGACACGCCCTCCCGCCGCACCCAGGACGGGAGCAGTCATTGGATGATTTCCCACTCACCAAAAAAAAAGGTAGAAATAAATATGTTGGTAATACTTTCTCGGAACAATGGTGCCGATTCTCTTGTGCACAAACTATCGTAAATTTAAGTTAAATGCATCTTTCTCTTTCCGTTTAATTAAGAAAAGGACAGAAGATCAAATATTAGTTAAGTCCTGTCAAATTTAGACACTCCATAGATAATTTAGACGCAATTTAAAAACATGGCGTCTAAATAATACGTCAATTGTCATGAGGCGCTGTCTAATTTGACAGGATTAAACTAAAATGTATCTTCTGTCCTTTTCTTTAAGAAATGGAAAGAGAAAGATGCACCTAACTTAAATTTACGTTAAGTTGTGCACAAGAGAATCGGCACCAATATCACCTTATTATTAATGCTAGACTTCTAATAGCAATAAATAATTAAAAATTGTTTTAGTTCAGTAGCCAAGGCGTGAGAATGGAACAAACCTACATACTTTCTTTCACATACGTAATAACAGTCAGAATAGTTATAATATAGTTAGGATAAGTACTATTCGAAACTGTACGCATGAATTCAAATTGAAATCAGTTATTCGTAGAATATTGGGATTGAAACATTGAGTTATTGGAGCAGAAGTTTTGTGTTAGGTTTGGAGTTTACCAAAATAAGTTTTCTAAATTAGTTTTGAGTGAAATTTTATCTTCACTGCCTGAGTAGACTCAGATTCATACAAGGTTATAGAAGTCATTTGTTTGATAACACAAAGACATTCCTTGTAGAATTAGTACACTGAAGTGGAAACGGACTGGGCATGTCTGCGGACTGACTAGCGATCAAAGTCAAAGTCAAATGGTTTATGACCGTGTTCAAGCAAACGTAGTGTGTGACGTCCTGCTGTTTAAAAGATCAACGATTTTAACTTTCGAACACACGTGATTCGAGACACAATAGAAAGACAATAGCAGCCTGACAGCCGACTGTCACTTGGACATCGAAAGGTTGAAGAAGGTGGTAGAGAACAAATAGATACAGGCTGCCCTGATAAGTAACCCCCTAAACAAGTGGCATTGTAGAATAGATAGCGTAATATAGAATAGATTGTCAAATGTATGGAGATGTCAAGTTATTAATTATTTAGCGGAATCTAACGTCAACCCCATACATTTGACAATCTCTTTTAATCTACAATCTATTCTACAATGCCACTTGTCTAGGGGGGCAGGGCTATTCGGGCGGAAGCGACGCCTGGGTGTCACCACTGCAGCAACGGTCGCCTGGAGGACACGGTCGAGCACACGGTGGAGGTGTGCCGCGCACGGGCGAACCATCGACGTGTCCTCGTAGAGGCGATCGGCGGCGGTGACCTCTCGCGCCCGGCGCTGGTTCTGGCCATGCTTCGGGGCAAGACGGAATAGGATGCCGTCGCCTCCTTCTGCGAAGCAGGAAGCTAGTGAAGGAAGCGGCGGCGCGCGAGAGGCAACGACGAGCCTCTCGCTCCGGACTAAGACCCAGGCGAAGACGTCGAGAGTCGCAAGACGACAACCGGCCACTGTAGGCGCGGTTCTGCGGATGGCGAGCGTTGGGTAGCTTGCCGCCCCGCTAGGACGTCTTTGAGGCGTTAGTGATCTACGCGCGCCTCAAAGAGAAGTCAGCACAGGAAGGGGCCCAACAGGGCCAACGCCTGCCGGGGTTGCGGAATGTTTATATAGTTACCGTGACCCTGGGATATAAAGGACAATCAAAGGTACATGAGTGGGTTTTAGTCAGTAAAAGTCTGACACGCCCTCCCGCCGCACCTAGGACAGGAGCAGTCATTTGATGATTTCCCACTTACCAAAAAAAAAGAGGTGGGGGCAGGCAGGTGGTAACTATACCAGTTACTATACCAGCGCTATATATGACAACGAAAGAAACCATCCTCAAAACCTGCGGTAGAAAGCACTACCGTAGGGTAATGCATGAGGTCTCAAATTTGTTACTAGTAGCTTATAGTGATGCAACACTCCAAGCCTTGAAAAGCTCGTAAAGCGGTTGACAAACTAACAAACTATGACATTAAGGAAGAGAGAGGACACCTGTGTTTGCGAAAACATGATTGTGTTCTTTGACATCTCTTGCATATTAAATTAATCGTATAATTTAACCAGCATTAGGTCTGGAGTATAATTTTTTAACTATTTATGCTCTAAGGATATTTTTAAATAATTATAATATCAACCTGAAAAAATATTTATTTTATATTTTTTCATTAAAAATATAAATAATACCAATCAAATGATAAAACCGGTAAAACTCAATCTTGTATAGTTTTTTACCCATAAACGAGAAAGTTTTTTCCGTAGAATGTATCCCGAACGGACTACAGTAAATATTTTTTACTAAAATGTTCGGCATTCGCTCTTTGAGGCGCCCTTTTATGCCTTGGATACATTTTGTGCCGGTATGTAGCCGAAGGCAGATTATTTATACGCTGTAGTACGATGGCGATTTTTTGTAAAATTTAAGTACCTGGTTTTGTGTTTTTTAATTATGATAGTTATAACTTGGATAGGGCTTATGCAGTTACTAAGCTTCCTTGGTATGTGTCATAACTATATTTTGTACCAGATTATGGTAATGTAAGTATGTATTTTTGTGTGTAATGGTATGTGTTCACCTGGTGAAACTTCTACTCTACCTTATAATTAGAAAAATGAGGCACTTGAAGCCTTGTAGATCCTCCACCCGATATAAGCTATTTTTTTTTTTTGGTGAGTGGGAAATCATCCAATGTCTGCTCCCGTCCTGGGTGCGGCGGGAGGGCGTGTCAGACTCTTACTGGCTAAAACCCACTCATGTTCCTTCGATTGCCCTTTATGTTCCAGGGTCACGGTAACTATTATAAACATTCCGCAACCCCAGGCACCCGATATAAGCTATGACGTCATACAATCTAAGATGGCGGGTGTCACATATACACACAATATACCTTTTTTTTTTATATTTCTAAGAGCTCAAATAATAATAGAACATGTAGGTTTTCAGTACGCTTATTTTTTGTTAATATAAATAAATTGGGCTCTAAATAAAAAAAAAGATATTACAAAAAATAGCCCAAATCCTATTAAGAGGCTTATAGACTTAATTAAGCTTTAATATTTATAGAGAAAAATTCTTGAAGCGGGCAATTTCGAAGAAATCTAAACAACCTGTGACGTTAACGGGCTTTTTTTTGTCCCAGGGTTGTAAATTGCTTTTTAAAACCGGAATAACTCGAACGATTTCAACAAATTAGGCTTCGTTCGGTTTTTCAGAGTCACGCAAGCGTATGGGGCTTTGAAACGTACTGAAGGTTTTTTTTGTAAGCCAGTTACTGTATTACTGTACTGGGTTTTTGGTCGCGTGGTTGCAAATGCTATTGGAATTTCTCAGGGCCGACTCACACTGGAATGGTAGCGACGCGCGACTTTCAGTGGTGTGACCGGTGTGACTCGGCCTTTGGGACGAGTCTTTTCAACTAATATCATTTCATCTTTTAAATAACGTTTCTACCAAAATCATTTGAAATAGTCAATAACTTTTTTTTTTGGGGAGTGGGAAATCAACAAATGACTTCTCCCGCCATGGGGCGGGAAGGCGTGTCAGACTTTTACTGACTGAAACCCACTCATGTTCCTTCGGTTGCCCTTTATGTTCCGGGGTCACGGTTACTATTATAAACATTCCGCAACCCCGGCAGGCATATTGGCCCTGTTGGGCCCCTTCCTAAGCTGACTCTTCCTGAGGCGCGCGAACACTAACGCGACGCCGCAATGGGGCCATTACTGACATTCCATTACCTGTGATTGTTACTGGTCACATTAAAAGAGTTCATTCATATAATATTATAGTTTTAAAATATCAAAATATATATCTACTAATTAAACCTAAATTACATTTAAATTAAATTGGCAGTCTCATCTCAGCATAAATGCTCAATGAAAATCATTATCGCACAAATTAACATGATTTTGACGTTAAATGTTTTAACGTCAAAATCATGTCAACTTGTGCGTAAATGATTTTCATTGAGCATTTAACCCATAGCTAGAAAAGGTCATTTTGTAATTTAAGAACTTTTCTTTTTTACACTAAGCGCGTACTTTGGCTAAGCTATGTTCCGTCCGCCCTGAAAATTTTCTGATTTACGATTTTCTTTTTAATATGGTATGAACTATTATTATAACTATCTAATATTTAAACGCGTGGGAGCATTAAGTTTGATTACAAGTTAGTTAAATTGTATTCTACGTTTTATAATATATTTAATTTCAAATGTCGTGTTTTGAATATACATGAATGGAAAATTAAATTAAATCACTACAATTGCCTAGACGATGTTCAAATATAAATATTGGTAGCTGACATTCTAGTTTGAAACATCGTTGAAAAATTAGGAAAGTTTGTTATTAAAGTAAAGTTAATAAAACTAAAACCCGACTACAGTTGAAAAGTCATGTAAAAACTACAAAACTAAATGTATTTAAAACTAAAATCTAGCTTTAAACAGCTGAACAGACACGTAGACATACAAATAAAACCTTTTAGACAACGAAAGCCTAAAAGGTGTGTCGATAAAGCGCCCGCCTCTCGTGTAAGAGGTTGTGGGTTCGAATCCGGACAAGTACCAATGTGACTTTTTCAATTCATATGTACTTTCTAAAGTTTATCTTGGACATCACTGACATCCCGTGCCTCGGAAAGCACGTAAAGCCGTTGGTCCCGGTTGTCATTCGTAGAACTTTGACAGTCGTTACTGGTTAGTCAGAAACTCTGACCAGTCTAACCAAGAGGTATCGTGTCGCCCAGTTACTGGGTTGTGGAGGTCACATAGGCAGTCGCTCCACGTGAAACACCGGTATCCAGCTGAATCCGGTTAGGCTGGCAGCCGACCCCAACACAGTTGGGAAAAGGCTAGAGAGATGATGATGAGACAACGGAAGCCTAAAAAATATAGCAAGAAAAAGCCACACAATCTATTTTCGCACCATCAATCTAGCACAAAATATGGAGACTATTAAATTATTGTATGAAAATGTAATGAAAGCATGAATTTTCTCAGATTTTTCGATGAAAATCCGATTCTTAGTCACACTCCGGTTTCGATGGATAATACATTGTGGCAGACTTTGATGAATGTTTACGATAAATACGTTCTGACGCGATATCTCGAAAAATAAAAAGGTGTTATGTTTATGGCTGTGCTTGGTTATTGGATACATAGGAAACTAGAATTAAAATAAAGCTAGTTAAAGGTATTTAATATTTTTTTGTTGAGGTGTAACAAAATATCAAATTAAACAATACGCTTTGTTAAACCTATTCCATTTATATTAATTTGAATTGTATTTTTATGACCTTTTCATTGCTATTTGACATTTGTTTAATTATTGTAATGTGTGTTTTATCATTTGTAGATCTAAATATGACTTGTATAAATTCCTTACGCTTAGCTATGACTATTCTTACCTTTTTTAATATAGTGACCATAATACAGTCATGTACAGGTTGCTCTTAATTGTTTGCATCTGAATTTCGTGCTACAGAAAACTTCAAAAATAATCTTAATAAACTAAGTCTCTCTGACTAGTCCTTGGATAAAAAATCTCATTAAATAACATCATTAAAATCCCAGATTATACTCTACAAAAATATTAATAATTTAAGACTACATTACGACTTCAGCAAAAACCTTTACATATACAGAAATTCTAATAAAAACAGATTGAATAGCCAAATCGCCCGGCTCTAAGTCTTGTACACGACGCGTTATTTTCTCCGATTCTGTCCTCAAACTTTCAAGGGTCCACTGACAGGATTTGCGGGACCCACATCCGCCCTATATGACTCTCAACAATTTTGTTCCCTTCTCAAATAGAAACAAGGCGAAATGCGGTTGACGGAGGTTTCGAAAACTTTTTTCGGCGGCCATTTTTTTTCTTAAACGTGCTGGTATGGATTTTGAATAGGGAATGATTGTGCAAATTGAATGTTGGTGAAAAAGACTTAATCAATGCGGGTTTTAGTGATTTGATATAAATGTTTGGCATTTTATATCGGTTTAGTTTCTAGTTTTCTTTCATGGCTGAAATTGTGAAAGATTTTTGTGGGACCTTCAAAGCGTAGTTATGCCATTCTTTACTAATTGTTTAGATGTTTGTATCTTGTTTATTAGAAATCAGTTCATTTAATTTCAAGATTTAAAATTTTAGAATTATATTAATATAACTCTCAAATATAAAAAAAAAATATTTAGATGTGAGAAATCAGTATAATTAATTTCAAGATTTTGAATATTAGAGTTATACTAATATAACTCTAAAATTCAAAATCTTGTATTTAATGAAAATAAGTATGTCTGTTAATCGCGAATCGCGTTTTGTATATAACATTATTTCAATAATGTTATTTACAAAACGAGTCTACATTAAAAATCGCTTTTGTCTGTAGCCATCAGCTGAATATCCATACTAATATTATAAATGGGAAAGTGTGTCTGTCTGTCTGTATGTTTGTCTTTCTTTCACGGCAAAACGGAGCGACGAATTGACGTGATTTTTTAAGTGGAGATAGTTGAAGAGATGAAGAGTAACATACGCTTCTTTTTGTTTCTTTCTAACGCGAGCGAAGCCGCGGGCAAAAGCTAGCAGCTGCATAAATGTGCGTAGGTCCTTACTCCCGCTATCTATTGTGGTCAGCCCCATTTTCGAATACCAGCTCAGTTCTACTTGAGCTTACAGTTTGTTATACACGTACTTGTATTCAAGCATAATACTTAACAAGACCTGCCCAGTCTCCCCCCCTAGACAAGTGGTATTGTAGAATAGATTGCGAGAACGAATAGATTGTCAAATGTATGGAATTGACATAAGCTTTCGCTAAACAATTTGACATCTCCATACATTTGACAATCTATTCGTTTTCGCTATCTATTCTACAATGCCACTTGTCTAGGGGGGCAGTTCTACTTGAGCTTACAGTTTGTTATACACGTACTTGTATTCAAGCATACTACTTAACAAGACCTGCCCAGTCTCCAAGTTGAGCATCATTTTCACCTACGTCAGCTATTCTTGGTTTAGAACCCAGTAAAGTGTTTCAAACTCGATCTGTTAATTTAACACATTGCTCGTTGGCAAACTTTGACTTTATAGTTAAGACGGGCGGGGTTTTAGTTTAGACGGCCTAGTGGTCTAGTGGTTAGTGACCCTGACTGCAGGTTTGATTCTCAACCAGGACAAACCTTGTGTGGTGAACGTGATTGTTTTTTCTTGGTCTGGGTATGCTTTATCTATAACTAGCTGTCCCCGCGGTTTCACCCGCGTTATATCAGATTTTGGTTACTAAAAAAAGAAGACAAAAAGTTCTATGTCCATCCCCTGGTCCTAAGCTACCTCCTCACCAATTTTCAGCCAAATCGGTTTTGCCATTCTTGAGTTATAAAATATGTAACTAAGACGTGTGACTCTCTTTTATATAAATATAGATTGTAAATTATAAATTTCTACGTCAGTTGTTTGGTTATCATAACACATGTTTTCTTAGCTTGGGATCAAATGGCTGTGTGTGAGTTGTCCAAAGATATTTATTTATTTTATTTATACTTCCGAGTTTTGGTTGAAGACCAAGTCTGGGCGCCTAAAACAATACACCTATTTATGAATTCGTGATACAGTATATGTTTTACAAAAAAAATATTTTCTTTAACGATTACATCTTGCCTTTTTTAATGTATCTATATCTGTCTGTATGTCTGTCGTATGTTTGTCTTTCTTTCACGGCAAAACGGAGCGACGAATTGACGTGATTTTTTAAATTGAGATAGTTGAAGGGATCGAGAGTAACATAGGCTACTTTTTGTCTCTTTTTAACGCGAGCGAAGCCGCGGGCAAAAGCTAGTATGACATAATTATGTCGTAACATGTAACTTACAATTGACATTGCTCAAAGTAACATCTGCGTTTATACCAGTGTTAACTATAGGCTGTCTTTCTTTTCTTATCGTCCTTTGGAAAAGAAATAAACAGCCTAAATCAGCTTCCAATAGGTATAATATTAGGTTTAGGTTTAAAGACATTATTTCTCAAAAAAAGACACTACTTGAGAAACAGTATAATTTACCAAAAGCTAATAAAAATATTGAAAATACCCATACAATTCACGCCATATTTACATTTAGTTACGTTGACAGTCAACATGAGTAGCAAAAGTTAGAGAACACCAAAGATTATTCCACCCTTGTACTTTTCTACACGAAACATAACACTAATAATACTGTTCAACCGTCTAATCCGTAGAACGTTACATGTTTCATGGTTACATGTCCCACGTTACATGTATAGGTGAGCGTGTGCGTGTGTGTGTGTCTCCATTCGACGTTATTACGAAAGACTTTTACGACACCCGCAGGTGAATCTACAATCAAACTTTATCGTACTCTGATTAACCTGATTGGTACTTGGTACTAATTAGTACTACAAGAAGATACATTTTCTTATTTGTTCGATTTTCGCGTTAAAATACATACGTTTGCGAATTTAAAGATTTTTAGACTCTTTTGATTGATTTTTTGGACTTTAAAGCCTAGTAAGTAAATGTTGCTTAGCGAGTGCTTTGGTTATCAGTATAGCTGTCTCATTCGCACATCTATGAAACTACGAGGGCGGGAAATAGATGGAGAATAATAAGCAAAGTACTAGCATCATCATCATATATCATGGTTACATGTTCTACGTTACATGTGTGGGTGAGCGTGTGTGTGAGTGTGTCTCCATTCGACGTTATCACCAAAGACTTTTACGACACCCGCAGGTGAATCTACAATCAAACTTTATCGTACTCTGATTAACCTGATTGGTACTTGGTACTAAATTAGTACTACTAGAAGATACGTTTCCTTATTGGTTTGATTTCTGTGTTTAAATACATACACTTGTAAAAGCTTTTTAGACTCTTGATTAAGTAAATGTTGCTTAGCGAGTGCTTTGGTTAACAGTATAGCTGTCTCATTCGCACATCTATGAAACTACGATGGCGGGAAATAGAAGGAGAATAATTAGCAAAGTACTAGCATCATCATCATATATCATGGTTACATGTTCCACGTTACATGTGTGGGTGAGCGTGTGTGTGTCTGTCCATTTGACGTTATTAGGTACCAAAGACTTTTACGACACCCGCAGGTGAATCTACTATCAAACTTTATCGTACTCTGATTTACTTGATTGGTACATGGTACTAATTGCTTTTGTGAATACAAGGCTTTTTGACTTTTCTTTTAGATTTTTGTCGTTACGGGTAGAAAGTCTGACCTGTCTAACCAAGAGGTATCGTGTCGCCCAGTTACTGGATTGTGGAGGTCTGATATGCCGTCGCTTTTTGTAAAACACTGGTATTCAGCTGAATCCAGTCAGGAAAGGCTAAAGAGATAATTAATAAGTTACATTGGTACTCGTCCGGATTCCAACTCTTAACCCCTTTCTTAAGAGGGCTCCTTAACCTCTGGGCTATCACGACTTTTTTTAATTACCTAGCTTAAATCTCGTACACCACAGAGTAGATCCTACACAGAAGGCTAAATAGCAAAATACTTGCTTAGTAACATAATTATATTTATCTCGCTTTAAACAAAAGTTTCTTACTTTATTTCTAATTTTTTGTTTTTTTTTAAGTTAAAATAATGTTTCTTACTGTAGAACGTACTTAGAATTGTTGTGTGCCTGCTTACAGTTCATATTTATATCTCTTTCTTGCACACGTAGTAAGACTGTAGTGCGACAGTAACAGAAATAAAGCTTAGTCAATGCACGTGTTAAGCACCGTATATTCTCAGCCTTTCATTTAATACTGACGGGCCAACATAATACATTATGCTCGAGCAGATTTCTCGAGTATTTTAATAATAATTAAATTAAATTCTACAGAAATGGAGCTGAGAATTGCATAATTGCGTGCAAGATAAACAATGTCGCTAGTAATTAAATCTTGAAAACAAACTTAATTTGTATAAAGTTATGTATTTTTGTTAATATCACTGCAAGTTAAATATAAATGCGAAAGTAACGCTATCTGGCTACGCTTAAACGGCTAAACCAACTGAAGCGATTTTGATGAAATTTGGAACTTAAATCCCAATAAATACAATGTACTGTACATTGTACAATACAATGTACTTTACATTGTATTTATCTATTTATAATATTCTGTATATATTTATCAATTATATAAATATGTTTATCAGTTATCTGGTTACCATAGTTCAAGCTCTGATTAGTTTGGTATCAGATGACCGGCTTTCGAGTTGTCCAAAGATATTTATTTTAATTAGTCGGTAATCGATATTGACGAGAATGAAGCCACAGGAAAAACGTAAGTCTTGTTGTAATATTGTTGTTGTAATTTTTGTAATCTCGTTGAAATTGAACACAACTTGTTGAATTTTTTAATTATTAAAATTAATGAAATTCAGTAAATAATTAATAAACCGCGTATTACTTGGAACCACTTTTAATTAACGTATAATTGCTTCGTTTAAAATGGAATGGCTGTTTTGTTTTTCAAAATGCTGGAAAACTAAAAATACGTTTCCGTTTTTCCATTTAAAATAATAAAATTGGCTTACGCTTGTGTGACGAAAGCATAAATGTGACAATTTACCGAAGTAAAGAATATGAGGGAAAGAAAAAAAAATACGGTATGACTATAATATGATATGTCGGGCGTATTGGTCTAAGAGGCTATTGACCCTGCCTGTGGAGATTGTGGGTCGAATCCCACCTAGGATAAACTTTGTGCAGAGAGCATGAATGTTTGTTCTGTGTTGGCGTGTAATTTTATCTAAAATATACATAGTACAGGCTCCGCCTAGTTTGAAATCAGATGGTCGTGTGTGAATTATTCTAAGATATTTATTGGTTTCACGCTGTTTTATTCCTTTTACGCTGGTTTTATTTTATATATTTTGCCGCCACTATTTCATCTTCTCTTCGATGGAGTGTCACACTCAGTGGTGTATTATTATCAAACTGTTCTTTGTATTTTTCTACATTTCACTTCTGTGTAGCAAAGCTTTAAGATATAACTGTCAAACTACAATGAACAAAATGCTAGTCTCAAATACATTGTTTTTTTTTTTTTATTTTGTTTACACACTATGATTTAGTGTGGGCCTGTTTTGCTCGTTGTTTGGAGTTAACCTTCTGTGTAGTGTCTATTCTGTGGTCACTGTACGACAGAGATTTGAGCTAAGTAGTTATGTTACTATATTAGTTTTCCCTCCAATGTTTTTCTTTGACTCAATGTTGTAGAATCTACACAAATAAATGTTAGCCTTATTACGAGCCTACGCTCTAGTATATTTTTAATTATAATAAGGTAAAATTATAACGAGAAAACTAGAATGATAATTATATTCATCTTGAAGTTAATGTTTTAAATAAATTATTTATGATTTTCTGGAAGCGTCGTCGTTTTATTTACCAAATGACTGTAAAAGGTAGATATCGTATCCAGCCGAAACTCACACGTCTGTAAACATCATTCATGAGATAAAACCGCATTGACCCTTCTAATCCGCTTTATTTCGTTTTCGCAATTAAAAAAGTAAATAGCTGACCATTGGGAACGGACATAATTAGAGCAATCGACCATCGTTAAATGCCCGGGTACTATGGAGCAGATAAAGTGTGAGCACGGTCGTGGTCACGATCACTGTTGCGATCGCGGTCACTGACGGTCGCAGTGGCGGTCAGTATAGCATTGTATCATCTATTGACCACAATGTAAAAGTTTAGGGATTAAATCCCGATTTAAACCATTGGGCAGTATCCCACTAAACATTTATTATTTATTTACTAGCTTTTGGCCCCGACTTCGTCCGCGTGCAATATAAGTGTCCGTTTCCGAGGGATTTCCGGGATGAAAACTTTCCTATTTCCTTTCTTAGACTACTCCAAATCGATATTAAATAGATCGAATAGTTTTTTATTTCTAAATTATTAAATATTTTTATAACTAAACGTTACGAATTTTAGAAAGTGCTATCTTAGAAAATTCACTTCGTTAGTTGTCTGGTAGAAGAATTCATTCCCGACGGAGGACAAGGAACTTTACTCACTCTGTTCCTCATTGGTATGAACCCATAATCACATTTCAACTGGTAATTGACACTGATTGTCGAAAAACGGCTAATCGTGATTGTGATCGCAACCATTATGTCTATTGCGAGCTTAGCGGAAATTCGTCCGCTCAGGTTTAAACAAAAATTTAATTATTATTAATATTTTTGAGGGGCGTTTCGAAAGATAATTATTTTATTAATTACTTTAGTGCGGTCAGAATGAAAAACATTTCATTCACACTACAAAATAAGGTTAAGTTAATTAATTTTTTACAGTAAATATTAAAAGATATTTCGTTCCAAACGTACAAAAAATTTCGTCAGTATTCCCCTGAAAAATATTAAAATTCCTGTTTCTACGAAGCGGGTAAAACTCAGCAACAGAAAAACCTACTAATATAGCGCCCTACAGCGGTGTGGCCGCTCCTTGATCAAATTGAATCCTGTCATCATATTGGCGGATTATTTTCTTTTAGACACATATCATCACGTTTCATCAACCACATTTCAACAATTATTTGATACTGATTTTTGTAAAGCGGCTGATCGCGAATGTGACCGTAACCTATCGCAGTAGGGACGCTCTTTGATCAAATTGAATCTTCTATTTCATCAAATTGGCAGAGGATTATTTTTAGAGACGTATAAATACGTCACGTCTGGCTACTTAAAGGACCAGATGGCGAGAAAATCAGTGTTTATTTGTCAAGGCAAAAGTTTGGATACTAGACGAGCCGCAATAATTTAATTATTTATGTCAAACTAAGTGAATACGTCTCAAGTAAGACATGAGACATATTGACTTAGTATTACTTTTCAGTACTAAAAATTGTTTGTTAGGTCAAAAGTTTGCTCAGAATAAATTTAACATTGATAAGGGTATACTCGTGCAATCAATCAAATTGTTATTTTTTTGTCTAGCTTTGAAGTGTCTAGCTTTTGTCAGAGTCTGATTGAAAATAGTAATAGGTACAGTTTATATAAATCGATTGAGCGGCTCAACCGTAAAAATGTTTAACACACAGACTGAGAGGGTCACTTTCCAATAAAAATAATAGTATAGATTTCCCATTCATTTATTCGAATATTAAAAATAACTTTTATTTAACCCAATTGATGTTTTGGTTAAAATATTGCTTTTTTATAAAAGCCTACAATGATTTGAATTTTTTGATTAGTGATTTGTTTGCAAAAGTACAGTCACGTGATTACTAGTCGGTGGCAAATTATTACCAGTCAGTCTTTATTGTGAATTGTCAAGGAGTCAAAATGATGAAAGCGGCTCAATATGTCAATTGAGAAGAACAAACAATATCCTTCACGTACACAACTTTCAGTCCCAACAAAATTCCGCTAAAACAAACATTTGTCCGCTTAAAGCTCAGAAAAGAATGCTCAAGATCTATATTTATTTCCACAATAAAATAAACAAATGAACTGTATAGTTTCTTTATCCAATTACGAATGATTGAGTTAAGCTGAGCGAGTTGGCAGCGGATAATCTTCTCTAGACATATACACGTCACGTATCGCAGTCTGCTTAACGTGACCGTCCGTCACGACGCCAGTAGCCCGCTTTTATGCGATATGTCACGGCGACCGCATAAAAATATACGTTTCTGGATTGTCCCCTTTTTGTCTGAAATGTTGTGAGAAAAATTCTGTCTTATATTTCGATGGAATGGTTCTGATGTAGGTGGATTTTATTGGTACTAAATCTTTTCGATTCTGATTTTGTTGCCGTTGGGCTGCGATATGAAGGGTTTGGCTAAGCTATGGTTTGTCTTTTTCACACAACAGACTGTTAAACTACGATGGTAATGAAAGAGATGGAAAATAGCTGAGCTAAAGTATGAGCTAAGGAAAGTTTGTATATTTCGGTTTTAGTTAGTATTGCTGAAATAATTTATTTTTTTATTTATAATTTAATTTATTTACTTAATACAGACTACAACAGGACATACATTAGTAACAAAGTAACTTAATCTTTGTTAGTACTTAATATCTTAAACAGATCGGGTAAATAAGCTTAACTCAATTGTGGTAAGCTTAAAACATTGCTGACGTAAAAGTAATATAATTTTCCGATTGAAAGAAAAATGGGAATTAAATCACATCTAATTATATTTAAAGAATATTTAATTGTCTGTGTCATCATCACGATTAGTATTTACCTATTGACATGTATATAGGAAATGTTTGTTTTCCATCGGTTCTCATCACATTTTCCAGTGCTCGGTGCACTGCACAGTGATCTAAATAAAGGAATACGGGCATTTATGTGTCCACTGGCCCCGATCCAAAGATTTTGCATATCATTTGCATTTGTTTGTTGGGATTCTCTGTTAAGTTAAGAGTAAACGAAAAATCTAACAATAAACTACTACTACAACTCTCTTGGATCCAGATTTATGTCTATCAAAGACCCTAACGCATTAAAATTTTGCAAATAATAATAACAGGTGTACTTTACGCCTCTGCCTGCTGCCTAGGCAGAAAGACACATCATTAATGTTTCTATATTTTTTTTTGTATAAAATGGTAAACTGTCTGACTGATTGTTTATATATTAACGCACGGCCTAGAGACACGAAATTTTGCGAGTGTATTCTAGGTAAAGAGTTAAGTAACCACTAAGACAGGATTTCTTGACATTCCAACCCTAAAAAGATAAATTAGAGATGGAAGCCGCGGGCGAAAGGAAAGTGTGTGTGTGTGTGTGTCTGTCTGTTTGTTTGTCCGTCTTTCACGGCACTTTTTGTCTCTTTCTAACGCGAGCGAAGCCGTGGGCAAAAACTAGTATCGTATATTTTTGTTAAATGTATTTTGAAACCGTTTCAGTTTAACAGTAATACTACATTTCCGTTCATAATACTCCTGTGTAATTAAACACATCAATTTGGAATGTCTGCATGTTCATGAGTAGCAACGTTGCGGTTTTCAATGTGGTTTGTTTTAGTAGTTTAAACTAAATGATATCAATAATGAATTTTCGTTACACATACCTGTAGAAAATGATACTTTAAGATAATTCTAGGCTTCAATCTCGATAACACTTCAAATGTAGGGTTTAAATATTGTAAAACAAGGATATTTTTTTCAAATTTAGACTATTTTTAGACATATTAGAAATCTAAATAGTGGAATCAATCATAATTGTGTAGCATGGAAAGTGAAAGAAGAAAACAGCAGGAAGGTGCTTTAGCGAACTACCTATAAATGTTTGTTAAATGGATTTATTCATTATATGTAAAGAAACAGGCTGTTTGATGGTAACAAAGGTACAGCCAAAACAACTGAAGCTATAAAAATACAATTTACACAGTAGTTGCATGTACTATGTTACATTGTTTGTTTTGTTTAATGTTGCGTGTATGTTTGAACGTAAAGGCGCACTAAGAAGCAATGATTTGAAATCCAACTCCGTGTTTGAGTAGTGGGTTAAAATAGAAGATGAAAATTAAACGAAAATGGACGGGAAAAGCTGCAGGAAACAGCCAGTCTGGTATAATTTTAAATATTCAGTCAGTAATGAGGATATTCGACCGCACGATTGCCCGTTCTCCTTTGCCTCAGGTAACGTTAATATTTACAAGTCGATATGAATGATGTATTAATTCACCTTTAATGTTGGTATCTTACTTATATTTTGGTTCATATATTATTAATTAAGCTGCATTATTAACTGTGATTGCAACTTAATAATAAATTAAAAATCTGTTGTGAATTTAACTGCTGTGCAGACTTCGATTGTCACTTGTTTATCTATATACAAGTAATATATAAACAAATCATGCTCGTGAACAGGTGCTGTCACGGTCATCTCTTAACTGCCATGATTTTTATTATTTTTTAATTTTTTTGATCGTTTATTTTGTTATTTACCATCTTGTTTTCACATATAGAAGCACCAAAAAGAATGTAACCAAGATGTTGTAAAACATGATTATTTTAAAAAGACTGTCCGTGGAGTTTCTTGCCTGTTCTTCTCCATAGAGATTTACGTTTTGGAACTGGCAATTAGCGTCACTTTTCTGACTAACCGACCGGTCTAAGTGAAATATGCCTTGAGTTTTGAATATAATAAAATGGTTGACTGTCTGACTGGGTGATATATCAATGCACAGCCCTAACCGCTGGTCCCAGAGACATAAAACTTAGACAGTGTGTTCTTTGTAATGAGTTGGTATCCACTGAGAAAGATTTGCGAATTTGACCTCTATAGTCAATATATCTATAAAATAGTGAATGAAAATTTGACGTTTACGTTGGCGAAGTCGCGGACAAAAGCTTGTACAACTACTACTACATAAAGTGAAATATCATGATTTATGTTTTGCTTGCTGTTTGTGTGATTAACCCACCATTTTTAATGACAGTCGTATCGTCGTATTAAGTCTGTACTATATTCTTCACTAGCTTTTGCCCGCGACTTCGTCCGCGTGGAATAATAATTCCCGTTCTCGGGGGATTTCCGGGATGAAAACTATCCTATGTCCTTTCTCGAGTCCCAGACTATATGTGTACTAAATTTCATTTAAATTGGTTCAGTGGTTTAGGCGTGAAGAAGAGACAGACAGATAGACAGAGTTACTTTCGCATTTATAATATTAGTACGGACTAGTACGGATAAGGGACTACGCACATTAATACAGCTCCATTTACGTTTCGCTTAATACTTTTGTTCACACTTATACAATTCAGTTTGTATCAGCCACATTTAGCATCTTAAAAATAAGAAAAGGCGTCAAGTTGAATAGAAGCAGAAAGTAGCACGGACGCGTACGCGTTTTTGTACATAATCGTTATTTTCTAAGAACATTTATTTTATTTATTTATTTACAAACATACAATTATAGCACTATTACAGAGCATTAAAATTCAATCCTTTATGTAAGAATAAATTATACAAAAAAAAACATAAATGACATAAACTCAAAATAACATAACATTAGATAAATAGAGCTGAAAAAATGTGCATCGTCCCTAAATCCGGCTGACTTTTTGAATTTCGAGAAATAGTGAACTTAGCCCTATTTTATTATGCAAATTGAAAGAAAAACCTCACCGGCTATAATATGTCAGTTAAGATTATTATTAATTAATTTTATTTCCCAAATGGGTCAAAGTAACACAGAATGTTAGAAAGTAACAGTATTTTCTTACGGTTAGTATTCAAAAACTACAAACTAAAAAACTTGGTAAACCATTTTTTTTTTCAAAATTTTATTTTACGGCTTACTATCAAATTTATACGAGGTGAAAATTCCTGGCAAAACAATTTTCATGTCGAGGTCAAAATAAAAAACGAACGGGCAAAAAATAACCAGATTCGTTGAGGTATATGAAATTTTTATCTGTACAATAACGTTCTTGTTGCAGTTCAAATATGTGTGTTGTGTACACTAAAATGCTTGTAAAAAGAATGAACAGAAAAATTTTATCATCTTTCAATAACATAGAGGATCCTTTGACCAGACGAGTGTTGTGTCTGGTGGGCTACTGCCCGATGGTGCTAGTCGGGATTTTGTATATGTTTATGGTAGTGTCGCGTCAAACTCCTATACATACTATACTTAATATAATAAAACCAGTCTATTACAGCAGTAACTGCACCGCAACGGCAACGGCACTGTTCGTTGTTATTGCATTAGGCATTTTTCAGCAATTGTCTAAAGTCTAGAAGTCCGTGACTCCCTAGTGCCTCAAAAAGTAATTTTCCTTTTGTTCATTTTGACCTGATGATTATTGTAACTGGCTAACTGCATTTTTGTAATTATTATGTAATATAACTCCAGACAATTAATGTCCATAATCTTTAATTTTATCCAACGGTCTTGTATATTCAAGTTGTCTACTTTGAAGACAATAGAACTTTGAACTTTGAAGACCTTGACGAAAATAATTAAAATAAATATATTAAATACATCCTATATAAGCATAATATTCAATTTGTAAATTTTCAATTTATTCGACATCGACATTATTTTAATAAACCAATAAAATAAAGTTTAAGAAACCTACTCCCACTCGATTGCTTATTTTATTGTTCATGTCGCCCAAAAATATTCAGAAGCTACCATTTATTTTTATACAAATTCATTAACATTTCATTCCAATCTGTAAACACCTACTCAACATGAATAAATATACATAAAATGTTACCTAAATATTCCAATTTAATTAACCGATGTTTCCAATCTAATTTGTGTTGAAATTTTCAAATACGTTTTTGCAAATTTTCAATTCATTCGACAGCAAGGAAACTTGGTAAGTAAACGAGGCTTCTACCATAGTCATTCATTAAATTGTCGAGTTTGAACGCAGCTCCTTAGTTAAATTACTGGAATCAAATAATGTACTAGAGTAATTTATTGACTATGGTTTAAGTATTTATTACTCCTAACTAGTCGCCCTTGGTCATAACTTATTATAATTACGTCATATGAAATGTTTTTAGAAATGCCTAAATTCTTGCGATATTATTATTTTTCTATGTGATAATATTTTAAGGTATTTACTAAGAAAAGCTTATTTAGTAAAGTACATATTTTGACATTTTTGTAACTTATCACAAAAAATGTATGACAGTCGTTTAAATGGACACGTTTTAAAAATAGAACGATTTAAAACAATTTTATGAAAATAACGTGATTGACTGGAGAGCAATAAAATAAAAATCATAAGGAGTCTGATAGTGTAGGTTATTTTAAAACGGGGTCACTCATGAAGGAGAAAATGAGGGTGATTACTTACTAGAAAAAAGTGCCTAGTGACGACTTTATATTTTGTCAAATCACCCCCTTCAGGTGACTATTGTCTCCTTGTAAAAACTAAAAAAGAAATGTATTTATTTTAATAAGTACTTCATGAAAATAAAAATAACTATGAGATATTAGAAAATTGGATTTCAATTCCACAACATTATAAAAATGGTCACAAAGCTCGAAGACTTGTCTATGTCGCCTGTTCTATTTATTATAAAGAAATACAAATGTCAACACTTACACAAAAAGAAGTTTGTCTTGGATATCACATCCCGTGCCTCGGAAAACAAGTAAAGCCGTTACGGGTAAGCCAGAAAGTCTTACCAGTCTAAACAAGAGGTATCGTGCCGCCCAGTTACTGGGTTGTGGAGGTCTGATAGGCAGTCGCTATACCGTAAAACACTGTAATCCAGCTGAATACGGTTAAGCTGGAAGCCACCCCTACGTAAATGGGAAAAAGGCTAGGGAGATGATGATGATCCACAGGCCTCAAAGAGAAGTCAGCACGAGAAGGGGCCCAACAGGGCCAACGTCTGCCGGGATTGCGGAATATTTAAAATAGTTACCGTGACCCCGGAACATAAAGGGCAACCGAAGGAACATGAGTGGGTTTTAGTCAGTAAAAGTCTGACATGACCTCCCGCCGCACCCAGGACGGGAGAAGTCATTTGATAATTTCCAACTCCAAAAAGAAACCGTTCAGGCATTCAGAAGTGATGATGCAATAATAGTAACTCACATACATACGAGGCCTAAAAATATAACATTCCTTTTTTGTAAGCAGTAGTGTTATTAAGTAAAACTCAAAAATTCTTAATTTTAAAGAGCACGTTATTCATTAACAGACTAATTTAATTCTAAGGTTTCTTAAGGTTTCACATTCTGTTACCCAAATGGTTTCCATTTCGTTACCGTGTTTCAAAACCCCAAAACAAAGGTAATTCAATAAGATTAAAGTTTTAACTACCGACTTAAAATATTAGGTGTTATATTTCTTAAGGAGACAAAGCTTAAAAGTATTCCATTTACTAACGAAACTATTTTTTTTTTTTTGGTGTGTGGGAAATCATCCAATGACTTCTCCCGTCCTGGGTGCGACGGGAGGGCGTGTCAGACTCTTACTGACTAAAACCCACTCATGTTCCTTCGATTGCCCTTTATGTTCCAGGGTCACGGTAACTATTATAAACATTCCGCAACACTAACGAAATTATTGGGTAATGATGCAAGAATAGGAACTGTTTTATGAATGGATCTAGTTGTTTTCAACAGTTCTTTGTATATACTAAGTTAATATTGCAAAGGAATAATTTGACTCTGGGTTGACTCGTAGAGAATGCATAAGGAATAATAAAGTTTGCCCATGTATATTTGTGCATGAAGTTTAAATAAATAAATAAAGAAATGATTGTTATACAAACCTTTTTGTGTCGTTTTTGGAATTATTATCGCCCTATTTTAAAGGAACAATATCCAAAAAAATCAATCTTAGTGTTTTTTTACTGTGTAAAATTTATCAACATGCAATAATTAATCTAGCCAGTGCGTTCGTACGTCAACCTGTGGTATTTTCGTTTACAGGGTAATTTTAGAATAATTCTGTATAATATATCGATGACTCTATTCAGGGACCATATTTGTTGTGTAGCAGCTAACTAGGTTGCAATAATATATTAGATCAGATATATTTAATCTTAAAATTACTAGCTAACATTATAGTAAAACAAATGTTTAGATTAAATGGTGTTATGACAACGAAAATGCGAATAAAGTGTTTGATAATATTGGAAATATTTAAATATTTCCAATATTATTGAGTGTTAATTTTTGTTAGTGGCAAAAAAGTATTGTACAATAATAAAGTAATTGCTAGACGCTATTATAATATACCTAAAGTTAAGATTCCACTGAATTCAATATAATCTAGCGTCGATACGTTAAAAAAATACCCATCGAAAACTTTTTCTCCTTTTCGTTTTAATATAGATTCGATTCTTATTATCTTTTTCTAACGTTCATTCGTTGGCCCACATTACATAACCCCTCTTTACTTTTTCCTTTTTCTAAAAGTCCTGAGTGTATTAGAATCTTTATTAATATCATCCTGTTATGTTCTGCTGCAGAGCACATATTTTCTCTTCTTACATAGAGAAGGCACGAACATTGATCGGTGGTAAAACAAAGCCGCTTTCCGTCGTCTGTCATTACTCTATGTATGAAACTACCCAACGGATTTTGATGCAATTCAATAAGTGTTAAAAATAAAAATTCAATAAGAAGGTTTATCTAAATATAAATAAATATCCTTTAACACGGCCATCTGACCTCAAACTAAGCAGAGCTTGTACAGTCACGAGCATAAACATGTATACACTTCACAAAGATTTGAATCAAATTTCTCTTTAATAAGCCATAACTTTCAGTTGAAACTTATTTTATAGTAATTCTATCATAGACTACTATACAATATGCCCTAAAACTAAATATTATTATTATAGTTATTCTAAGAGAAAATTAATTTTAAAGTTAGCGTGGTGTATGCATGTTTATACACGTGACTGTACTTGTACTGATACACATACTTATATAATTAATAAATACATAATTTTTTTTGGCAATTTGCACCTAGACACATAACAAACAATCATGCTCTGTATGTATAATACGTGCATATTTAGTGTATGCGTGCGACTTTGCGCCGTGCAGCGCAAAGTCGGGATTTTAATGATTTTGTAACAACGACACGAAGCTGGAGATTGCTATATAATATAAGTCCTAGTTTCCTAACAACGTTTTCTTCAATAAGTAAGAGTTTTCTTTAATAAGATATTCAAGACAAACTTAGAAAGTGCATTAAGCCATATTGGTACCGGACGTACCCGCTTATATAATGAAAAGACTGCTAGTTAAAGCTCATTTCACACTACTCTACAATATAATATTTATTTAGTTCACGTTCACACTTTGCTATACTATATATTATTAAATGTATGCTAAGCAATATTGTTGTGCTATTAACTCTAAGATGCTATGTATTATAGCGTTATCCATAACGCGAGCGAAGCCGCGGGCAGAAGCTAGTTTAAAATAATCTTTAGGCACTCTCGACGATTGGGCCACTATATCTATAATTTGTATGTATTCTACCATAGCACAATTATAAATGGGAAAGTGTGTCTGTCTGTCTGTCTGTTTGTCTTTCTTTCACGGCAAAGCGGAGCGACGGATTAACGTGATTTTTTAAAAGGAGATAGTTGAAGGGATGGAGAGTAACATAGGCTACTTTTTGTCTCTTTCTAACGCGAGCGAAGCCGCGGGCAGAAGCTAGTTTAAAATAATCTTTAGGCACTCTCGACGATTGGGCCACTATATCTATAATTTGTATGTATTCTACTATAGCACAAGCTCTGCTTAATTTGGAATCAGATGGCCGTGTAGGAGTTGTCATTTTTTTTGGGACAATTCCACTACAATCTTTCCAACCACTGCAACCCCAGAAAGCAGAATCAACAGTGGAGTCCGCCAGAAAAGCGCCGAGCAATAAAGCACGGCGAGTCCCGGAGAAGCGATTCAACTGTCTTGGATCCCGCAACAAAATTAATCAGATAATTACAGCGGAGGTGTAAGAAAAAATATGTTTTCCACTTCCCTCCAAACAAGCAGGAGACAGAACAGAACTTGGCCAATAGGCACAAAGCCCCGAATACAACTGGGAGAAGCCCAGATTGCCTTGCACCACGGAATAGAATTTGTTAAAATCAATGGGTTTTAACAAATTGTAGGAGTTGTCATTGGATATTTCTTTTATTTTTAAAGAAACTATTATTTTCTTCAAAGTATGTAATTTTCACTTTCTAGCTATGAACAGTTATAATACCGCAGACATTCTAATATGTTACTTAAAATATAATAAACTTTATAAATTGTTTTTCCAATGGGCTGAACCGACGACCTTGCTCAGAAAAATGTCACTACCACTTCGTCATTTATCAAATACTAGAGTGAGACCGTGGCTTCATTCGCTTCGAAGTCAAGCACACCATAAACCATAGTAGGGCAATATACTGGGCAATTGTGTAGCGTTTGGAATTGTAAAAAAAAACTTAAAAAAAAAAATAACCTTCAAAAACTATAAACCCAAAAATAACTAAAATTTCGGAAGTCGGTGGCAACACAAATTCAGATAAATTGACTGGCAGAAGAGAAGCCACCGACTTCCGAAAATTTAGTTATTTTTGGGATTTTAGTTTTTGAAGGCGGTTATTTTTTTTTTTAAGTTTTTTATTTTTTACTTTTTAGTGTCGAGTCTAACTATGTCTGACTGTGTATGACATCTTTCAAAGTAATTTATTTTCAAAATAAAACTACTTATAATCTTATAAAATGAAAAATAGAAATTGAAGTTACGTACATTATAATATCGTCAACGTATATTTCGTCGATTTTTTTTTTGTTCTTGATGAATTTTTCCAGAAGCACTAAACCGATCGCCACAAAATTTATATGGGACCACCTCTGAGTCATGACTTACCAAACAAAAAAAGAACCATCAAAATCCGTTCACAATTACGCACACTTATTCAGCTCTATTCAGCTTATGTCCATAAAAAACAACGATTTTGTATGAAGACGCGTTCGCGTCCGTTCAGCTTTCCGCGTCCGTTCAGCTTCCGTATAAAATCGTTGTTTTATATGGACATAAGCTGAATGGAGCTGAATAAATGTGCGTAGTCCCTTAAGAAGGAGTAATTATTATTATTGTTTACAAACCGCACTGCACCTTAGAGGACACTACAACACAACTGATTATGAGATAAACATAGCAACTTACTGGGACCAAGAAAGTAAAGCTATGATTTTAAATTTAAAAAAGACTTAGTGTATGATGAACAATTTAAACCGTAACGTACTTACACGATTACAATACATGATACACATATAACTGTTTTTGTAATGACCACCAAGAAAGATCAACGTTATTAGATCTAGAATCGAACTATAGCAAAAGTTGGCACAGAATTAGACATCCATACTAATATAATAATGGGAAAGTGTGTGTGTGTCTATCTGACTGTTTATCCGTCTTTCACGGCAAAACGGAGCGACGGATTAAAGTGGTTTTTTTAAGTGGAGATAGTTAAAGGAATGGAGAGTGACAAAGGCTACTTTTCGTCTCTTTTTAACGTGAGCAAAGCCGCGGGAAAAAGCTAGTTTCTCAATAAAAGCGTATTTCTCTGCACCAATCCCAAAACATAGCAAAATTTATGAAAATTTAATTCCCATTTGACTTATTAATTAAGATCAAGTCGAAAATGTTTATGAAATGTTTAGATAATTTCAACAAAGTCCGAAGTCAACAGGAACTTGATTAAGATTAACGGATTAAGGCCCGAAGACTTCTTAAGACCTGGAGCTGACACTCTTAGGGATTATTATTAATGGTCCAACTAAACGGTTATCTGACGGGCCTAGTGTGCCCGACACTTTGTATAACTCGTTCGAAAACGGTTAAAACGGGTTAATTCTGAACCTTTTTGTAATCTATTTTATGGTCGGATTTTCTGGTTTCATTTTAATTCCTGCATTTGGGGCGCGCTTTCAAATATTACGTCACTAACGATGAGGCCCGAATTATCGAAGCCTATTGGTCTAGTGGCTAGTGGCCCTGACTAAGTCGGAGCCCGGAGGTAGTTTGGTTTCCACCCAGGACAAACTTTGACTAATAATTTATATTTCCATGTTCTTTGGCTTGGTGTTACTTATCTAAAATAGACATGAACATCTGTTTTCTGGTCACCACAGAGATTATAATTAAGATATTCTCGTTACGAACTGAGTCATCGCTAGATCATTGTTCCACAGCGACGACGAGAGTTATTGCTACAACACTGTTTCATAGCGTCGAGTGTCATCACTAGAACATCGTCTCACATCAACACAAGTCATCGCTAGAACATCTATACTGATATTAGAGAAAGAGGAAATGCTTGATTGTTTGTTTCTTTGTTTGCATTGAATAGACTTCGTAACTACTAAACCGATTAGCAAAAACCATTCACCACTATAAATATAGTAACATAGGGTATATTATTATAACATCACGCTGTGATCAAAAGGACCGGAGCATCAATGAAAAACGTGGCAAAAATAACTTATGGCATATACGCTATGATCCACAGGAGCGGAGCAGTTAACCAAAAACCTATCTTTATGCGGGTGAAATGCGTGGAACAGCTAGTCTTCTCATAAAGACGTGAGTCATGTCTAGCTCATCCTTTCCAAATACGGGTGCCTGGCTGCCTGCACTTGCTTCTCGCATAACTCTCATAAAACTAGAATTATAATAAAATCAATTGGTGAAATATAAAATTACCAACAATCAATCAATAGCAACAATCTCCAGTGATTTAAAGGGCTGATCTTTAATTGCCACATAATTTAATCTATTTACATAAAATGGTAAATTAACTGTCTGATTGACTAACTGATTTTTTATATATCAATGCACAGCCCAGACTGCTGGTCCTAGAAATATGAAACTCGGAGGCTGCGTTATTTTTGAAGGTAAAATATCCACTAAAAAGGGTTTTTAGAAATCCCCAAACTAAATGGGTAAATTAAGGGGTTGAAAATTTCGACATTCACGCGGGCGAAACCGAAAGAATAATTCTATAAGCTACTGCGATAATATTATTCTTACAAGATGGGGCCATATTGTAAAAATAATTATCGTAGTTGAAGTAGTATCAAATTATGATAATTAAAAATTGGGCTCCATAGTTTTTAGTTGAGCTAAACGATTACTGACAAATGCTTGCACTGTCTAGACAGGTCCACTCAAATCGGTGTCCTTCTCTCATCAAGAGAGTGCCTCAGACATTAACCTCCATGGTTCTCGCACATTTTTGACCAATACGATTGTATGGACTTTAAAAGAGACTTTGACCTCTGAGTTTGTTTCGGATGTTTCTTCTCAGAGCAGTCCAGCTACGAAACACCGGCCTCATCGTTTGCTTAAAATAAATTAAAAAAAAAAACAAATTTTGACGTGTAAAAGTGTTGATATAACCTATTTACAAAATAAATATGATTTTATGATTTTTTTTATGATTTTAAAAACCGACTCTAAACAAACATTATTTTATGAAAAAACTTTAATAAACCGGAGTACACCCGACCATATTATTATAGTCCTAACCCATCCCTACAAATGAATTCACAAAAAAACACTCCCGAACAGAATTCCGCAAGAATAATTGCGAGTATATTTGCTAGGAACCAACATTCTGATCTAATAGGAACGTTCAATGAAATATGAGCGTAAGATAATGAAGGTAAACACACTCGACCCATTTATATAGAAGGGTAATGCTCTCAAACCTGAATCTTTGATAATGGCGAGATGAGATCCCGATAAATCTCACTTCATACGTCGGGGTCCGTATGACTAGAATAGCAAGTACTGTATCAGGGATTTTGATCTTGAATGCGATATTTGATTTGCATAGTTTAGGGCGTTTTTCCTTTGTAGGTGTTTTGAGGTCGTTCGTGATTTAGATAGTGGAGTGGTTTTTTACTTTTAATGGTTTTAAGTGTTACTTTTAAGCCCTCGAGAATACCGAACTTTCATCCACTATTTTAGCCTATTAGATGTTGAATTTCCATAAATCCTTTCTTTGTGGATACTTAGTCTTTACAGGAAAATACCATCCAAGGTAGCTGCTGCTGAAGAAAGAATCCTGCACCTATTTTTTTTAAGTATGATTTGACCGATCCACATTTTAAAGAAAAAGAAAAAACAACATACATCAATTCGGTTAATACAAACTGTTTGTATTTTATAAAAAAAAATATTTATAAAGGTTATTTTTCATTGTTCACTGGTTTATTATTTTGTCTATTTAATAAAATACTAATACATATTATTATCCTTCTTCTTGGACCTCGAAACAGCCTGGCAATGCTGTTAATAATTTTTGAATTTTTCACCGAATGCCTGTCAACATTATCAATCTTAGTGCACAAATGTATTAAATGGTGGGTTATATATTTATTTAGCAATTTTGACAAAGTTACGTATATATTAATATTACAATATTGAAATATGATGGATTTAAAGGACTAGTCTTATTACTAGATGAAAATTTGTTTCATTTTTTTTCTTTGTTTTCAAACTGTTCATGTCTAAACTTTAAAAAACTTTAAAGCTCCTTCCTCAAAATTCTAAATTTTGTAGTTAGTGCAATTGTGAGCTAAGGCATCGATATTATAGTGGTTGAAAGTTAGACACTCAAGCATGCAGGCGAAAGCTAAAATACTATAAAATTAAAACCCTTGCTTGCTTACACTGAAGACAAGTGAAATTAATGTACTTCTATTTGGCAGCATTATGTACTTGTGATTATGATCACAAGTATATTATTATGCTCCTTGTTGTCTCGTCCTCGATGATGATAGTAAACAAGTGTAGTACGGTCATAATGTCGCCGGCGTCACATAATTTTAAAGTCTAAAATGAAACGGAACGCATTCTGTATGCGCGTTCCTGAGACTCTGGAAAACTAGCTTCATTCGGTTTTTATGTCAAGACATGGCGTCACGACTTCTCTGTACAATTTTCTGTTTCATCGTTAAAAACCTAGTAATTCTAGTGAAAATGTGTAAAATATAGGCAAATGATGGAAGGATAATTGGAAGAATTCATTTAATAAAGAAAATTAAAAGGTTCGTGAGGCGGATCAACAATTTAAGTTCCGATTCCGAGGAAAGTACCTAAGATTTTTTGCCGCTTAACGTGAAGTTTTATGCTATTATCGGCTTATTAAATGCCAAGAATATAATCGTGCCAAGCATGGAAAGACCAATACCTGCGAATAATCGCTAATTGAAACCTTGGGCGCGCGCGCAGCTTCGCACGTAGTTGCACTAAGAGTGAACATTTTGAGCCTAAAAACGACTGGCCTGACCTAGGGGCGTCCTGCGGGGGCGTACGTGGTCAAACATAGCTATGTTATAAACTAAGCGACCTGTGGGGTGTTCTTTAGGGGCACACGTGGTTGACTGTTTCTGTATAACCTTAAAGGGAAGTCCTGCGGGGGCTTACGTGGTTATAATATTGCTCTGTAACCTTAAAGGGAAGTCCTGCGGGGGCTTACGTGGTTACAATGTGCAAAGGCTTGTTGGCATGGGCATCTAGAGCACCAGAACTAGTTAACAATTCATTCACTTGACTTGCATGATCATAGTGAAATTGACCTTCCAAAGGTGGTTGAAAAGGAGCAATCCGAAGTAGATATGGAAGACGCACTGAAGAGGAATCGCCCCAGGAAGAAACATTAGAAACTCAGGGGCTGGTTTTTATTACCCACAACAACGGCAGATTGCTGCTGTGCTATTACATCTAGGCTTAGGCCTTTAAATGTGTCTCTAAGACATTCAAATTAACAAGATTGAAATTATTAAAAGTGAATAATGCCTTATCGCTGTTGAGCGATTCAATAATGTACCTGGACACAGGGACATAGAGCTCTCCCGCTATCAGTAATAAATAAAAACATGCAAAGTTTTTTCTGCAACATTAAGAGTTGAAAAGTTACCTCTTCACTGAAGATTCCACTGAAAAATTAAGAGCCTCTTAATCAGCTCAGAAACCAGGTCAGGAACTAAAAGTTACTGAAAAATTAAGTTTACTCGTAGACATAATTCATATGTTTCTAGATCAAAATACTAGTTAAAATAAAGCTTTAAACTGGTGGGACCCTACTCCCTCACACATGAAAAGCAGAGGGGGGGGCAACATTAAGAGCACCAGCTGTGGACGGGAAATGGGAGGAGTGGAAGAGGAAACATCAACGCTGCAAGTAACTGCACAGGTGGGCAGACTTATATCTTACTTTTGTGATTGAAAACAAATCACAACAGACCCTATTATTGTTGACGGGGTGTTGTTAGGGTATAAAATACCTTTTCATACCAAACCACATCAGAGCTAACTCTGAATAATAAGTTCTCTAATTTAGAGTCTAAAGTTAATATTTGAAATTCATATATCATATGTATATAATTTTTTTTTGTCTATACAATCTATAGATATATAGATCAATTCACAGGTGACTTTAGTTCACCGATAATTCACATTATGCACCTTGAGGGAAAAATTCCTCTTCATTTTAAATAAATAATTATTAGATAAATTTAAAAAAGTTAAATACTTTTTTAAAATCAGAACATTTTAACCTGCAAGACAGATATAGTTTTTTTACAGAAATTTAAAGACAATTTTCTTGTAAAGCTATATTTAAAAGATTATTTTTTATAGTTGCAACTCAATTAGAAGAAAATGAGTAAAAAATCCTTGAGATTTATTTCTCATGAAATTTTCGAAAGTGTTAACAGTTTTTGGTATTAGGTTTTGGCTTGCATACTGATCCACTAATATTTACAAAGATTATGAAACATGTTAGAGCTTTCCTATCTACTTAAGAGAAAGAAGCTCCACATCAGTGTTATACCTTTACAACTTCTTTCCTTTGTAAAGGAAATAATTACATACATGTCTGGAAAATATGCAGGCATTTGTAAATGTAAAAAAAAAAAAAAAAAAAAAAAAAAAAATTGGTTTGGTTTGTAGAAAGAATATTGAAACCTTTTCACCAAGACAACACTTGGTTTAATTAACAATACCATTGTTAAAAATCTTTACTGTGTCTAACCTTCAGGTTAGATTTCTTAGTTATTGAAACTTTAATATCAGTTTGTCCAGCCATTAAATATGTCATTCTTTATTTATGCCAAGGAACTTGAGCTACCTTTTAAATATCTCACATTAAAATATTATTATGACAATTACAGCGAAAACACTACATTGAGCTCTACAATGTAAATAAGACGATAATATAATGGTGATGTAATGGTGATTGCTTAGCATAATAATCTCAGGCAGTCCTATTAGAAAGACAAGGTATTTTTAAGTGAGAACCATTTACTGATGCTTCACGGTATGGGAAGTGGCTGTCAGACTACTAGTGGACTGATTGAAAAGCCCAGATTACTAATATTCATTGGAATTAATTGCAACTCTCTCTGGATTAAAGTATTTTGGAGGGAAGTTTTTAGAGATTGTGAAATTTTGTTAAAAAGATTATATGTATAACTGCAATATCTTACTTTAATAGATTAGGAGGAATTTAATATTCCAATATTAAGATATTTTTTTAATATTTGCTATTATTTCCTAATCACTAACAAAATTTGGTAATGGTAAGAAACTTATGATTATTTGCAACATACTTATATGTAAAAATATACTTTAACATTTATAAAGACTGATAAATCAGATTTTGAGTATGTATAAAAGGATTTGAACAATACTGAAGATTGGACTAATGGTGATAATGATCATTATCAAACACCTTACTTTGGTGAACCTCCAATTGATTTGAATACAACTCGGACTAACACAAGGTGCCTTTAGCCTTAGTTATGTCTCATAGAACTCAGATCCAAAGGCAGTAGCAATAGATGCATTTACATTAGATTGGTCAAGATTTCATCACTTTATGCTTTCCCTCCATTCTCTATTGTTATCAAGACTAGAAAAAACTATTACCAACAGATCAATAATAATCTATGGATCTGGAACTACTAAGTGAGTAGTTCCTTATTGAATTGTTCAACCATGGCTGTATACATACAAAACATGGTTAATAGATGAACCTGTTATATTTCAACCTTTTAAAGCCTTCATCAAAAGTTGAAAAGGAAGGAAGGAATATTATTAGGAAAACATTTATTTTTTGAATAAGTTATGAAACAGTTGAGATAATATTGTGTTTAATATCTAAACTATTGAATAAATACTCCCAAGCAATTCTAGGATGAGCTAAATACTGTAAATTCCAAAAAACTAATATTATAAAGCCTGTTAGAAGAAGTTTTTTAAGGAAGCTTAAATTTCACTAGATCTGCTCTAGCTTTAAAGGAGTTCATTTAGGTATAAATGAAAAAGTGTAAAGCTTATTGGAGTTTTTTCAATATTAAAACCTCCAGAATATAAATACTTACGATAATATTGGAATAAATCGTTTTTTACCTAATGATATTGAATTCTTTAGAATAAATGTTTACTGCAATGATTTATAGACTGTTACCAAGATAACGGTTAACGTTATTAATGTTTTATAAAGGTACGGACTAAACTATCTCTTTAATATAAAATAACTAGCTGCCTTCTGCAGTTTCACCCGCGTTAAAAATGTTAAGGGTGAACAACCCTTATCACTTGGGTTATGAAAAATACTGAATTTAAGCATATAAAATTTTAGAAAAAATCGGTAAAGCCGTTTGGAGGACGAGAAATTTATATATAAGATAATAATTAATAAGTTTATGATAGAAGAAGGCTGCTATTAAGATTGCTTAGTTATTTAAAACATCGGGCACAAATAGATATCAACCCTTATTTTTATTTATTTTTTAAAACTAGTATTTTCTTTTATATCAGAATAGGAGTTTGCCCCGCTAGAGTTGTAGTTATTATTTATAATTAACTTAAGGTCTGTGAACCTGTAGTTATTTTATGTTCTAACTGGTAAGCCCTTTAAAGCTTTGGGCCCAGTATAATCAGCCGATGGGTCAAAGAAGTTATGGTAGAGATTGAAATTGATATAACACATAGTTGCATGTGTTTGCAACAACATTAGCAGCATAAAGAAAAGGGGTAAATATTGATGACAAGAGGAGAGCGGCTAGTAAAACTGTGGAGTCAAAACTTTTGAGAGATTTTATAATAAACCTCAAAGCAATTTTTAGTACCAATTAAAATACTTTCAGGCACCAGTACCAGATATCAGTTCAGTAACTCACTTTAATTAATTATTTGTTTGAGTTTTTCCTTTTATTATTTTTAATGAAAAATAACATTATCATACTGTTGTTCTCTTGTTCTTTTTGTAACAATTGTTTATTGATTTTACAACTGGTCTTTGAACATCTACACTTGTTTACTATCATCATCGAGGACGAGACAACAAGGAGCATAATTGAATAGTCAAACGAACTTACCTGTAAGTGAAGTTCGACGGTAATTATGCTCCTTGTTGTCTCGTCCGAAGATGATGAGTCCCTCCCAACCCAAACATACCATGCTAATGGGCTCATGAGCATGGGCCCTGTGTTGTAAAACCAATAAAATCGCTGTGAACTTAATGAAGCTAGTTTTCCAGAGTCTCAGGAACGCGCATACAGAATGCGTTCCGTTTCATTTTAGACTTTAAAATTATGTGACGCCGGCGACATTATGACCGTACTACACTTGTTTACTATCATCATCTTCGGACGAGACAACAAGGAGCATAATTACCGTCGAACTTCACTTACAGGTAAGTTCGTTTGACTATTCAATAATGCTGCCAAATAGAAGCAACAAAACATTTTTTTTTTTCAATATTGAAGATAATGACTGTGCAGTTTTATTTGTGCTTCCTAAGCTTATTAAGTATTAAGATAATTATGCTCACAAGTATATAATGCTGGTAGAGTTAAATTTAACAATGATAAACACTGCTGGGCAAAAGCCTCTTCTCATTTAAAAAACACGAACGAACATTGATCACCACTACCACCGATCACCACCACCACCGATTACCACGACAACAGACAATAAGGAATGAAGTCACGAGCAAAAGCAACTTTTCATAATACAATTATTGTGACATTAGTCGTGTTGGTAAATGGTTTAATATCGGAAAGTTTTTAGGTCAGTCTAATGAGAATTTTACCTACCAAATTAATATTTGACAATCTATTTTATTCTAGCATCTATTCTACAATGACACTTGTCAACAGTTGCTGTACCTTTCTTCTATTCCTGCCTTATTCCGTTTTACTTAGGGTCGGCGCAACATGTTTTTTTCTTCCTTATCAACCTGTCATCCGTCATGTGATCACTTTCTCCTTTTGCTTTCATATTATTCTTCACGTAATCCATCCAATTTTTCTTCGGTCTTCCTCTCCCCTTTCAACCTTCTACATTCATGCTCATAACTGTCCTAACTATATGCATTTCATCCTCATCCCCCTCTTCACATTGCGGGTTGAAATTCTAGAATGTTTTAACCTATGCCCTTCTCAAAAGTATTATCTACTCTATGATTAATTTTATCAAAATTGACCCAGTACTTTAGTCGTGAAAGCATGCCAGACAAATCTCAATTTATTCCTTTCGATGACCAAGCGACAGCCGCCTGTCGCGCTGCTAATGTCTTTCTATTGTGTCTCGAACCACTTGTGATCGAATGTTTAATTAAATTAATTTCAATAATAGAATACTGAGTAAAATATTCAACCATTTTTGTCTCACTCATCAGCCCTAAACAAGTGAAAAACGTTTTTCTTTCAAAATACTCCTAAATCAGTTTTGAATGCTGAGTAAGCTTATATTGATCCCATACACTTAACAATTAATTCTATTCTACCATCTATTCTATAATGCCACTTGTTTAGTGCATGGTATCTATTTAAAACGTGTAAAAATTGAGAACAGAAATATTTTTATACAAGCCCAAAAAAGCGGCAACATTGTACCCGTTAGCGGCTCCTTTCCGCAATTTCACCGCAGGGGATTCGACGGAGTAAATAAGGCAAAAAAAGTTTCCAAGCAACATTTGCAGTTATTGAGTTGTTCATTCGAATTCGTGAAAAGGAGAGTTCGAGGGCTGCATTGAAAGGGAGATAAAAACCAAGTGAGAGTGGGCTTTACACACAAAGGATTTCGTTTTTAGGGTTCTGTACCCGAATGGTAAAAACGAGACCTGTCTGTCATCTGGCGGTATCGCAGGACAGCTAGACAGTTAAAACTTTCACAAATTATGTATTTCTGTTGCCGCTATAACCAGGCGTCCGTCACTCGCTCAAGGCCACGCGTTTTATGCCTACCGCTTCGCATATCGTCGACGATACAACGAACACCGGGCTGTCGCGCGCCCGGCTGAGTGCTCGCGCGTCACGGGTACAGCGCTGACTATCAAAATGCCGAAATCACGTAATTATTGCGTGATTATTGTGCAATTCCCCTGTTTCCCAATTCTCCTGTTTCCCTTTTGATTATTTATTATAATTATTCACGTGGTTTTGGATATTTTCGACACTAAAATATAATAATCGGTAATTCAGGAACGAAAAAAGTGCATCAGTCATTTTATTAAAACTAAAAAATATTTGAGCAACAAATAATAAAATAATTGTTTTTCTAAAACATTCATTTTATTACCATTATCATCATACGTATAACCCTAGCACATTTGCTGGACGAAACGCACACACGTTAGTCGCGCGGCGGGCAAAAGAATCTCAATTCTTTTATGCGTACTTATGGTACATTTCTCCTCGCTGCAAACAGCTGGTATTATTATTATGATTTTGTAGGCTATTATAGCGTAGGTATTTGCGTTTTTGTATTGGAGTGAAGTATCTGTTACGTAGTAACTATTTATTAATCTGTGCTATAACTCAAAATACTGAAAACAAAATAAAATACTTTTTAAGGGGAGAGTCCGACTCGCAGTTGGCTGGTTTTTATTGATTCTGTCGTAATCTGTGAGTCAGTTTAGTTCATCAGTTAATGATTACTACTATATAATAATATATTAGTATTAAAACTTATAAACAAAGCCCCACAAAACCGTAGTAATGGATTGGAACGACATCGATATACTAGTAAAGCCCATGGAACATTCATTATCCACCACACATTCACCCACGTTATGTAGATAGAGAAATATATACATAAATCTAGTTATCTAAACCTACCAATAATTCACCCGTAATATTAATTGTTAATAATAGACTATGTCTAAAGTATACACGTCACATAATAATTATCTACCGGTATTCAACATTGTAACCATGTCACTGCTTTACAAAGCAATACAATACACAATAAGTACAATTAAATAAACATCATGTTTATCAATAAACAAGAAAGACGGTCTACTTTATAAATACTAATAAATAAACATCCCAAGATAAACATTTAAGACAAACACCGCGTTTTATTTCGTCGATTGTTTATTTTTTTATTACAAATATCACTAGAACCTACGAACATCTTATGATTTCAAATGAAATTGAAATCAATTATGAATTCTCAAATATCACACTAAAAATCTTTGCGAGAATTCTTCCAATGATTTTGATTAAATCGGCCTTCTTTTGTCTTAAATTTAATCAGGAAATTGAAAAAATTGCTCCGCCTAAAGATAAAGAGTAATGGTTTTAGTCCATCGCTGTATAAATCCCTGTCTTTATTAATAAAATACAGGGTGATTTATTTGGAAAATTTTAACATTGTTGGCTCAATTTCAAATAAAATGTAGCCTGAACTAATAAATTAAGAATTTATTATTAAAGCTATATTAAATCAGGCATTTCTAATTTTATAGAAATTTAGTTCTGTTTAAAATAGGGGAAACTATATTTTGTAATTATTTTAGGAGCTTAGAATTAGGTAATGAAATGTAATAAAATAGCCTAATGGCCACTTTAGTGCTCAGATAGGCACTAGTTACCTGGAAAATGTAGGACTCAAACAAAATTAGTTTGTAATCAAAAGTTATTAATGGATTTTTTTGCAGGGCATGGGAATATTCAGACGTAATTTGAGATACGTGCATTTTATTATATATTTTTTTCAAAATTATTTATAAAGTACAATGTTTATTTAACATAATAAAAAATACTGTTATTTAAAAATAATTATGTATCCTATAATATATCACCCGTACAGTCCGATACATTCTTGCAAGAATCAAAGAACAAACTTCGACGTCAAAATAAATAAAACAATTTTCTTTCATAAAATAAACACTAATCACTTAACCTAACTTTACTCACCGTTATGCGGAAGATATATCCCACTTTTACAATCAAACACATCGCTCACTACCACAACTATAAACACAACCAAAAAACTAAACTCTTCAAATTTCCTAATAGTTTGCGGTACACTCACAAAGTTGCTACCGACTCGAAAAACCTCGCGCATCATTAATTCAAGTTCACAAAAACTTTTTTACTCATCAACATTTACGTTATTGGTTACATTTTATTTCGCTTCTAGGTTAATGAAACATCGTCTGCGGGGCAATGAAAGTCGTGTGCACTCGCTGAATGCCGCGCTCACACTACATAAGGGCGTAACTAGACGGATCCTCAATGCGCTTGCGTGAAACAGAGTGACTCTTCTCTCTGACGGACTTATTCACGAGTTAATTAATATATCAACTTTTCTCCGTCCCCTATATTAACTGTCACCTTTAATAAAATATTTTGGCTAAGTGACTTTTCCCTCTGCTGGGCAGAAGTTTGACCGTAGAATATTCTGGAATAAAATTAGCACGGCCACTGCAGTAACCAATTAAAGGGCTAATAAATTAATCTACAGTGTTCTGTTGACGGGACACTTTAGACTTCCACGCTAATTACAGTTTCTTAGATATTTTGTTAATCTGTTCGTTTATTTGAATAAAGTTTTCGTTCAGGATCCATTACAGGGAAGCTTGATCGATTACATTAATGAAAATAAACGAATTAGTGCCTTGAAGCTGTTTTCTATGCCCATTTGTTGACGACGTGCCTAGAAATTGTAATACAAAACTCATTACTGTAGTGTGCTATTCAGTAGAATTAGTTAAGCGACTAGATTTTTTTGTCTAACTCACGTTTTTCTAGCTTAACTAACTTAGAAACACCGCGTATAAAACTTAATTACCAACCAATTACATATTACTCTACCATTAATAACCCTTAAATAACATTGTCCCTGATAATAATTATTATCAAGTACGTTTACATAACTGTCTGGTCTATTAATGTTACCTAAATCTATTTTCGAATCAATGTATAGAACACAGTAATTACACCACGAACAACTCCGTTTGTTCGGAAGGCTTACGTCTAACAACTGGCATTAAAGCTATTAGAAGCTGAACTGTGAATGAAGATTGTATAGGTACATTGCAACTATCGTAAAAGTTAATTGACCGGTCTATTTTTATCGATGGTCGTCGCCATTTTCAACTTCATCGCTATTGAGGCGTTGGTACTTTTATATCTTCGATGCAATATATGCTAGTTGGATTTTGTTGCGCTTCTTACACGAGACGAAAGTACTTTAAGGAATAATATTAAGGGTTCTAAACGTTTTAATGCCAAACAGAATCAACTTGTGTGACTGTCTGTCACATTTATTACTGAATAAGGTTGAACCGATTAAGTTGAAATTCGTAAAACATTATGACTGTGATCCAAATTATGAAGTTACTAGCTGTTCTTCGCGGTTTCACTTGCGTTACGTTAGGTTTTTGGTTACTGCCTCGCTCCCGTAGGACATAGCGTAATATTATCTAGCCTATATGTTACTCAGGGATAATGTAGCTTACGAATGGTGAAAGAATTTTTAAAATCGGTCCAGTAGTTTTTGAGCCTATCCATTACAATCAAACAAACAAAGTTTTCTCTTTTATAATATAAGTATACATTTTTTGAAATTTCAGTCATTTTTGGGTGTAAAAAATCAAAAAATAAAACATAATGTTGTCAATACTGTGAGTATCATTGAATTATACTTGCATTTTCTCTTATACACTAAAGTATAGTAAACGTATTTTTGAAACACAAATGTTAACTTTGTATGTGTATGTATAACATATAGAATAGTACAAGTTTTTTAGGGACCTTTGTCTGCTATGTAGTTCGGCTCGAACTAAATAATAATATAATAATAATAATACCAGCCTATAACTGTCCCACTGCAGGGCAAAGGCCTTTTCTCATACAGAGAAGGCACGAGCATTGATCACCACGCTTGCTCAAGGCGGGTTGGCGATTTCGAACTTGTATTAACTACAAAGTCCAGGTTTCCTCACGATGTTTTCCTTCACCGATGTCTGTGATGTCTAAGATAAACTTTAGAAAGTACATATGAATTGAAAAAGTCACATTGGTACTTGCCCGGATTCGAACCCGCAACCTCTTGCATGAGAGGCGGGCACCTTAACAACTAGGCCATCACGACACCGAACTTGGCTAGTATTTAAGGTCTCGTTTACCAAAAGTAATGGATGTCTTCGTAGTATTCATTAAAAATAACAACACTGTATAAAAACCATTTTAGCGTTTGTAGTATCAAAATATTGTTCAGTTTCCAGTGGCTCCAGCTAAAAAGAGAATAACCTGAAATTGCTACTTTTTGGGAGAAACAAAAAGCACATTTTTCTTTTTCGTTTTCTCGTAATACTTGACCTAATTATTTGATGTAGCCGCAGAATTGTGAACACAGAGATGTAGAAGAAAATGAGACATGGTAAAGACTAAAATGCTGAAATAATCTGTTATGTATGTTTACTGAAATAATATAGGGATACATAAAGACGAGCATTTAGCAGATTGATGTAAAGACAAATATGACGTGCGTTTCTTCATTCCATGTCAAATTGAAAAGACGTCATCAGTCTGAGAATTAAATCATTGTAATTGCTCACAGGATCAGTACGCTGAAGTGCAAATGGGTCAGCTATATCTCCAGACAGACAAAGAACCATATCTCATTAAAACACCAGATTATGCAACTCAGGTTGCACTAACAACAACAACGACAACAACAACAACAACAACAACACCAACAACAACAACAACGAAATGTATGAGTGTCACTGGGTGGCGCTACCAACTGAGTCACCTTCCATACACCCCCTAATGAAATATATACCTGAATTGAGATCCCATTTAAGCATAATGTGTATTTTTGAACTCGCAAAACCCGCTGGGAGATCATTCTACCCATAAAACAAACAATTTTTATTGTGAAACCAACTCCAATATCGCGAAAAAACATCAGCTGTTTCTAACAAAAGTTCAATGCCCCGCTCCCGACCATAATGTAAGAAACAGCTGATATTTTTTTCGCGATTTCCAATTTAGTTTGATAACAAAAGTTGTTGGTTTTTATAAGTAGAATCTTCTCCTAGCGGGTTTTTCGAGACCAAAAATAAACTCTGTATAGTGTGGGACGCCTCAATGAACTGATGAGTGAAATGTGTCAAGGCTAGATATAAGCTACCTAGGATTAAGACAGCTGGTGCTCTTTTGAGGAGGCTTATCTATTTATATCTAGGCGGATGATATATCAAAAGAGATTGCTCAAAATAGCCTACGAATTGGCTGGCATGAAACCTTTACTGTAATTACTAATTTTTTTTATAAAGTGCATTACGACTATTACAATATAATGGACAGGTGCTAATTTCGAAAACATTATAAAAAGTAACTCAATTTAGTTTCAATCTCCGGTGTCTGATATTTTTGTTTAATTTAAAGTTAGTAGTAGACTAAGGTATCGTAGCTCATGCAGCCTAGTATTACAATAAGTATGTATAGCGAAATTAAAAAACTCAATATTCTCAGTGCTTGATCTATGAATAAGGTTTTAATACGAATATATTAAAGCGACAGAAAGTGCTGTGTGAAATGAGCAAGCCATTTATTAAAAAAAAGATCAACATATTAGTCTATTGTCTTCCGCCAATTGAATTGACAGGTGCCAACATTTGACCAGATTCTGGGTAATCCTGTTGTTTGTGCTCGTTTGAATTTTATTATTATTCCTTTCCGATTTTAAGTAACAACTTGGAATATATAATATATAATCTTGAAATATCGACCCCTAGCTGTGATTGACTGATTTACGGACCTACTAAGAACGACCTGGCATGTCGGTGGGTGTCAAGAGGTTAAACGGACTTTGCGGATTTAACATGGAATCCCAAAATGATTATATATTTTGTGTAAACTGCGGATCAGCTTCTGACTCCATGTTACTAGAAGGTGAGCAAATTCTTTATTGTATACAACAGTGGACTGCTTCTCGATTGGTTAGTAAAACCTCTCTTTTTCTCGAGTCTCGAGAAATGCTGACTATTTGTAAACTTATTTATCAAATCACCCTGCATCACTCCAGCTTAGTGTGGGACCATCAAGAAGTTTATGTTAAAGATGGTAGTGTCGGTATAATAGGTAGTGTCGTAGCCATGGTGACAATTAAACAAAGTAAAAAATAATGTCATATCTTGTGTTGTTTTAAATAAAAGTATTTTCTGGTTAAAACGATATATATTATATTAGAGGCTCTTGCAGCACATATAAAATACTAAAGGTAGCGATGGTTAGTGGTGGCTGTTTAGTAATTCCAATCTTTTTTCAGGTTCATACACATGATCTTCTTTGTAAGGAAGCCAAGAATATAGGTAGAACATCAAATGTAAGTCACTTTGGTGAAGAATGTGCTCTGCGTTACATTGCCACCATATCGTGCACGCTCTCATCAAGTAATTGCATTGAGGATAGACTGATACCATGTGAATATAATAAACATTGTCTTGGAAAGACTTCTGCCACTGTAATTATATTGGTCGAACATATATATGATACCTGGGATGTGACATGATGTTGTTATTAAATAAACATTTTGTGAAGCAAAACATGTTGTTTTAATCTATGATGTATGTTTGTAATGGCATGGCATAATTATAACCTCAAAATCCGAAAGTATTTTGATGTCTTTTAGAAGTCTCAAGTGTCCGTAGTTTTAATTAAGTTTCAATCGAATATATATATCATTTAGAACTCAAAATGTTAAAACACCTCCCTGTCGGTTCTTAGGCCAACAATGTACGGACGCGTAGCAATGTCCTTTAGTAACATATTTGAACAAAAGTATTTACCGTAAGTAGGTAGGTATCATACTTAAGTGCCATTACGAACTTAAATTTTTAGTAAAATTATCGCCTTGATATTTTGATATTGCGATCATTTTTGTTTATTTATTTTTTTCGAAATACAGTGGACTCAATGCGCCTTACTAATAAACGCTGCATAAAGTTATGACAGGTATATACGTCAAAAAATGTATGGTTAAACACAATGATGTTCTATAAGTCTGAATATGGCAATTAAAGAGGAAACCTGCCGTCAAAATAATATATAAAAATATATGCCCTTACTAATAATTACTGTGTAAAGTTATGCAATAAATAAAGCCTGTTTAACCTTTTAAATATCATTGGTTAAACAGGCTTTATTTATTGCATAACTTTACACAGTAATTATTAGTAAGGGCATATATTTTTATATATTTTGACGGCAGGTTTCCTCTTTAATTGCCATATTCAGACTACAAAAGTTCGTTCCAATTCTTGTTAAATAACATTGGAGATATAAGTTGCTTTGTGAACCTCAATTTATCTTGAAGGAGGTTGTTTAAATGAACGAATTTCCAAGCATATTTGAGAAAAAACTATTTTTAGCTCTCTGAAAGGTGAAAAAATTTGAGCAATTTCCTTTTACACCGGAGCCGCGCTGATTTTAACCGTCTACACACTGTCGTCGACACTTATGGTTTTACCTGTCTTGCTTTTTTTTTAGGGTTCAGTAATCATCGAGAATTCTTTATAGTGTTGCTTTGTAGAATAATTGCCTAATATTGTATAAATAATTAAAGGTATATTTTAATATTTTGTATTCAATCACACATTTTCAAAAAAAAAACAATAATTAAGTATGTTTTTTTGGAAATATCATGAATCGGATTTAATTGACTTGATTTTATTATTGTAATTAATATTTTTGACGACATTTTCGCATTAGATTGATTATGATTTGGATTTAGGTAAATGACATGAAATAATGTATTATTGTAATTAATATTTTAACTAAACTATCGCATTGTAAATGGTCAATCTGTAATGATAGTTGTATATGTCCGTATGTGTGTCTCTACGTGACTTAGCTAGCTTCTTAAGACGGATGCAGACATTGAAACATTTGTCGATATACGTTGGCTCGCCTGGCTACGTGTAGCACATGCCTCGCCACGAATATAAAAGTAGAATCCATGCGAGGCATTCGTTGTGCGCCGTTCGTGGCGTATGCCTCACAAAGTCTGCATCCGCCTTTAGATGTTTTTTACATCTAGAGCAAAACGGAAACATGTAAAATCAGTAACAAAATGACAACTTCTATATTTATTTGTAGTTATTTTTTAACTAACTGAAAAAAAATGGTTGCCTGTAAAGTCGGTTTTACGGGCGAAGATTTTACGTGACAACGTCTTTTACCGATCATAGTTGAGTGGGAGAGAGACGCAAGGCATTCGGCGGGCCTCTCTCTCGTTCGGTGACTCATCGTAACGTTACCGAGCGTTACACTTTTTCATAAGTGACTCCCAGCCGCAACCTAATTTAAGACGTTGTCACGTCAAAAAACTAAGATACCTCTAGTACATTCAAAGTACGTCTTTGCCATTGATCTTTCAAAAATATTGTGAGTGTGCTTACCTTGGTGGTAAGCACACTCACATCACTCCATTTCCAATTCAAACATGTATTTGAAAAAATATAATTTAAGCTTTTGGGTAATTTATGGTAGGAATGAAGTGCCACTTCCTTCTAATAAATTACAGTAAAAGTATATATAACGAAGTTTAACGAAAAAAAAATATTACTTTGTAGTTTTAACAGTTTTCTTTGTAACTTTAATTCTATGTAAAAATCTATCGATCACTTTAACACGCGGCGCGACTCGTTCTTGGCCGGGTTTTTCCTTTCTAAGTTCACTGACACTTCTTTTTGTGTTTCGCCTTTATTTTCAGACCGCCGTCATCTGTGTTCTTTGATGCATAACAAGTGCTTTGTACTTTTTAGTCTATATTTTCAATCGTCCTTTTTTTTTGGTAAAAATGTTAGCTGGTAGTCAAATTATACTTTTTACGACTATCAATTTTAACAAAGTTATTGCAAATGATAAGACACCTGTTTGACAGTCATAAAATGATACTTAATTTGTTTTTATGAACAACTAGCTGACCCCCGCGGATTCACCCGCATCATATAAGATTTTTGGTTACTAAAATAGAAGATAAAAAGTATTCTATGTCCGTCCCCTGGTCCTAAGCTACCTCCCCACTAATTTTCAACCAAATCGGTTCTGCCGTTCTTGAGTTATAAAATGTGTAACTTTAATACGATTTTCTTTTATATATGTTGCAGTCAAAACTCTTAACTAGTCAAAAGTACTATTGAATAGCAAAATCAGCCAAAAGCAGTTTTGACTGAACAGGTTGGTCAAAAGTGGTTTTGACTGAAATTTATTGGTTATTAGTACTTTTGACTGCAAATTTGCGGTTAAAAGTAAGTATTGACTGACGCTCTTTGTCAAAAGTAGTTTTAACTGCAATAAAGCACCAGTCAAAAGCACATCTAACTAGCCGGAGCCGAGCCGGTCAAACCCGATTTCAGGACAAACTAGTTTTGCCTAGGCTGAACTAGTCCTAACTAGTCGACGGAGCCCCGCTAAGCGGGGCTCCTATTTCTGGGTGGTTTAAAAAAATAACCACGAAGGCTAACTTTCCCCACGAAGGTTAGCCTTCTAACCTAATCTGACCGAGTCGGGGTGCCCTGAGTCGTTATTTTTCTCGACCACCTTAACTTTTTAAGAGTTTTGACGGATACAACCAGTCAAAACCACTTTTGACGAAATCACTTAGTCAAAAGTACTTTTAACCAGCTCCATTGGGCAAAAGTACTTTTAACTGTTATTTAAGTCAAAAGTACTATTGACTAAAGCATACGGTCTAAAGTACTTTTGACTGGTTAAGCGTCTTGACTGCAACTTTTTAATCACTTATTTTAACCCAGAAACCTCGGTTAATTTCCAGTTAACCATAAATGTTCATTTCGAGCTATTCTAAAAATAGTTCGTCATTTGAATTGGCCATTGGCGCTACGGGTTGCCATTTCTATACAAAAACTGAATCGCGTTTTGACAGGTCATAAAAACACATCAATAGATTGGTTAAGTCAAGTACATAATAGGACATCAACATAACTGGCTTGTTGATGAAAATGCTTTGAATAAAAATGTTTTAATCTCAAACCAGGGTATTCATTTGCTTACATTTTGATCTAAATTACGAGTTGCGGATACGGTTTTATTTTCCTTCCCGCCTAGATAAGCGTCATTCAGTTTCAGACAAAACCAACGAATAGTTTATTGTTTTGCCTAGGCTGCATATTTGCATGTCAATTGAAATCGTGACAACATCGTCTAGTACGTACTACTATATTTTTTATCTTAGCCTCCATTCGAGATTATTCCAAATGAAAACTGAAACTGGAAATTATTCTTGACTTTGAACTTAGACCACCTGAAAAATTTGAACAGTTATCATCATCTCCCTAACCTTTTCCCAACTATGTTGGGGTCGGCTTTCAACCTAACCGGATTCAGCTGGATACCAGTGTTTTGCGTGAAGCGACTGCCTGTCAGATCTCCACAACTCAATTACTGGGCCCCTATACCCCTTGGGTATACTGGTCAGACTTTCTGGCTTATACCCGTTCTGACTGTCAAAGTTTTACGAATGTCAATCTAGACCAACCTCGGCTTTACGTGCTTTTCCATGGGACGGGGTTCCAAGTCAGCCCCTCCCGCGTCCATGATAAACGTTAGAAAGTTAATGTGAATGGAAAAAGTCACATTGCTCTCATTTGAACCTTTTTTTTTTTTTTTTTTGGTGAGTGGGAAATCATCCAATGACTGCTCCCGTCCTGGGTGCGGCGGGAGGGCGTGTCAGACTCTTACTGACTAAAACCCACTCATGTTCCTTCGATTGCCTTTTATGTTCCAGGGTCACGGTAACTATTATAAACATTCCGCAACCCCGGCAGGCGTTGGCCCTGTTGGGCCCCTTCCTGTGCTGACTCCTTCTCTTTGAGGCGCGCGTGGAACATCATCATCCAGCCATATTTTACCCCCTTACCATTGTACCTGTTATACAAATGTAACATTATCTCACTTATTATTTAATCAGGTTTATTGGAATGAGCCATTGCCCGATAAACACTTGTCCGAAGAACGATTGCCCGAATGAACGAATTCCCGACACCAATTGGCGATTGAAATTTCAGTGGGCGGTGTTCGAAGAAATGTTTATACGGTTAAACGCTTAAAGGCTAACGTTTATTCAGGTGAACACTATGTTGGAATTAATTATATGTTCTACAGAGAAACGTTCAATCGACGTATTCACTTCTAGTAATTATGGATTCGATCAAACGTCGAAGTAAATACGAACGGTTTAGGAATGCGTTTATTCGGGCAAACGCTTATCTAGGAATAATCAATTCGGTCAAACGTTCCTCGCACAAAAAATAATTTGAGCGATCGTTATTATGGTAAATGTTGATTTGGATGGATGTTCTTTGAGCAACTATTTAATTGGTCTATAATAAGGACACACTTTCATTAAAGCAAACGTTATTTAGACAAACATTTATACGGGCAAATGTTTTTCAGGCAAAAATTCATTCAGGCGAACGTTCTTTCGGGAATCATTCAGTTAAACGTTTGTCAGCAATGTTGCGGAACATTCGCTCATTTAAGCAAACGTTCGACGGACATGTGTTTAGCAAGCAATTGTTAGCAATTGTGCAAGAAGGAAGTTAAAATTTTGGTTCAAATTAAAGCTCAAGACAAACACATAAACTGCTAAGACTAAAATTTGTAATATAAGCTCGCAAATAACAATCCATACATATTATATATGCGTAAGTTACTGCCTGTATATCTGTCCTTGTTTACCTGACATTCACGCAAAAACAACTAACCCGATTTAAATAAAATTTGTTGCAGAGTAAATCCGCGGGGAAAAACATGTATTTAAAATATATAATTTAACCTAGACTTTTCACATTTAATAAAAATAAAATACTAATACCATTATTTCTAAGAACTAAAATAAGAACGAAAAACCGAATTAATAATAATCTTGAAATTACTTTCACCGAAAATTATGGTACCTAATATTTTTAGCTTACCTAGAAAGCCGGCTATTATTTGGAGTATCAGCTACGTTACTATAAAAATGTATCTCAATATCACAGTTAATTTTAGTCTTACTTATAACAGCAGAAACAAAATCTAGAAATGTCTAGAGAATAAATTATGTAAAAGAGTATCTAAAAATCATTTAATACAGTCTAGTATTTAATCATGCTCGCTCAAAAAGTTTCGCTGATGGTGGCGAGTGCGTTGGATCATTCGGTTCCCTTCAAAATGGTTGAGCTAAGTGGTGCTGATGCCACGCGTCATGCTCGTGAACGGGCGCTGTCAGTTGAGATGGGTCATCTCTTAACTGCCATGACTTTTTACTTTAATTTTGTATTTGTTTATTTTGTTACATACATTGTGTTCACATGTAAAAGCAACAAAAAGAAAATGTAACCAAGATTTTGTAAAAAATGATTTTTTTTAAAAGAGTGTCCGTGGAGTTTCTTGCCTGTTCTTTTCCATAGAGATCTACGTTTTGGAACAGGCAATAAGCGTCACTTTTCTATTCTGACTGACCGACCGACTCTTTGATAATTCATAAGTACCTGTAAATGGTCTAAGTGAAATAAATGCTTTGAATTTTGAATATAATGAGATCAAACTATTTGATAATAATGAATTATTAATAACTTAAACATACTTAAAGTTCATTTATTTTACAGATCAAAACGGCTTAAGTTCTTAGTCAATACTTGCTGCAGTGTGTGTAAGAGGGTCATTATCAGTCTGCGAGCTAAGTAGATTAAATAATAAAATACACGGCCCATTCGGGATTAGTGCTTTTTATTAATGTGCTTGTAATAAATTAGGTGAAATGTCTCAAATTATAAAACAAATGTAATTTGCTTTTTGATGAATGTTGAAACATGAAACATTTTATTAGTTTTATTTGTTTATGGGGTGGTGGATGTTTCCTGTGGCTTTGGCTGCTCTTTTTAGGGTTCCGTACCTCAAAAGGTAAAAACGGAACCCTTATAGGATCACTTTGTTGTCCGTCTGTCCGTCCGTCCGGCTGTCAAGACCCTTTTTCTCAGAAACGCGTCGAGATATCAAGCTGAAATTAATATCACATACTCGGGTCTGCTATCTCTAAAAGCAGTGAAAAAATCAAGTTTTTAAATCAATGCAATAAAAAGATACGGCGGTTTATATTGCAAATTTGGACATTTGCAAGGAAATCAAAACCTATAGGGTACTTCCAATTGACCTAGAATCATGAAATTTGGCAAAAAGCAAGGTCATGTAGCACAAGTAAAGGGAAAACTCCGAAAACCGTAAATTTGTAGTTAGTTCACACCAGGCGTCCGTCTGTCCGTCTGTCTGTCAAGAACCTTTTTCTCATAAACGCGTCGAGATATCAAGCTGAAATTAATATCACATACTTAGGTCTGCTATCTCTCACAGCAGTGAAAAAATCAAGTTTCTAAATAATTTGCAATAAAAAAATACGGCGGTTTATATTGCATATTTAGATATTTTCAAGAGAATCAAAACTCAAAACCTATAGGGTACTTCCCATTGACCTAGAATCATGAAATTTGGCAAAAGGCAAGGTCATGTAGCACAAGTAAAGGGAAAACTCCGAAAACCGTAAATTTGTAGTTAGTTGACATCAGGCGTCCGTCTGTCCGTCTGTCTGTCAAGAACCTTTTTCTCAGAAACGCGTCGTGATATCAAGCTGAAATTAATATCACATACTCAGGTTTGCTATCTCTCAAAGCAGGGGAAAAATATAGTTTCTAAATCAACGCAATAAAAAGATACGGCGGTTTATATTGCATATTCAGATATTTTCAAGAGAATCAAAACTCAAAACCTATAGGGTACTTCCCATTGACCTAGAATCATGAAATTTGGCAAAAGGCAAGGTCATGTAGCACAAGTAAAGGGAAAACTCCGAAAACCGTAAATTTGTAGTTAGTTGACATCAGGCGTCCGTCTGTCCGTCTGTCTGTCAAGAACCTTTTTCTCAGAAACGCGCTGAGATATCAAGCTGATATTAATATCACATACTCAGGTCTGCTATCTCTCAAAGCAGTGAAAAAATCAAGTTTCTAAATCAACGCAATAAAAAGATACGGCGGTTTATATTGCATATTTAGACCTTTTCAAGGGAATCAAAACTCAAAACCTATAGGGTCCCATTGACCTAGAATTGTGAAATTTGGCAAGAAGCAAGGTCATGTAGCACAAGTAAAAGGAAAACTCTGAAAACCGTAAATTTGTAGTTATTTCACTAAAAAACAAATTAACGGAACCCTCGTTGCGCGAGTAGAACTCGCACTTGACCGGTTTTTTTAATTATTAACGCTTTTTTACTTATGTAAAGGTTGAATTTCGAAAAATGCTTTTTAGTGCACCTCGTCTCCGTAAAAAGAGACTACTTTAAAAAATCATGTTTTTTTTTTGTTTTAGTAGTTTTAGCTGTATGTTGATTACCGCGAAAGAGCCAAATATTATTTGATTCTACAAAAAATCTTAGACCACAAATGTCTCGGTAATCGTAAATAATTCGTAGTTGTACCCTTGAGTACTACGTGGTCGTATCCTTAGATTATCACCAAATAGAATAAATATATTACTAAATTATTCACCATACACATAAATGTTATATTTTTTATATTTTAACTGTTTAATAGCAATTTAAAAAAAAAGTTATATGTATGTAAATGAAAATTATGAAATGTAATAAAGTAAATTAAACGAAAGAAATGTAATCACTAATATTCAATCTACATTAGTAATTCTCATACATTTGTATCGGCAACACCGTACCCCATAACATAGGGTAATACCGTCCAATGACATGTTCGAGCTGTAATAATCCATATCCATTATATTCTAAGGGACACATTATTAATTGAATTAAGCACTGACTCTGTTGCCGCCTTATTGATAAATATTATTAATTTATTCACTATATAGGTAAATAAAATATATAAATATAATATTTTTAATGTTTTAAACAGTATTCAAAAAAGTTACATGCATGTGAATGAAAATTATGAAATGCAATAAAACACACAAACATTTGTATTGGCAACACCGTACCCCATAACCATAACATAGGGTAATACCATCCAATGACATGTCCGAGCTGTAATAATCCATATCCATTATCTATTCTAAGGGACACATTATTAATTGAATTAAGCACTGACTCTGTTGCCAGTATCAGCTCGTAATGAAATTAGCATTTAATATTCATTCGACAAAGGCATAACGGTAGATGTATTAAATATTTGTTGATAATATAATTTTGTTGAGCTTCTGAATTATTAGAGGCAGACGTTGTGTATCAAAATTGGTGTTTTGTTTTGGTTGTAATGAATTGAGTTTAGTGACGTTTTGGGTAATCTGTCAAATGTCAAATGTCACCTGTCAATTGACAGGTTAGAGACAATGCCTTTTAATTGAGTGATATTAAGGTAACAAATAAAATGGAGTCATCTCGTGTTCTTGGTTATAAGAACACGTGTATGATCTCTATACTATAATTTAATAACCGTACAATTGTCATTTAACCTAAAATATTATTTTCAAACTGGACATTGGCAGAAATCACCGAAAATTCGGTGGATTGCCACAATAAATATAAAAGTTGAAGTTGAAGGTAACAAATAAAATCTTAATATTGTAATTAAGATATATCTGATTTTAAAAAAAGATAACTAGTATATTTAAACATTTTTAATGTCTTTGCTGATATATTATTATATTAAAAACTTTTATACTGTTCAGTTCTAGCTGAAGTCTTCCATGTTTATCAAATAAATAAATAATAAAGTAGGTATTACAAATCAGAAAGCGTGTTTTTTTTGGTTAAATGTTGATAAATATACAGATTTTTGTATACTGCATTGTCTGTCTATTATAACCTAAACTAACAAGGTCACAAGCACAGGCAAAATCTATTATGTTGTAACAGTCTAATCTATCGAGCTATATTATGTACGGAATCTAATGGGATTATAATGTTTTAAATTCGAAAAAATTATAAATGGGAAGGTGTGTCTGTTTGTATGTTTGTCTTTCTTTCACGGCAAAACGGAGCGACGAATTGACGTGATTTTTTAAGTGGAGATAGTTGAAGGGATGGAGAGTAACATAGGCTACTTTTTGTCTCTTTCTAACGCGAGCGAAGCCGCGGGCAAAAGCTAGTACTTTATAAATGAATAAAACAGTTCCTGGAATGGCACTCGAGAGATATGGAATGAAAAAAATCCGGCTAAGTGGGAGTTGAGCATCACACCGAGGGTCCGTACATACTTTTATTATAATAATATCTACTTACCTCTAATATAATTGTTTTGCGATGTATTCTGGTTTATCCCGTTACTTGTGCTATTTGACATTTTAGCACAAGTAGTTATTATTTTCTTGCCAATGAGTATTACAGGTTCACGACCAGTACCCTACAGGTTTTGATTCCCTGATGAGTGTCAAATTATTTATGGAAGTATAAACGGCTGAATGTTTTGATTTAGTGACTTAGACGTCAATTTTTACAGCCATTAGGGATCGCAGTTCTATGCCACCATCATATTTTCTCTATCTTTTTCCCTATAATTATTAGGGCTGGCTTCCAATCTTACTTAATGAAGTTGTGTATCACTGTTTTACATGGAGCGACTGCCTATCAGACTTCCGCAATCCAATTACTGGGTAACACGATACCCTTCGTTAGACTGATTGCAAATCAGTGTTTGATATTAATTTTAACTTGACATTCAAAAGATAACGCGCAAAAAGGAACTCAAAAGATAACGCGTATTATCTTTTTAGTTCCATTTTTCACTTAAGTCAAAGTTAAAATCGAATCGTCTATTTTGAATCTGCCACCTTTCAACGACCAAGCGACAGCCGGCTGTCGGGTTGCTATTGTCGTTCTATTGTCTCGAATCACGTTCGTTCGAAGGATTAAATGACCCTCATTTTTTAAATTAAATTGATGAATTTAAGCACGTAATTTTGTTCGAAAAAAAAAACAAAAAACTTAACACTTCGCAATGCAATTCGATTTAAAATTTAATTCAACGTCAACGCAGCCCTAAAACCGAGACAAGATTATACGATCCTATTTTTTTATTTTACATTCACATTTATAAAATTCACAGAAATTACTCTCGAGAGCTAGATAAAATTATATTTATGACGTTATTGAGACAAAAAATGCAAGTTGACTTGTTCTGTAAAGTAAATATGAATAGAAGCAAAGGAGTCACCACTCAGGCCCAAGGGAGAGGGTTTTGACGGAACACACCCGTATGACTAATATTTTATTAGTAATGTACATTAATTTGACTCGTGATACTTTGGTTATAAATGGCGTTGGTCAACTGCGTGTTATTTTAGAGTTTCGTGTACAAAGCGTGCTATGTTACCCTTGTGTTAAGATTCTGCTGTCTGTCCGTCTGACTGTCTTTGGAACACCAAATGATGATAGGAAAACGCTCGGAAAGTGTGATTATTATATGGCCGTTACAATTAAAATATTTGTAGTAATATTACAAAACATTAAGCTAAAAGTTTATCACATTAACTTTTCAATGACTAAGCGACAGCCGACTGTCGCGCTGTTATTGTCTTTCTATTGTGTCACTTGTGTTCGAAGATTTATGTATTTAATCTACCGGCTAATTTCTGTGCCCTTTAAGAAGGAATATTATTTTAGTTATAATAGCCAGCTTTATAAGACACTAGCTTTTGCCCGCGGCTTCGCTTGCGTTAGAAAGAGGCAAAAAGTAGCCTATGTTACTCTCCATCCCTTCAACTATCTCCACTTAAAAAACGTCAATTCGTCGCTCCGTTTTACCGTGAAAGAAAGACAAACATACAGACAGAGAAACAGACAGACACACTTTCCCATTTATAATATTAGTATGGATAGTTATAATCTCCAGCTCGTATTTCAAATACAACAACCAATAATTGAGATTAACTAAGTGCACAGGATATTAGTAGTATACCTACTACTATAGCCTGAAGCGACAGCAATCCGATACGGCAGGAGACAGATCAGGAGATTGACGGGGGGATGAAGCTACTGGTCTTGTGCCTGATCTATCCCCTGTTGGATCAATTTGAGAGAGTAAGGGCAGAACACAGATATGTATTGGGAAAGAGAGTATGCACCTATATTACCACACAATGTGTACAATACCGACTCTTTATAAACCTAGGCATTGACGATCATTTTTTCGCGTCAGTCTAGACGTAACACTATAGCGACATTACAAATTGTTTAGGAGGCCACATTCATTAAGTCCACATTCACTGGCGTCACTCCGGCTCTTCAGTGTCCCATCGAAAAACTATATAAGTACATTTATAAAGTGTACGAAACTGACTGACGCCATTGGAATGACGATAATACACTCACTATATTATGGCAGCCCTGAAAAACGACGATTCGATGTCAGTTTAACTGACGCCAAAAAATGACCGTCAATGCCCAGCTTTACGATGAGACACCAAGGCTGCCCCTCTAAACAAGTGGCATTGTAGAATAGACGTTAGAATAGAATAGATTGGTAAATGTATGGGATCAATATAAGCTTACGCTAAGTAATTTGACATCTCGTATCAAACTCTATTTTAACGTCTATTGAACAATTCGACTTGTCTAGAGATGCTGGAATCGTTTCTAGGGAGTATTATTATTAATTTGGCAAAAGAATTTTGTAATAGTTGATAGATAGATAACCGATTTTAAACTATTTCTGACCACAACCGAAAATGGATTAATTTGATCAATAACTCAATAATTACTAATTGGTTAACACCAACTTGGAGTGAGTAAACAATGAAATTAACATCAATAAAGAGCATTGCCTATTGATATAATTAAATTCTAATATTTGCATGCCAATTTATGACAATACGTGTGTTTGCATCAACAATTTAACTACCGTGGTTTTATTCTGCACTACCTAACTACATGAATATCAATACTTCTATTCTCTTATTCGTTGGAATTTCCAAAAATTCTTAGTTTTTACTTCCTCCTTACAAAAAACACACCTTCCCCCCTAGACAAGTGGCATTGTAGAATAGATAGCGAAACGAAAACGATTGTCAAATGTATGGAAATGTCAAATTGTTTAGCGAAAGCTTATGTCAATTCCATACATTTGACAATCTATTCGTTTTCGTTTTCTATTCTACAATGCCACTAGGCTAGGCCCTCTTATAAGTTTCATGTCTCTAGGACCAGCAATTTGGGATAGGTGTTGATGTATCAACACTTAGTCAGCTTATCATTTTATATAATTTGTACATATACATAAAAAATTAAATACACACGTGTTTCTTATTAAATTTAGACACAATAGTGATAATCTGTCTGTCTGTACCACCCTGTCTTACCATCCTCGGATCATCCGTACGAATACAATTTTTTTATCGTTTTTGCTCCACATTTCTGAAATCCCTTCTCTGTATTGTGACGTCACAAAGTTTGCAATTTAAAACAATAGTTCCAAAGTAGGTACTATTTTCTTATTAAAATTAAAGAAATTCCGATAAAATACTTTAGATTTATATATGAGACAGTGCAAATAGCTTATTTGCACTAGATCTAAAGTCTTTGTCACACTTTGTTGACCCCCTAGACGTGTGACATAATTTATGAATGTCCCAAAGGGTCACGTAATACAGCGCTGTCTGCACGTAATCCCACAAACTCAACGTCAGTTATTAAAAACCATTTAGTATTTCATTTCGTTTTTTTTTCAACTCGATCAACAATTGTGAATTCATTGGAAAGGCTTTCTGAGTAATGACTCAGTCGACTCGATGTTTAATGGTCGAGTTTATTAATAGATTGTTGTTTTATTAAGTTCGTAAAACTAATATTTGTTTAAGATTAGTGACGACATAAAATATGATCAGTTTTAGTGTTGGCGTATTGTTGTAAATGTGTTTAATTTATCAAGATTTGATGGAGAATAGAAATAATTTTATATATCAAAATATAAATAGATTACTTGTTTTCTTTATAAAATTAGAAAATAATCTACTAATTTGAACAAGAAATTAATTATTACTAGTCTGTAATAAAACAATATATAGAGGGGCCTGTTGGTCTGGTGGTTAGTGGCCCTGGCTGCTAAGCCGGAGGTCGTGGGTTCGATTCCCACCCAGGTCAAACTTTATGTGATGAGCATGATTGTTTGTTCTGTGTCTGGGTGTAATTTATCTATAATATGTATGTATGTCCCAGGATATTTATTTATTATTATAATATATTTTATCTTAGATTATTTATAACCTCAATTTAAAGCACTTCAGTCCCATTGGAGTTTAAATATTGTACTTTTCCAAAATCACTAACTATTTTATTAAGTAGGCTACTACCCACACGGGAGCTGACAAAATATTTATCAAACCACCCACATATTTTAAACTTATAATTAATTGATCTATCAGAGCACTAGCTATTTTCAGAGAAAATTTAATATTCATATCGCAATCACTGTCCTGCCAAACGACTAACGACCTTATGTTCATGAATAAAATGTTACCGTCTGCTAAACTTGTTTTCAACTATGTAAGGGTGACTTCTGGTTGAACCAGAAGCAGATGAAGTAGTTTATGTGATCTGCATCACTTATTGAGTAATCCGAGACTTTCTCGGTAAGACAGTTTTCAATGGATAACTAACATGAATGGCCCACTTTATGTTAAGGCGCCACCCCGACCAAAAAGTTACGCGCGAGCGGTTTTTGAGTGATTTTTGGAGCTATCTACTCAATATTTAAAAGAAATATCAACAAATAAAAAATACAGTAATTTTCTGCATAATATTGTTTCCACAATTGCAGAGTTATTTTTTATTTTTATTGAGTTTATCTTTAATAAATCTCCTTACAACGAAACCACAGAAATGAGAAATAGTGAATAATAACATGCATCTCCTGGTAAAGTAAACATTATTTTATTTTGCTACTGACACTAATGGATAGATAATTTAATTATGAACATTTTGACACAATTTTTTTTTACAATACACCTAGAGATATGGGCGTATTCTCTACAGTAACTCCTGCGCCCTGTTCAGTGCGGCAAAGAGGGAACGAATACCCAAGGCCGTTTGGTCAGGGTACCGCCTTAAGTAATAACAAAATACCGTGGTGATGCTCTCGTTCACAAACTAAACTAAAATTAAGTGCATCTTGCTCTCCATTCCTTTAAGAGAGGACAGAAGATGCACATTCGTTTAGTCATCAATTAGCCAGCGCCTGAACTAAATTCAGACGCGATTAAAATATGGCTACTAAAAATACTTTTTTTAGTAGCCATATTTTAATCGCGTCTGAATTATCTAGAGTATCTTAACAGTATCTACTTATATTTTATCTTATTCCTTTCTAATGAAATGGAAAGAATATGATGGATTGAACTAAAATTTAGTTAAGATTGCAAACAAGAGAATCGGCACCATTATCTCATGTGCCGGTAATTCGGTTTGTTCCCGTTGTCCCCGTACGCCGTGTCCCCGTCCTACGGGGACAGCGGTACTTCAATTAAATATTTAAAAATAGTTCCCGTTGTCCCCGTACGCTGTCCCGGTAGATTAATATAAAGGATTTAGACCTTGTTTTCAAGTAAGATTTTTTATTTTATGAAATGTCCCACAGAGTTACAAGACGTTTTTTTTTCAATTAAAGATTGAAAACTTAAGAGAGCAAAAGTACTAGGCGAGCAGTAACGTGAAGTAGTCATGTGCAAAAATTTAAAATATGTGGTGGAGCACGTTTTCCATTTACCACTTCACATTATTGCGCGCCTAGTACTTTTGATTGAATTATGTAGTCAAGTGTGAAAATTTAAAATTACTGTGAATTTGAAGTTTAGTTTAGTTTACACATTAGCCGAATGTACGTTACGGGGACAACGGGAAATAAATTTAATCACGTCCCGCTGTCCCCGTGACGGGGATATGGCACACGGGGACAACGGGAATAAACCGGTAATTCCTTCAATACAGAACACCGTAACGCTGTTTGCGGCATGTAGTAAGGTGATAGATAGTAGGTTATCGTAAGAATTTCTCCACTGAGAACTTTATTACTACTAAAACAATTATAAATAAATAAAAAATATATATAATTTGAACCCAAACTAAGCAGAGCTTACTATGGTAACCAGGCAACTGATAAACACAGTTATATCTATACTAAGCGCCTTACTAATAAACGCTGCACAAAGTTATGACAGGTTTATACGTCAAAAAATGTATGGTTACACAGGCTTTATTCATTGCATAACTTTACACAGTGATTATTAGTAAGGGCATAATATTTTAAAGAGGTAAAATTTGTAAGTTTGTATGTAGGGGGCAATCTCTGGAACTGCTGGTCCGATTTGAAAAATTCTAAATTCTTTCAGTGTTAGATAGCCCATTTATCAAGGAATGCTATAGGCTATATACCATCATGCTACGACCCACGGAAGCGGAGCAGTAACGAAAAATGCGGGTGAAACCGCATAGGACAGCTAGTAATTTATAAATACACATACACATTACAGATAAATGTAATATGGTGAACAAAGTCCTCTCTTTCTTTAATATTTTGGTAATTAAACAAAACTGTAACGGTAATATTCAATATCAACCGGTTATACGCAGAGCACGAAGCATAGAGTGCAAAATATTCATTCAACGCCACAAAGGCTGAACTCAATTATATAACTGTATTCGTCCTTCATTCAGAACTTGGCGCGAAGTTCCTTTGTAAAGGAGAAATTTTAAAACGTAAACCTAATCATATTACAGACTTCTGCATATTCTTTGAAGACCTAACTCAATGAAAAGTTATGTTCATTCCCCACTTATCAAACGGTCAAAGTCGCTCTAATAGCCCTAAGGGAATAAAGTTATACTCATTTACATACATTACCTTCTATCCTTAAGAAAGTTAGCTTCAGATGTATTCCGCTTGCCGTCGGCGCGAATCGCTACTGAAATTTTAATAATACGAATTGTCTAATTGCTGAGCTGAAGAAACTTTCAAAGAAAATTAAAATATTAGTGTCTCGCAATGAAGTTGTACGAGTTTTGCGTTTTGAATAGATAAAATTTCTGTTTTTATTAAGATTTTCTGTATTAAAGAATTTATACGGTTTCATAGTGTCTCCTGCTACCGTTGAAATTTAATTAAGTCTGAAACCAAAAGTAATTAAACATCAAATGACGCGGTTTTACTGGAGTCAGAACACAAACCCAATTAGACGGTATAATAGTTTCATTGGAATTTCAAGGCGTTAGTTTGTGGTTAACAATATGCCGCTGAATGGCTGTTGCGTCAATGTTAGCGTATTTACTGCTGTATAAATTGTACAAAGTTTGAAGGAAATAAAGTTTTATTCTCATAATTCGTTCCCCTGCGGTTTACAAATAAATACTACTCAGCTCTCGTAGGTTATAGCGTGATGTTCAACGAGTTTAGCCCTCATAAGTAAATAGGCTATCTAACACAATAATAATGTTTCAAACCGAACCAATAGTGCCTGACATTAGCGCGTTAAATCAAACTCTACTGATTTGTAATATTTTGTCATATTTTATTATTGATTCATTTGTCAATAAATGATTTATTTATTTTGGTTTCAGTATACGAGTTTTGACGTTTATCAATAGTTTTCGAATGAATTTGTGTGACTAATTGTCACACACGTGCGATGTGATTTGTTATTGATAAGATAACAGCGTATGATTGACAAATTAATATTTTACTTGGGATAACGATATTTAGTATTTTTTCTAAAAGACATACTTGTTTTTTCGATCTGGATTTACTATTACACAATTTACAATAAACATGTTATACAATTTTATAATGTATAGTAACTTAATTGTTTACTAAACAATTGTTAAGCGAGTAATAAACGAATGAGAAAATGCCTGTCTTATAATGAAAAATGTAATTACTCTGTAACACTCGATTTAAAACTTTCATTTTTGTTCATGAAAATACAGTATTCGTTTGTGAAATAGTATTAAAAAGCACAGGTTGCAATAAGTTTGTAAAAAAGTTGAAATGTAAACGCCTTACTAATAAACGCTGCATAAAGTTATGACAGGTTTACACGTCAAAAAATGTATGGTTACACAGGCTTTATTCATTGCATAACTTTACACAGTGATTATTAGTAAAGGCATATAAGTACAATTTTCTCTATTAACACAAAGTAGAGGTCATGTTGTTCACAAACAAGGAATTGGGTAGTTTACACCATAAACCAATAAATGTTAGACACAATTTCTATAAAACCTTTTTTTTTAATTTTAGCCCAATAAATTCGGTTCATTTTCAATTTGCTATAAAATTTGATTTTTAGTTGCTTTAAAATCAATAAATAGATAGTCAACTAAGTTGTTATTTTAGTGACGTCATAAGTTGCCATTGCCATATAAGTCTATTGGAGAATTGTTTTTAACAGCTCATAAAAAGTACGTCAATTGATAATGGTGTAAACTTCCGTACTGTAAACAAACGTTTTCGTCTCGAGATGACAAGTCTTAAAGTAAACATAATACATAATATACATTCACTTACTTACTTAGGAGAATTTAATTTTTGCAATTACTTACATTGATTGATGCGACAGTACTTTGTAATCCCTTTGTTGATTTTCTTTACCCACTTTCCGAAGGCGAACTTTCTCGAAATTTAATTGAAGAGAGAAAAAGACCCTTGCATGATCTTTATTAAGAACATTTTGTCCTAATGTACCGCTTTGTTAAAGATATTAGTATTTTTATCTATGTACCTTTTACTATTTCCAACTATTTAATGGTCAGCTTTCATTCTTACTACATATTCACAGCGGCCTATCAGATTTTTACAACCCAGTAACTGGGTTTTGGTTAGACTGTCAACTTTCTAACTTTACTTTGGTGAGTGGGAAACCATCAAATGACTTCTCCCGTCCTGGGCGGGGCGTCAGACTTTTACTGAATAAAACCCACTAATGTTCCTTCGGTTGCCCTTTTTGTTCTGGGGTCACGGTAACTAATATAACTATTCCGCAACCCCGGAACTTTCTGACTTCTGACTACAATAATGGCAACTCGAGCCAAACTGCTTTACGTGCTTTCTGAAGCACAGAAAGACAGTGATGACCTTGAATAATTTATAAAGTACAGTATGATTAAAAAAGTCACATTGGTACTTGAACCTTATGTAAGGGATCGAGCAACAATAACATTAATTAAAAACTTTTTCCAAAAAAAAAAATAACCGACTTCAAAAACTTTTATTTTTGACTTTTTAGTTAGTCTCAATGTCTGACTAAGTTTTAGAGTAACTTTCAAAAAAAATGCACGTTTTTCTATAAAAATTGAGGAGTTCCCTCGATTTCGGCATGATACCATCATCAAATCCTGGACCTGATTACAATGAGACCATTTGGGAAGTCTACCCTTTCAAACAAAAAAAGAATTGTTCAAATCGGTTGGTAAACGACGGAGATATGCGCGAACAAATATAAAAAAAAAAATACAAACATCCGAATTGAGAAACTCCTCCTTTTTTTTAGAAGTCGGTTAAAAAAAACATGATATTATTGGAAGTTATATTATTATTTCCTGTCTCATATATTTTCTGTTTATTTTCATGAATTTGTAGAAGAAAAACGATTCGGTCACGGTATTTAAATGCCTAACAAATTCTTCCAATTATTTAAACGTGTGTGAATAATTTTATGTCAGTTATTTTTCGCGTATATTCCCAAAGGTAAAGGCAAGTACTTATATAAACACGCCTTTTGAACTTATAATTTGAAATGTTCATGTTTTGATGCTCAATAATTTTCTCTTAAGCATTTAATTCATGGATTTTAGTTTTTAATTGTAGTAAGGAATAGGACAGGACATGCTATTTAATACCATACAATGCTGCGAAAATAGGAGAATACTTTACACGTCGAAACGAATAAATATATAATAAATAATACTTTCATATTTTTCATTCTATCTTTCAATTAGAAATAATTGAGAAACTGCACCATTTTTTAAGGTGATTAAAAATACTTAAAAGAAACCTAAGTATACTATACTAATTTATAAAGAGCTAACTCTTCAGTCTGGTAATCAAAACACCTACCAGTTATTAATCACTTAATTTACTTTACGAAAAAGTAACTTATTAGTGACAGCTGACACGAACGGTACTATAATTCTAAACCTTAAGCCAATAAAAATAGAGCACACAAAACCTTACCTTACACGTGAAAAAATCCAAAGTACAGACGATCACTTTCCCAATTCACTCACTAAGACTGACCACGAATGTTTAATAATGACACATGGCAACTAAGGAGCTTAATGATACCCGCCCCTCGGACAATTAGATGTAATTGTATTGACCTGAACTAACCCGGGTGATCTAATTCTGTCGTATGATGCATGCCCGCCTAATTTAAGGGATTAAGCTGATCTACCTATGAATTGATTCATTCTTCTATGAGTGTACTTTGGTTTTTTTGACGGGCCTGTTGGTCTAGTGGTAAGTAACCCTTACTGCTAAGCCGGAGGTCGTGGGTTCAATTCCACCCAGGACAAACTTTGTGTGATGAGCTGAATGTTTGTTCTGTGTCTGGGTGTGATTTATCCATAATATGTATGTATTTAAACATAACATAGGTATGTTTATCAGTTGTCTGGTTACCATAGTACAAGCTCTGCTTAGTTTAGGATCAGATGGCCGTGTGTGAGTTGTCCCACGATATTTATTTAGAAGATGTTTGGTTGGTTACTAAGTTGTTTAGTAAAAGGTATAACGTTTGAAATGAAATGTTGGGAATAAGTAAGTGTTGCGAGGAATGTAGAAGTGTAGCAATGTTTGTGTAAAGTAAGAGAAGATGTGCAAGTGTGCATGTGTGTGTGGAGTAGCTGAATAAAAACCAAAGTTAGATTGCTTTAAAGTTCTATACTAGCTCTGTTTTGTAAGCAATTGCTTTAAGCTTTCATGTCATAGATAAACCGATCATGAAAATAGAAATAAGTCTACTTCATCTTATATTTACATAATTACTGAATAGCATTGTTGTATGTTATACAAGCTGACGCCCGCGTGAATATAGAAACAGAAACTTCCAAATTAAGGTTGGTTTTTTCAAAAACCAACCTTACTTAGTAAATACTTACTCTTCACAAAGAACACACCCTAAAAGTTACATGTCTCTAGGACCAGCGGTTTACTCTATGCGTTGCAATATCAACAGTCAGTCAATTCGCCATTTTACCATTTTATTAATAGATTTTAGAGTTTCGCAAATACAGTAAATGTGTAGCTAACCTACACTAAATTGATCCTTTATATAACACTTATATACTTTGTGAGGCTACGAATATCTATTAAAAGCTTATGAGAAAAGTTTTATTGTTTGAAATTAAAGTTGTAGATATCCATTTACAATATGAGAATCCATTGAAACTGTAAAAAGATATCCATACTAATATTATAAATGGGAAAGTGTGTCTGTCTGTATGTCTGTCTGTCTGTCTGTCTGTATGTTTGTCTTTCTTTCACGGCAAAACGGAGCGACGAATTGACGTGATTTTTAAGTGGAGATAGTTGAAGGGATGGAGAGTAACATAGACTACTTTTTATCTCCTTCTAACGCGAGCTAAGCCGCGGGCAGAAGCTAGTAATGTATAATATATTCAAATGTGTTTTAATTTAAAACTGTGCTCGTGCTTTGTCGTAGGGTAGTTGTAATAACGTGTTAACACTTTTTGGTTACTGCTTTTCCGTGTGTCATAAGCCGCGTACCCACCTAGCGCACAGGCTCGCGCGGCTGCCTCGGTGTCTGGATCGCGAGCGATGGCTCCCGCGGCAGCCTCAGTAGTTTTGTTCAATTTACACGAGGCCGCCTCGCGAGGCAGGCTGAGCCATCATAAGTCCGCGAGTATTCGTAATGGACAGTCGTGTATTTTTACCTGTAGCTATTTTCCTAGCTGCTTATTGTTTAAAGAAACGAAAACAGTCACGTATTAAGAAAAAACCTAGACGCTTCTGAATTAGGAAAATTTATGAGCGTCGCCACCAATATGATATCAAAATAATACACAGAAGACAAACACGGCAAGAGAAAAAACTTGAAGTAGCTTCGCGCGCGAGCCAAAACATAACCGTCCCCACCTAACGCACAGCGCTCACCGAGGCACCTTTGAGCGCGTCAAGTTTACCGACAACAGATGGCTCGGGGCCAAGCCGTGCTCGGTCGAGCAAACGCGCGCCCGAGGCAGGCCGAGGCACGTCCACACCAGCCGAGGCATTTGGCTCGCGAGGCTGCCGCGCGAGCCTGTTCGCTAGGTGGGTACGCGGCTATAGCGTTATGTTATGGAGTTTCATGTTAAATTTTGATGTGTAGACTATATTTAAACTTAATCCGTTTTTAGTCAATAGACATTCATCCATCCAAATCTTTTACAAGCATCCATAATAATAATGTTCCAAAATAATTATAATAGTTACCGTAGCCCCGGAACATAAAAGGCAACCGAAGGAACATGAGTGGGTTTTAGTAAGTAAAAGTCTGACACTAATAAGCTGGGTGGATGGATACAATAATTATTGTAATGCTTATACGCAAAAACTACTAAACGTATTCTGTTGAAACTTTAAAGAAACATGACTTTGGAGAGCGGAACAGTAACGAAAAACCTAACTTAACGCGGGTAACACAGTTAAAGCGGTCAAAACGCGCTGACGGCAAAGATTCTTCCAAAGAAATCCATACTAATATTATAAATGAGAAAGTGTGTCTGTCTGTCTGTTTGTCTTTCTTTCACGGCAAAACGGAGCGACGGATTGACGTGATTTTTTAAGTGGAGATAGTTTAAGGGATGGAGAGTAACATAGGCTACTTTTTGTCTCTTTCTAACGCGAGCGAAGCCGCGGGCAGAAGCTAGTTAAGCCATAAATTCAGAAAATACACAAGAAAATTGTGGATATCTTTCATAATCCCCCCAGAGGTCACCAGAGTCAACCAAGAGGGTTATCAAGGCATCTAAAGGCGAGAAGCTTGCAACTCGTAATTATTTATGTGCGGTTCTCGTCTTTCATTACCCTTTTGCGTTTTCCTTTGAGTTGAGCCGACAAACCAGTAGCGATGCTGCCTCAAGTGCTCCAGAAATGGAACGGGAAAACTAAGTGACGCATTTAAAGCGTGCCTTTTGCATTTTGGACTGAATTTTAGGTACCTTTGAGTTATAGATTTTGCAATGGGAGTTTTAATAGTATTTGGGAGTCATTTGAATAGCCGCATATTTATTAGAATAAATATTACTCTTAATATATTAACGCACAGCAAGCAAACTGCTGGTCTTAGAGACATGAAACTTGCAGGGTGTGTCCTTTGTTATGGATAAAATAAGGGATGAAAATGAGAAGGCAAAGATGTAGTAAAAGTGTGTTAAACATTTTATGTTTACGTATTGTTGTGTTCATTGGCAGACAATGTGAAGTGTGTATTCTATCAGACAATTCCACAACTTACTGATGCATTTATGAAAAACTAGCTTTTGCCCGTGACTTCATCCGCGTAGAATAGTTCCCGTTCCCGAGGGATTTCCGGGATGAAAACTATCCTATGTCCTTTCTCGGGTCCCAGACTATATCTATACCAAATCTCATTCAAATCGGTTCAGTGGTTTAGGCGTGAAGAAGAGACAGACAGACAGACAGTTACTTTCGCATTTATAATATTACTAGCTTCTGCCCGCGGCTTCGCTCGCGTTAGAAAGAGACAAAAAGTAGCCTATGTTACTCTCCATCCCTTCAACTATCTCCACTTTTGGGGTGCTTGGACAGAAAACCTCCTCGTGTGCCCGAGGGCTGGAGTTCGCTTATGGATTCTTCCGGGGCGAAGACCAGTCCGAGGGACGGTGCACCCTGGGAGGTGGGCAACGACTCGTCATTGGGTACGTTGTGCCTGTGGGGTCTCGTTGCCCACTTGCCAATATTCTGTCGCGGAGGACTCCACCACCTGTCCCTCTGAGTAGCAGAGGGCAGTGTGTGTTGGAGTCGGGAAACGGGCTCTGCGTGCACTCACCCTGCCGCAGAGCAGGCAGCTGGGGGTCGTCATCCCTAGCTGCCCCCGTTGATCTTGTAGCCCCGAAGACTGTTACGGTCATGTCTCTGACTTTCGACGGGGGTCGAGGGCCTTGGCTTAACCGCCCGGGCCGCGAGGAAGACAACCTCTATAAAAAATTACCTCTAATACCAAGTTCTGGTGCGTGGCGAAGGTACGAATGGCTGAGGAGTAGTGTCATCTATTATGGATGGCGCATCAGTCTTTAGCTCACCCCCAGCCAGGGAACCGGTGGACCCTCTGGTTGGGTTATAAATGTACACTTGCCCAGGGACAGGGGGTTGCCCTGGGTGTACATTTTAAATCCCCCATACTCGTGGGATCAAGTATGGACACTATTAAGATGAAAAATAAAAAAGAGAGGAAGGAGAGGAAGAAGGAAGTGCGGTCGGCGAAGATGTGCCCAAACTCAGAAAGCTCGAGCTCAGAGAGCCCGAGGCGTGGGCGGAGAGACCGCAGCAGGAAGCGGACAATGTCGGAGGGCGCGTCGTCGTCCTCCGACAGTGAGGTGATGGCTCCGGCTCCCAAAATCCCCACCAGCAGGCGGGGTGCGGGCCGGATTGGAGGAGGGGGGCGTAAGCTCCCCGCGCAGGAGGCTGCGCAGCGAGCCGAAAGGCTCGCCCTGGAGGGGCGTCACCCCGGAGCGGCTTCTGCGCCAGCTCCGCGGGATGAGCCAGCCGCCGTGACGGGCGCCACGGAGTACCAGACCGAACTGGAGAGGGTGGTGAGAGCGGCGCTGACGTCGGTGGCCTACAAAAGGAAGAAAGGGTCGAAAGACAAGGCCATCGTCGAGGCCACCGCCTCGATGAAGGCAGTGTTGGAGGAGGCCAGCTTGCCGGCGTCTCAGGAGCTGGCCGCAATGCGGGCGGACATAGAGGCGCTCCGCAGAGAGAATGGCGAGCTGCGCGCGGATTTGGCCGGGCTTCGGGGCGATGGGACCCGCACGGAGGAGCCTATGGAGGTGCTCCAGGCTCAGATCCAGACCCTGGTGCAGGGCATGGCAGACCTCCAGCGCCGGTTCACGGTGCTGGAAGGCGTGCCGCCGCGCCGGAGCCGGCAAAGGGCAAGGCGGCGAAGCCTAGAGTGGTGGGGGCACCCGCAGCGTGTGCAGCTGCACAGCGCTCCTCACCGCCTCCCCCTCCTCCCACGGATGCCGAGACTCCAACCGAACCCGGTTGGCGCGTCGCCGGGGAGGAAAAAAAGGCGGCCAAGGCGGCTAGGGCCGCCAAGAAGCAGCAGCGGCGGCAAGAGCGCCGCAAGGCCAAGAGCCTCGCGGCCAGGCTCCGCGCCCCTAAGTCTGCAGCGGTGGTAATCACCCTGCAGCCGGACGCGGAGAAGAAGGGGGTGACCTACGGGGCGGTATTGGCCAAGGCGAAAGCGGCGGTCAACCTGGCCGAGATCGGCGCGGCGGAGGGCGTGCGGCTGCGGGTCACGGCGACTGGAGCCCGCATGCTGGAGGTCCCAGGGGTGGCCAGCGGCCCCGTCGCCGATGCCTTGGCCGAGAGGCTGCGGGCGTCGCTCCAGGCGGAAGAGGTGCGAGTGTCCAGGCCTACAATGCGCATTGATATGCGCGTCACGGGCCTGGACGAGTCCGTCACGAGCGAGGAGCTGGTGGCCGCCGTCACCAAGGCGGGGAGCTGTCCTGCTAGCGACGTGCGGGTGGGCGCCATCCGCTTCGACCGCTCCGGGTTGGGAGCGGTCATCGTGAGTTGCCCCGTACCGGCGGCAAAGGCAATTGCGGGGAAGGGCCACAGACTACTGGTGGGAGACTGGACCTCGGCGCAGGTCAAGCTGCTGGAGCCTAAGCCTTTGAGGTGCTTCAGGTGCCAGGTAGGACACCATGTCGGCGTCCGTTGCACCTCGGAGGTAGACCGCAGCGGCGACTGCTTCCGCTGCGGTCAGCCCGGTCACAAGGCCGGCTCGTGCACCGCCGCGCCGCACTGCTCCGTATGTGCGGCAGCTGGCAAGCCGGCCGATCACCGGGCTGGGGGCAGGGCTTGCGCCCCACCCGCCAGGACCTGAGGAAAGGGAGGAAAGCCCTCTGCCGCCGCTCCCGCTGCTGCCGCCGCTCCCGCTGCTGCCGAGGCCCCCGCCGCCCCCGCTGCTGCCGCGTCCGCCGCTGCCGCCGCGACTACCGAGGCCGCAATGGAGTGCCAGTAATGGCCCCATTGCGGCGGCGCGTTAGTGTTCGCGCGCCGCAAGGAGAGTCAGCCTAGGAAGGGGCCCAACGGGGCCAACGCCTGCCGGGGTTGCGGAATGTATATAATGGTTACCGTGACCCCGGAACATAAGGGGCAACCGAAGGAACATGAGTGGGTTTTAGTCAGTAAAAGTCTGACACGCCCTCCCGCCGCCCTACGGCGGGAGAAGTCATTTGATGATTTCCCACTCACAAAAAAAAAAAAAAAAAAACTATCTCCACTTAAAAAATCACGTCAATCCGTCGCTCCGTTTTGCCGTGAAAGAAAGACAAACAGACAGACAGACAGACAGACAGACAGACACACTTTCCCATTTATAATATTAGTATGGATAGTACGGATTAATACCAGCATAGTCAGTCGTACTACAAACATGATTGCATTGAAGATAAACATCTTCTAACTGTTACTCTGTCTATTTGTTACTAACTACGTTGTTTACCTGCCAAAATTAGCAACCTTTTTTTTTGTAGTATAGTGTAAGCTTACTTTATAGTCTAGGGAGCTCCTGAACTCCTAAAAGTCAACTGTCATTTAAGAACGATTTTGATAGCTTGTTTCAGTAGCAATTATTATAAACTAGAATCAAAACAAACAGTAAAGAACCTCGACAGATTATTGTCCAATCAAATGGCGTTGTTAATTTAATCCTTAAAGCAAAAACATAATACCAAAGTATAAAAATCTTCAAAATCTTTCCCAATGAACATTAAAACGTCCTCAAGTAAACACTAAAAGACGGTTGCAAAATTTATTGTATTTTCTGGACCCCAAACAACTAAATTAAGTCATACTCCAGTCTTCAAGATGATTGGTTTATTTCAAAATTATGAGAGAAGCTGCCTGCCTATGTAAACGAGGAGGGCTAAGGACCCGCCGAAACTCCGTTACACTAACTAAAACTTTCTAAAGGAACAAACTTTTGAAGGAATTCCATTTTGTGAATTCATTGTCTTCGGAATTTTTTAAAATTGAGGACGTCTTCAAACTGTCTAGTACGTACGTACTGGGAGGTTATTTGTGCGAAAAGTTTAATAAATCATTAAAAAATGTTTTATTGTGAAGCGAATAGGCGCAAAATTTTATTTGTAAATGGTTAATTGTTCTACTAGATTTGTTTTTTTTTTTATTTCATGCTGCCATTACATACCATAAAACAAAGTCGTTTTCCTACGGATTTATTGAATAGAGTAATTTAAGAGGATGGTAATGAAAGAGTAATAATATATCTATATGTCGCTAGTGAAATCAAAAACGTGAAAACGACAACATATATCAGTGCTCTCGTAAGTATACCTACATTAATAATATAATTGCCAAATAGCAAAATAATTATTCAAAATCAAGTCTCTCAGAATAGGAAATAAACAAACAATTTAAATATATCATGAATCGCACCGTATTTTGAATTAGGTAAATGACCTACAAACACATTGAAAATTTAATGATATTATGCTGTCAATAAAGACAGGTTGTCAATGTCAATATTATTTAGTGTTGTTCCGCTGTTTATTTTCACACTGATGTAGAGTTTCTATTCGATTTTGTGTGTTACTATAGTTTTAACTAAGTCGCTATAGTTTTCAATTCCCAGACATGTATCCATACTTATTATTATAAATGGGAAAGTGTGTCTGTCTGTCTGTCTGTATGTTTGTCTTTCTTTCACGGCAAAACGGAGCTATGGATTGACGTGATTTTTGAAGTGGAGATAGTTGAAGAGATGGAGAGTAACATAGGCTACTTTTTGTCTCTTTCTAACGCGAGCGAAGCCGCGGGTAAAAGCTAGTACTTTATAAATCATTCAAAGTTAACTGCTAACTTATTGCGTGTTTGGTGAAATTCAATTCGTACTGTTATAGGATGTTTCGTTGTCTGGATTTTATATCTACGAAAAAGGAAGAAATTTTAGGTAATAATTTGCGTTTTTTGAAGTGAAAACTTCTTTAGCGGCGTTGAGCACTTTTTCGTAATGGGTATAAAATCTTAAACTCGCGTCAGGACACGTGACCCTGATCGAAAAAGCGTAGGACGGATAACAATTGAACGCGCGATAAAAATCTCACACACACTGATACAAGGTACAATTTTCGGGAAAATTGTACCTTGTATCAGTGTGTGTGAGATTTTTATCGTGTCTACGTAGTCGTAGTCGTAGTCGTAGTCGTAGTCGTAGTCGTAGTCGTAGTCGTAGTCGTAGTCGTAGTCGTAGTCGTAGTCGTGGTCGTGGTCGTAGTCGTAGTCGTAGTCGTAGTCGTAGTCGTAGTCGTAGTCGTAGTCGTAGTCGTAGTCGTAGTCGTAGTCGTAGTCGTAGTCGTAGTCGTAGTCGTAGTCGTAGTCGTAGTCGTAGTCGTAGTCGTAGTCGTAGTCATAGTCATAGTCATAGTAGTTTTTTGAAGTGAAAACTTCTTTAGCGGCGTTGAGCACTTTTTCTGTAATGGGTATAAAATCTTAAACTCGCGTCAGGACACGTGACCTGATCGAAAAAGCGTAGGACGGATGGATAGTATTAAAATCAAGTTTTCACTTCTGCCGGCACTCCCGGAGTGCAACCCGTCTTTTTTTTCCTGTCACTTCGTTGTTAATTTCCATTTATATTTTATTAGTCTTACATATTTTCACAGGTACAAACAAGCTGCATTTTTGCACCGGATTTCTAAAAATTGATTTTATATTCAAGACAATGACTTCTGCTTCCAAGTAGCTTTCACGACAACTTTCACGCGGTTGAAGTCACAGGCCACACGAATATAATAAAGAGGAAAAGAGTAATTTTTATTTATACATCGTGTTAGGTAAGACGAGGGACATATTGAAGGAGGCTATTCAGTATTTCATTCACATTTCAAATATGTTATAAAAACAATACCTTATTTTTTTCCCAAATGCCTCATAAAAATAATAAGCTACGAGCTAACAAGCGCGCTAGATACCCATCGAAAGAAGAACGGATCAAATCTACTTCACTTTCTTTTCAGTCAGTAACCCGATGCCACCACGAGCGCTAGGGTATCCTTCTTTAAGCCTTTGAGAGCCGCTTTGCAATTTTATATTCTTTAATTATTATTTGTTTTTATTTTATTTTATTCTTGTTTTATTAAAAAAGGAACAACAAACAGTTCAAATTTACATTTGATTAGTCAAATTAAGCGCCCATAATATGTCCCTCGACTTACCTAACACATTGTAGAAACTCCTCAGAAGCTAATGACAAAATCTCTAACAAATCCCGAATAATAAGCTACACTTATTCCAGACTGCAACAGTTTCTAAAGTACACTTTGCAATGCGATGTGCACTCTATGTATGAATAGTATTTCGTTCTATATTCCAATAAAGGAGGCAAGCAGCTCGTTCCCGTCACAAACAATGCAATTTCTAACAAGGAAACCTAGGCTTCGCTGATCTCACGCATTTGCATCATATGGAAACGTATTTCACATTGTTTACGAAACCCATTCAGTTCTGAAACTTGAATCACGAATCATACAAAATTTTCTCTTGTGTACAATTTCTAATTTGTTTGGTCTTCTCTCTATTAACAAACTAACGTAAATTTACGTTAAGTGCATCTTTCTCTTTCCATTTAATTAAGAAAAGGACAAAAGATAAAATATTAGTTAAGTCCTGTCAAATTTACACACTCCATAGATAATTAAGACGCAACTATCAATGGCAATGACGCTGTGTTTTGTTTTATTGGATGGTTAAATAATTGCGTGAAAATGAAGTAAAAAGTTTTAGGTTTTGAATTATTGGGTTTCTGGTCACTAAATACTCTAAAGAAACTATCTTACAGTTCAGTAAAGTAAAAAAAAATATCGCAGTTCGCACTGTTTTTATGCTACGATTCTTCGAACGAGATTAAGTTAACTTACAGTTCGATTGGGAAGCCGTATACAGAAACTAAATAATTAAAACGATCAATTGCTAAAAGCGTGTTTAGTACCCGATTAACTGATTTAATTATTAACACGCCTTTATCGAGAACTTATGACATTAATGTTTTTTTTTTCGAGAAACGAATAGTTACTAGCTTATCCTTCACTGCCGTATTCCTTCTGAGTCTCAAATTATACACTAAATGACAGTAAAATTTAATTTTCTTCTAGTGCATAACGTGGCATAACTCTATAGTAGGTAACAGGGTATAAACTGCTTGCAATTCGAGTATACGTCACTCTTTGCTACTTTAACGCCATCTGTGAAGACTCAGTACAGACTGTTTTGTTTGAGTACGATGTTTGCAAGGCTTTCTGCGCATAAAGAGACCGGCTATTATGTAGAAAAACATACTATTTTTGTATAGAAGTGTGTCGGTAGTTGATCTTTTTGAAGCGTCTATGTTTATGGAATGATTTGTCGTGATCATCCAGTGGTTATGGCACCCATTTTCAATTGCGATGCGACTTCGAAATCTAGCAAGTACTAATTTTTTTTTTTTGGTGAGTGGGAAATCATCCAATGACTGCTCCCGTCCTGGGTGCGGCGGGAGGGCGTGTCAGACTCTTACTGACTAAAACCCACTCATGTTCCTTCGATTGCCCTTTATGTTCCAGGGTCACGGTGACTACTATACACATTCCGCAACCCCGGCAGGCGTTGGCCCTGTTAGGCCCCTTCCTGTGCTGACTCCTTCTCTTTGAGGCGCGCGTGGAACACTAACGCGCCGTCGACGCGGTCCTGGTCCTAGCCGGGCGGCGAGCTACCCATCGCTCGCCATCCGCAGAACCGCGCCTACGGTGGCCGGTAGTCGTCTTGCGACTCTCAACGTCTTCGCCTGGGTCTTTGTCCGGGGCGAGAGGCTCGTCGTTGCCTCTCGCGCGCCGCCGCTTCCTTCACTAGCATAACTGCTTCGCAGAAGGAGGCGACGGCATCCCATTCCGTCTCGCCCCGCAGCATGGCCTGAACCAGCGCTGGGCGCGAGAGGTCACCGCCGCCGATCGCCTCTACGAGGACACGTCTATGGTCCGCCCATGCGCGGCACACCTCCACCGTGTGCTCGACCGTGTCCTCCAGGCGACCGTTGCTGCAGTGGTGACACCCAGGCGTCGCTTGCGCCTGAATCCGACACAGGAACCTCCCGAACTGAACTGACCATGTCCGGTGAGGATCTGTGTCAGGCGAAACGTGAGAGCGCCGTGGCGCCTCTCCAGCCACTTCTCAAAGAGGGGTCTTACCGCCGCTATTACGGCGTGCCCAGCACTAGGTTGCGACAGTCGCTGTCTCCACTCCGCCATGAGATCCCGCCGGAGCTCCGTGAGCCGCGCCGCGATAACCCGCGGCAGCGGGACTTCGCCCCGGCGTTGCACTTCCACGCGCCACTCGTACGTGTGTGCAAGGACTGTTGCCTCCAGATCCCACGGCGGAGTGCCGGCAAGGAGGCACGCTGCCTCGCAGGAGACCGTGCGGTATCCCCGCACCATGCGAATCGCCATGACCCTCTGGGACGCCCTCAGAAGCCGGGCCGGAGCCGTGGCTAGGTTGGGCGCCCACACCGGAGCCCCGTAGAGGGCCATGGACCGCACGATCCCCGCGTAGAGCCTCCGGCAGGAGGCGTTTGGGCCACCGAGAAGCAAGTACTAATTTTAAAAGACATTTCTAGTTCATATTCATTTTTTAAGTTTATCTAGGACATTACAGATATCGGTGAAGCAAAATATCGTAAGGATTTTCAGTCCGAAATCGCCAATCCCCCTCGAGCACGCGTGGTGATCAATGCCCGAGCCTTCTTTGTATGAAAAGAGGCATTTGCCCTGCAGTAGGTCAGTTAATAGGCTGGTATAATTTATTTATGTGTTTTCAAACTTAATCTAAGATATCACAGACGCTGAAAGAAAATACTGCGAAAAGACTTAGATTAAATAAAGTCTAAGTTTGCTAATCCCCTTTTGAACAAGCGTGATGATCAGTGTTTGTGCCATATCTGAATAAAAAAATGACTTTTACCTTTTGATAAAAAAAATTAAACCCGAAAAGTTAACATAAACCAGCAATGTGATATTCACAATCAATGTTTAGATGTCAAAAGCTTAAGAACAACTTGACCTTGAAGAAAAACATTAAAGTACAATTTACGAGGTAAAAACGTATTCTTCCCTTATCTTTCCAGAATCAAAATTAAATCCCAAGCTTACCCAGAATTCTATCAACGAAAACAAAACTTATTCACAATAAAACACCCTTAATAGGGACACATTATCTAAAATTACTTTCATTAAGGCTTAATCTCAAAGAAAATTCTAATCCGCTTGACGTTCAGTCTTTATCGGCTGAAACTGAGTCTGGACCCTATTCTCATTAAGCGATAATTAGGTAGCCTATTTACTGTCGCGAAACAATTGCTTTTGACGCATTGTGTTGATTCTATTTACTCTTATCTCTAGAAAGAAGATCATATCGGATTTGCTGACGGTCCAAAAATTAAGAGAATCACGCTTTTGATATTCTGTTCAGCTTTTTTGCTATATATAAGTAGATACTTATTTATTTTTTGATATCTTTACTGTGTATTTCAACTTTTTATCAGATTTTCAAGTATTTTTACTTGAAAATCTGATATCTTGAAAGTCTGAAAATAAATATTTCTCTATCCGCTTTTTTCTACATTGAGTAATTTATCATTAAAATTTTTGCAAAACACAAGTTTTCGATTTTTTTTAAGAAGTAATTTTTGTTTTTTTTTAAGACAAACAACGATACTAATTAACCATTTATGCGGCTAATAATTCAAAAGGCTGTAACTAGCAATGGACTGATAGAGATGATGAAAAGGTAAATTCGATAAATGAAAGGGTAAATCCAGCAACTACTACTACTACTACTACGACGAACTATAAAAACATTCTACAGTTGGTTTTAAATCTGGATTCCTTATAGGTCCTGTTTTATTGCTATATAAATATGGTAAACTACTTCAGTTGTGGCCAGTGAATTCTGTGTTTTGTTGAGTGGAATTTAAGTTTACATTTGAATGGTGAAACTTCAGTCGTTTCAAACTCACCTTGACGAGGCACGCTTAAATAAAGCACGGATGAATTCAGTGGACCGGACACGCCGTTGGGACCTCGTAGGAGTTAGCTAACTAATTTGCATACATCGCCCGGGGTTTAGAGATGAATCTGCCAACGTATTGTTTTTTTTAAAGATAACATTGTTGGTGGATTAGTGAGGTGGAGAGTATTGATCAAATTTTTGGGAAAACATGAATTGATGCTAACTACATCATCGTTTGTTCAATCCGTGTAAATAATCCGACAAAGGTTGACTTATTTGTTTTTGACTGTTGTTATTTTTGCTGATTTTGTTTCTAGTGAATTATTGCGCGAAGAGAGTCTTGAACACAATATTATAGTGTAAAATTTCCTTCTAAGAAACGATCATCAACTTCAAATCTAACTTAAGATCTTCCTTATCACGAATTTTGTAATTTTATATCCATAATTAATTAATAATGAATATCTCTTTTCATTACTTATAAGGTTTGAACAAAATTAATTTCCTGTAAAACAAGGAAGTAGATCCTTCGGTAAAATTTTTGAAGTGCTAATCATTTGAGTTATGTTATGTGCTAAGTTAAAACTTAGTCTCAATCGAAACTTATTTACGGATAAACCTTGCCCAACGTTAATAATAAATTGGACTTTCGTAATAAATAAATTGGTGTGCGCTAACCTTGGTTACACAGAGTAGACATAAGCAGTAGAATTTTGGCGAAACTTTTTCAAATGTACATCACATAATTTAAGATAAGTTAATCAACTCTAAAAGCATTCTTTTCATCATAAATTAATCTGAAAAGCTTTTAGGTTAAAGGTATATCTTAACCTTTTACCGTGCACGATAAGTTTCTCTTTAAAAGAGAACAATATTATTATTAAGTGACTGATTACAAGCTTTTATTTATTTATTTATTTGTTTCAGGCATCAAGGCCCATATAAACATATACAATATAATATTAATATAAAACTTAAAAATTCTATAAATATACATTACATAATAACTAAAACTAGTGCACACGAAGTGTCGGCGTCGTGTTTCGCTGACTGGTGTCATGTAGGCGGCCACGAAACCGGCGGTACACAACACCTTTCGGCCAGAACTCTTCCTTGAGGAACTTCTCGAGATGGTGTGTCGAAACGCGCTTATTTTACTTGCAATGTATGTTTGTCCAGGTGGTATCTAACAACTCAATTTTAAGGCACTTGCCCTTAACCGATTGAGCTGAAATTTGGTAAGCACGTTCAGTTCGGATGACAATGCACGATTGAACGACGAACCGTGTGACGTCATTCTGAATCCATTTTTTTGTTTTTAGCGCATTTAAATAAAAGCTTGTTATTAAAAAGGTTTTTTTTACCTTAATTTTATTTATCAATAAGAAGTTTGAACCGCTGTGTTTCCATGGCAGTAAAAGCCGCATTAAGCATTAGGAATGTGACGCGAGTGAGGCCGCAGGGTCTATAGTTTTAATCATTTACACAGGGTGAATAAATCTGTAACTGATAAAAACCCTATCTAATTTATTACATCCTAGTCATTACTCTTACTTTTTGAGCGAAACAATAATGTGACTAATCGCCAAGTAGGTTGTTTTTGTAAGCTGTGAATAGTTGTTGATAAATCAGTTAGCAGAGACATTAAAGTGATTAAAAAACAGATAAGTTTATTAGGACACATAGCAAAATTAAATGAGACGCTTCAACTTTATCTTAATGTCTTACTAATAATCGCTGCATAAAGTTATGACAGGTTTATACGTCAAAAAATGTATGGTTATACAGGCTTTATTCATTACATAACTTTACACAGTGTTTATTAGTAAGGGCATTAGTGTTTAATATTGCAGATGTCTATAGTCAGCAGTGATCACTTAACATCAAACAGGCCGTAAACATTTTTGCCATTAAACTTATAATAAAAAATCGAAAGTAACTTCGTCTGCCTATCTGTCTGTCTCGCTTTCACTTGAAAACTACTGAACGGATTTAAATGTAATTTGGTACAGAGATAGTCCATAGTCTGAGAAAAGAGTATTTATCCTAAAAACTAACTACTAAAGGAACTACACAGGCAAAACTCCGGGAGACAGCGAGTAACATAAAAATAAGCAATGAAAATATTTCTACTCAATTTCCCTACTCTGTGGTAAGTCTGCTAGTTGCTTTACTTAATAATTACTGAGCCACCGCAAAGCACGTACCATAGTCTCTCACTCCACTATACAAGATCAATCCATACATCACCCTGCCTGCGGCTTCGTCTGCTTTAGAACAGGTATTTAAACCTGGCATGCAACCTTAAATTTATAGCTCACGGAGTGTCTAGTGAGAAAGGTTTGCGAGAAAAAATGGGATGTACCGAGGTACATTAATGGGTTGAGAAAACATATTTATTTTCTACTTAGGTTTTGCAGTGGTTTTGCTTGTAGAAGGCAGATGTATGCGTTTGTACAGTTTAATGGAACTTTTTGGAAGGATTAATAATAATACTTTAAAATGTTTACTTATTCTTTTAATCTTTCGATGACCAAGCGACAGCCGGCAGTCGGGCTGCTATTGTCTATCTTTTGTGTCTCGAATCACGTGTGATCGAAGGTTTAACTTCCACATTTTCCTACATTACTTTTTAACTCTTCATTTGACTGGTTTCCCTTTATCCATACTTCCATACTATCCATACCAATATTATGATTATTTTTTTTCTTAATTGATTTGTTTATGCTAGTAAAGCTACCAATCGATATGGATGTTTCTCTTATTTTCAACAGATTGCACAACTTCTAAATGATCCCTATTACCACTATTCATAGCTCAAACTCTGACGAAAATCTGTTTGGCATATTTTGTCAGACGGGGTGATTTGGTTGTATAATAATGTTGTAATTATCTCATCTTATCTAATTACAATTATTATAAAGATTTTAACAACCGCAATTTGTTTTAGTAATTGCTGCTGTAGTAACAATGTGTAGTAATTATCCTTTTTAGTGAAATAAATTCTGTAAATTAGTTAGTTTTTATCTGACATCTGCCTAACGAGGTCTTTTGTAATCGTAATATTTTTTACATTCCATATTTTTTTAAACATTACTCCTCACTATCTTTTTATGCGTAAGCTAATTAATACAAACATATAAATACCCATACACACATAGACTAGACCCGGGACATAACATAGCTTTGTTCGTTGTCAAACATTTTGCCCGTTGCGGGAATCGAACTTAAGATATGAAGTGCCAATTGCTCAATCTCTGCCCAACCGGGCTGTCAAAAATTGATATTACATTTGGTTTTATCATAGTTATGTGATGTCAAAATATCATCTCCCTAGCCATTTCTCGACTATCTTGAAGTCTGCTTCCAGCCTAATCGGGTTCAGCTGGGTACCAGCGTTTTACGTGAAGCGACTGCCTATTAGACCTCCACAACCTAATTTCGGGGCGAAACGATACCCCTTAGTTAAGTCTAACTGCCAGTCGGCACCTCTACTTTCTTCTAACTGCCAACTACAGTCAACGTTCTATGAATGACAACCGGTATCAACGGCTTTACGTGCTTTTCGAGGCACGGAGTATCAGTGATGTCCAAGATAAATTTTAGAAAGTACAAATGTAATGTCATACAGCTGTTGGTAAAATATTGACTTTGATACAAAATCAATAATTTTAACTGAATAATCACGTCTGAACTGAACAAACGTCAAGGAGTGTATGTATCTATTATGTATCTATTATATCTTCATCACAATGAAACACAATCCCAAATAATATCAAAGATTTTGTTTTATTAAATGCATTTGCATACACAACGAGCATTGCCTGCGTTTCGGGCATACTTTCACAAGGCAGCTTCAGTCCATGTAAAATGTACTTTAAACAAAATTAATTACATTTTCTCCACTTAAAATACTTATGTTCTAGTTACATTCCTATTTAGTCAGAACTTCGCAAAACAGTTACACGCAATGCGAAATATTCATACACATTGTTATCAAGACACAGATTCATAACACGCATTTCCTAATTGTAGGTATGTACTTTCACAGTCGACCACACAGTATGCTAAACCTAACAAAATCTTCACAGGACTTTCAGCTTTAGGCAAGAGAAGTTACTGTCTCAATTCCCGTAAAGGTTTTCGTGGTTAAGTCGCAACATCATTCAGTAGTTATTTAGCGTAATCCAGAATGAATAAGGGCTGTGTGGCTAAGTGTAACGGAAATTGAATTTATTAAAGCGAAGTGTTGTATCTAGGATCTGAGCCTTCGTAATAAGCCTGGAGTGCGTTTTGCTGTTAACTTGTTAATCTTGCGTTCTTCGTGACGTCACTTCAGGTAGGATTAAAACCCAGAACGGTAGAGGTAGCTTTATTTTAATTTAACTAAGTGTACTTTGGAATGGTTTATAGTTTGAGACTGGTTTGATAACATTTGGGAGAGAATGAGCACTAGTACAAAAGTCGTAAAGTACACTGAGGATTTATATTATAGTACCGGAAAGTCGAGTTTAAAGATTTAACACCAGTGCAAAGCAGTGGGGTGGGTAGCCAGTCACACCTTATTAGTAAAAACAATAACCGTCTTCAAAAACTTTTAAAATCACGTAAATCGGACTATAAAATCTAAGCGTAATAGGTGTACTGTGCAGTCTGTATGTCATGTGAGCTTATAAAGGACTGGCTAGAAAAAAACCTTTGGGATTTACTTTTTAACTGAAATTTGATTGAGTTGTTTATTTTTTATACTTTAACGCATGTCGCGTCCGAGGCTCATAGCGTGAGCATGTCTTACAAGCAAAATAAATATAATTAAATGTGCTTAGTCTATATATTCAATTGTTACACTATACCTCGGTCCGTCCGTGGGTCCCGGAGGTATTTACAGTGCCTACATTAAAAACCCGATCGAATGGAGAACCTTTCTGAAGTCAGTTAAAAATAATGATTTGTAAAGTTTTTTTTCCATTAACTTTATTTTTATTCAACCCTTAATACTAATTCCATTTATCTACTCTGATTCTTACTAACAGCTTTCTTCAAACTAAGGATCGATCTTCACTTGTGGTTGCAACCGATCAGTGTCCGAGCTTCTAAAATAATTGGATGAGGTCAAGGATCGATCTAGATACATTACAGACAGGGCCTTAGTTGCACTGTGAAACTTAATTAGCATATTAAAACTTTAACTCAATGAAGAACTCTAGAAGAAGTTATTTTTGTAATTAATTTAGATTACTGGCTGTATCCCGCGGTTTCACCCGCATTACGTAATATTTTTAATTACCTGCCCCGCTACCGTAGGTCAAAGAGAGTGAGTGAGTAAGTAGAATACGGAACTTCGAACTCAAACTCAAACTCTCGACGCACAAAATATCGATAAATGCTAATACGATGCTACAAAATTGCGATGCACGTTACCGCGATAGATCTTCACTGCGATACTACTTGACTTCGATGCACTGTTATGTAGCCTATAAAATATCTTATTCTGATTTATAAGCTACTGTAAAGTTTCATCAAAATCCATTAAGCGGTTTATGAGTGAAAGATTAACAAACATAACACAACCACACACACAATTACAAACGTTTACATTAATAATATTAGTAGGAATATAAAGGTTTCATTCAAGAGTTGGATCCACTAGGTGTACTCATTCAAGCTCATAATAATTATTTATTAACAACTAAAATTACGAAAACATTGTTACAACGAAAAAAAAAATGAAACGACAATTTATTTTCAACATAGTGAACCTCTTCATTCTGTGCTGTAGTTGGTGATAAAAAAAAATTGAATTTGAATGTTAATAGATAATAAATAAAAAATTGAAAAAAAAAATAACTTTATATTTCTTACTCAATAATAGAAAAAACTAAGCTCATTTATATTTATATCGGCTAGTATTATACCTACCTAGTCATTATAATTATGTGATAATCAAATAGCATAATAAACTATTTAAAGTGACATATTTAAGTTGTAACAGTGTTAAAAGTTGGCGATTTGTTCCGTTGTCAAAAGTTAGTTTCCAGTCAAGTCACAAAGCCAGTTTCAATGCTTGTTCGCAAACTTACCTTTATAACTTGTGAATGAAACTTCGCCCAATTTCTATAGCTATTGAACTAATCGAGTTTCGAATGTTTAAGGGGTTTAAACTCCACATTACAAGTTGGGCTGTAGTTGTTTATGTTGGTAATGGTTAGTTGAGCTTGAGAGAGGGTGTTTGGGTAAAAGTGCTGTTTTTTACACGATGAAAACGGAAAATGATGTATCCATACTTAATATTATGAATGGGAAAGTGTGTGTTTGTTGTCTGTCTCAAACGGCAAAACTATAGAACCGATATAAGTAAAATTTAGTAGTTAGGAACAACGATAGATTCTATCCCAAAAAATCGCCGGGAACAGGAATAAGAAAAGAGTGTTTAGTTCCCATTTTTTTTTTCGACAATTTACTAAATTCAATGTGGCATAGACCATATAAACCGTATGTCCCACACTATGAGGGTTATAACAATCTATCCTGTAAGAAAAGATTTTATACGTTTGCACAATAATATTGTAGTATTTATTTATTTAGGAAAAACAAACAGTAACATATTACATATTAATAACTGACTTACTTACTAAAATATGATAAATATGTTACCCACTACGTTTTCCACAGATTACTAAACACTATTACAAAAACTAGAGACATAAAATTAATTTAATATAAAATAACAGTTAATTTTGTGTGATGCATATTACATGTAATTTTAAAAAGTATATAGGGAGTGAAACGTAAATTTATGAAGTTGTCAACTGTCGATCCATAAGATATAGTAGATGTACTATCGACAAAATTGAATCATGACCCATTTCGACGACAAATTGTTTGAAGCTGTCAAAATAATAAGACTAGACGTGTGACATTTTTAATACATGTTTACGTGATTATCGACCTAATTGTATTTGAATGTCTGTAGGAAAATAAGCTTATGGTGGGTCATGATTCCATTTTATCGATTGTACGTTGCGGATTTCTTTCAATTTGTGTGAAATATCGATCATCATCACTAAAACATACAACAGAATGAAATTCTTATATCACTGCATTCTTAACATTGGTACACAAGTTTCGTTCTAAAAAAGAACATTACACTTCTCATTGGTATTTGAACCCGGTCTGTCTGGCCCAGTCTTCGCGGCAATTCCACAAATTGCTCGCTTAAAAGCATTTGACACTTCAATTGGTGTTAATTCGTAAAGACATAGGTCGAAGCAATAAAAGGCTAACTGTTAGATAATCGTTCGTAATTAAACGCACCTTGCAGTGGACGGATCTCCATATTTAATACCAATTTAAGTTTGGTTTCCGTTCTGTTAAAAGGTTTCTTTGATGATTGACTCACTGATGTCTGGGCTTGAATTAGGCTTGTTGGTCTCTGGGTTCGATTTCGAAGACAAACTTTGTGTGATGAGCAATATTGTTTGTTCTGTGTCTAGGTGTAAGTTATCTATTAAATGTATGTATTTAAAAATGATATAAGAGTGTATTTCAATTGCCCAGTTGCCATAACACAAGTCCTGTTTAGGTTGCAATCGTCGGTCGTGTATGAGTTGTATCAAGATGTTTATATGTATTTTTTATTTTTACACATTGATGTTCAATTCATTGCTTGTAAAATATAAAAGTTGGTATGAGTGTGTTCCCAGAAATGTTGTCCGTCATCACGGTCATAATATAGTTTTTAATCGATAAATTGTTGTTTTGATTTTTTACAAATGAGTAACTACTAAGTTTTCTATTTTGTTTTTTTTTAATACTGATACTCGTTACCTTAGATATTGAGTTGTTCCAAGATATTAATTTATTTAATCCCATCAACATTCATGAAAAAATAGCAGAAAATGCCTAAGACATTAAGTCCGCCGTTGTGCTTATTAAATAAAAACATGGCACAACGGCGGACTTAAAAAATAAGACTTAATAAATAAATAAATAAAACATTCACAATTCAACACCAAACCTTCAAAACCCACCAAAAATGGTTAATTTTGTGTGGGTTTTAAAGGTTGTGGTGTGAACCACTAAAACCAAAATCAAAAATGTCCTTTAACTACAATACTTGACCAACATTTTACCCTTCGAAAGGAGTTCGACATAATTGACACTAATGTCTAGTTACGATGTCGTAAAGGCTTGTAACAGCTTGCTAGTACTGAGAACATACTGTTTGAATCATCTTGAGCTTAATTAATGATTGCGTATGCATCGCGCGTCTCCTTACCCTAAACATGAATCGATTATTTGTGCTAGCGTAAGTATGTAGAGGTTGTTATTGCTTCGGGTTTTGAGGTAACAGGACTTTGGTTTTGGATTCAGAGTATTTAAATCTTTAGGGTAATTGGTGTGTCAAGTGAGTTTTTTTTTTGTAGAATTGGTTTTACCGCAAAAAGAAAATTAACAGTAAAGCGGATCGCTGTGTTTTCATTTATTTAAATTCGTTTTAGTAAAGTAATAATAATACTTTCAATGTTTTTTTTAATTCAACCAAACTGATTTTAGGAACATCTGAAAAAATATGCGATTAGTTATTGCTCGTGTTTGGTTCAAGTTTAAAGATTTTTTTAAATTTCAAGACCTATGGCAGTAAGAAATTTGAATGTACACACCTGGGCAATTAATACAATATCTGTATAAGAAAAAAATCTATTTTATTATTCAAGCCCAGCATTGCCAATCAAAAGTTCTGCAATATTTAGACTCTATGCTAAACCGAACACCGCTACTATTCCAAAATGTTCCATTGTCGATCAAATCATGCATTTTATTTAAGCCGCTTGCTTACCCAATAAAAGCTGGTCAACGCAATATATTCGTCAAGTACACACGCTCAAATATTAATAAGTTCGTTCAATGTTTGTTTCAAGCGCCGACCGTTTTTAATGACATTTAAAAATTCAAAACAATTTTGGTAACATTTTCATAGCAACTAGTGTACTAAAAGTTTATAAAAACAGCTGTATATTTTGTTACGGGGCTGGGAAATGGGAATTGCAAATATTCTGATACAAAAATAAATAAAATATCAGATTGGATACGTTTGATATAAAAAATTGTATGAAAAAGTTTTGGATGCTTATCAATTGGGTTATCGCTTTTATAGTTCGAACAGCAGTTTATGTTTGAACATTGACAAAAAAATCTAATATTAATAATGAATTATTTTAAATGCTTCAAAATATAAAATACGTTAATATTGAAATATTGAATACGTTAGCAAAAAAGTTTATTTTTCTTTATCTTTTTAAAAGGCCTTTACGCAAAGCGTATACCAGGAAAGTTTTTTTAAGAATATGGAGTAGAAAAAAATCCATAAGCAAACAATAATATCTAACTGTATGAGAATATCTTGACATTATCAAACTTTTAGAATGACATTGGTCAGGCGACTCTCGGATCTTGGACTACAACATAAATCCGACTAAAGCGCCGCTTACCTAACTCCAGTCACTACATTTCAATTCACGCCAAAAACTCCACATTTTTTCGCCTACTTTCCACACTTTATTACCGCACAACAGGCGAACATAATGATCATATCATTGCCTACCTGTTATTTAGAACTTTCCAACTCCATTAATAAGCGCCTGTAAAACTTCAGTAATAGTTCACGTAACAACTTTGTTTAAAACACATAGTTTTCCCTCGTGGATAATGGAATTGTGTTACAGCCTTTATTACGTGGCATCTACGTTAATTCTAATAACTGTTTGCCTCGCATTTATGGGTGGAATCGGGTATAAACCTTAGGCTTCGCGGGCGTAAATATAACACCCCTCTTTCCCCACGAGTGTCGTAATAAGGGGTATTATGTGTATAGGTGGTTGTTATTGCGCTGGCCTTTAAATAAGTCATCCTATTTCCTTATTGTGTCTTGTTAATTGTGACAAATGGCTAGAAAAGGACTTGTTTGTATTCATATGTACTTTTTGAAGTTTATCTTACATTACTGACATCCCACGCCTCAGAAAACACGTAAAGAAGTTTGTCCCAGTTGTAATCTGTACAACTTTGACAGTCGTGACGGGTAACCAGAAGCCAGAAACTCTGACCTGTCTAACCATTGTGTCACCCAGTAGCTGGATTGTGGAGGTCTGATAGGCAGCCGCTTCACACAAAACTCTGATATTCATCTGAATCCAACCCTAACATAGTTGGGAAAAGACTAGGGAGATAGATAGGTTTGAATATGACTTGGCGGTGGCGTGTTGGCGAGTTTAAGGTCACGGGTTCGGAACTGGACAAGACCCATTGTCACTTTTACCGTTCATGTTACGAATTTGGTAAATTTAAAACCTAAAGAAGGCTTAATTAAGCAAATTTTTTATTTGTCTTGGAATGTCGTGATGGCCCAGTGGATAAAGCGCCATCCTCTGGTGTAAGAGGTTGTGGGTACGAATCCGGGCAAGTACCAATGTGGCTTTTTCAGTACATATATGTACTTTCTAAAGTTTATCTTGGACATCACAGACATCCCGTGCCTCGGAAAGCACGTAAAGCCGTTGGTCCCGGTTGTCATTCGTAGAAGTTTGACAGTCCATACTGGTTTGCCAAAAACTCTGACCAGTCTAACAAAGAGGTATCGTGTCGCCCAGTTACTGGGTTGTGGGGGTCTGGTAACAGTAAAAAGGTCAGGAAGGAAGATATTACTGACTGTGTTACAGAGCTATTGAAGATAAATTGTAATAAAATTATTTTGTGTGCTTTTCCCTATTTTAATAATTTGTCAAATAGGAAAAACAATTATATACATAGGCTAAATAAGCATGTGCACTTTTTGGTGAGTCACTATAGTGACAAACTTATTTTTTTTGACATCAACAATTTCGTTGAAAAATTAGGTTCGACTAGGGATACTGTGTATCTGCCCGGTAATTTTAGACATCAAATAGCGCGCCTATTAGCATATTTTATTAACACAGACATAAGTAGTATGTCGAAGTCTTGCATTATTAGCACCGCAATAATTAGTAAAATTACTAATGATGAAGTGGTGAGTAATATATCAAGTAGCACTGATGCTATTAATATTTTACCTCAGCATAATGATATTAATCATTTAAACTAGTTTGTAAGACAACAGAAGGTACAAACAATAATATAGCTATACCGTTAATCAATGAAGTACCTTCTTGCTCTCAAAATATTTTGTTACATAAAAGCCAGGCCCAGCAGAATACCTTGACAGTATTTCATCAAAATATTCAAGGTATTTCTTCAAAATTGTTAGAAATAGAATTGTTCTTAGAAAAAACTAAGTTCGACATTGTTTGCTTTACCGAACACTGGTTAATGGATTATCAAATGTTAATCAATTATGCGAACTATAATGTGGGCAGTTGTTTTAATCGTAAAAGTATGCTACGTGGAGGCTCGTTAATCCTAATAAAAAACTGCTTAAAATCAAAACAAAGGAGTGACATAGTTGGACTATCAGTAGACCATTGCATTGAACTATCCTGTGTTGAGCTGGATAAGCATATCATAGTGTGCGTGTACAGACCCCCTAGCTACCAAAATTATTCCTTATTTGAATCGATAATGGAAGACGTGTTAGCGAAACTTGCAGCGTGTAATAAATCCGCAATTATTTGTGGCGATTTTAATATTAATATTTTAGAGAATAATTTTAATAGCTGTCGATTATTAAGTCTTTTTAGATCGTTTAACCTCTCGAATGTTTTTGTAGAACCTACTAGAGTAACTCCAACTAGTGCTACCTGTATCGATAACATTTTTTGCGATTGTGACTATTTAGATAAAGCCATCGTAAATTACCTGCCGTCTGATCATAACGGGCAATTAGTTTCTTTTAGATTTAAAACGCCTTTGAATAAAGTGTTAATAAAATTTAGACCAATAACAATTGGAAAACTAAATAAATTTAATAGCACCCTTAAGGATAAGCTGAGTGCTCTGACTTATAGTAAGAACGATTTAAATATCTTGTATAATGATTTCTTTTCAGTCGTTCGCCAAGAATTCAATAAAATTTTTGAGAAAAAAACTAAACAAATTAGCCCTAAATTTATTTTTAGTGATTGGGCAACTAAAGGAATTCGGAAAAGTAGAGAAAAACTCTTTGAATTGTATGGCCTTAAGCCTATTATTAACACTGAAAGATTTAACAAATATGTCACAACATATTCAAAAACATTTAGAAACACTTGCAAGGCAGCTAAAGCCTTATACATTAGCGACAAAATCAAATCGGCGGATGATAAAATAAAAACTGTTTGGAAAGTTATAAATAGCGAAACAAACAAGAAAAAAGTGCTTAACACGGAATATACATTGAATACATCACGTGGTCCCCTATGCTCTAATTTAGAAGTAGCCCAAGAATTTGTGGATTTCTTTACCAGTATTCCACTTAAAACCACAGAAGCTTTGAATTCCTCACCGGATTACTCAATTACTTTATTAAAAGCTTACGTCCCAGGCTGCCCGGTTGAGTTTGAATTCAAGCATATAAATCCGATGACAGTTATAAAAGCTTTTCGGCAAATTAAAATCAAAATGACTGAAGACATATGGGGTATGTCTATAAAAATCTGTTCATCTATAATTGAAACTGTAGCACCTTACTTAGCTTCAATATTTAATCTGTGTGTCGACAAAGGAGTCTTTCCGGATGTAATGAAATTTAGTAAAGTTATACCTCTTTTTAAATCTGGGGACAGTAAAGATACTAATAATTATAGACCCGTGTCCGTTTTGCCGGCTTTCAGCAAGGTGTTTGAAAAGGTAATGCTTAATCAAATGCTCATTCACTTTAACTCCAATAAGATCTTACACGAGCAACAGTATGGCTTTACCAAAGGACGTTGCACGACCGACGCCGGTGTGGCTTTATTAAAACATATATTTACAGCTTGGGAAGAGGCGTAGGATGCTATAGGAATCTTTTGTGACCTTTCCAAGGCATTTGATTGCGTAAATCATGACACGTTACTGCTGAAACTTGAGCATTATGGACTGGGTAAACTTGCGATTAATTTAATGAAGTCTTATTTAAACGACAGACAACAGCAAGTGCAGATAAATGGAGTTAATTCTAGTGGCTTGAAAGTAGAAATGGGGGTTCCACAGGGCTCAATATTGGGTCCCTTCCTCTTTTTAGTGTATATAAATGACCTGCCCCATTTATTTAAACACCAACCTCATATGGTGTTATTTGCCGACGACACTTCTTTGATCTTTAAGATTAATAGACGGCCAAAAATCTTGACTGCGTAAATAACGCCCTCACTCAGGTCCATAATTGGTTTACGGCAAATAATTTAGTATTAAACGGTAATAAAACTAAGTGCATTCGATTTTCTCTACCAAATGTCAAAAGTAGCGATTGTGATATAGTTCTTAATAAAGAGAAATTAGAATTTGTAGACAAAACTGTTTTCCTAGGAATCACGCTTGACTCAAAACTACAATGGGGTCCTCATTTAACATCCCTTGCAGGTCGGTTAAGCTCAGCAGCATTTGCTGTTAGAAAAATTCGGCAATTTACTGACGTAGATACCGCGAGGCTGGTCTATTTCAGCTATTTTCATAGCATTATGTCGTATGGTATCTTATTGTGGGGACGAGCTGCTGACGTTGAGTCTATTTTTATTCTGCAAAAAAGAGCCATCAGATCCATATACAATCTGCGTATGCGCGATTCACTACGGGAACTGTTTAAGCAAATCAACATCATGACGGTACCCTGTCAATTTATCTATGAAAACATCATGTATGCAAGAAAGAATCTGAATCTTTTTGGTAAAAGAGGGCAAAGGCATAATTATAATACTAGAAATAGGGACGAATTGGTTCAACCAGGCTTTAGGCTAGCTAAAGTAGACTCATCTTTTATGGGGTTCTGTTTAAAGTGCTATAATAAAATACCTCCTCACATTCTATCGCTGAATGAAACTAAATTTAAAAGTAAAATAAAACGCACACTATGTAGCCAGGCATATTATAAATTGAGCGATTATATCGCTGACAAAAATGCTTGGCTGGATGCTGGTCTAGCTCCACAACCGTGTAATTGATTAGTATTCGACAATATCTGATTGTAAAACTACAAAAATAATAGTATTGTGTCGAGTCAAAGTGTTTGTTTTATATAAATTCACATAGCATACAATGTGAGCACTATGTTCTTTACATTTCTTCTGTCTATCATTGACTGAATGTACTCTGGCAGCTGGGAGTTTGTCATGCTCACTCAAATGTCTCACTGACGGTGGCGTGTGTGTTGGATCATTTGGTTCCCTTCAAAATGGTTGAGCTATTTGGTGCCAATCCATACGTCATGTCCGTGAACGGGCGCTGTCTGATGAGACTGGTCATCTCTTAGCTGCCACAGTTATTTTAAAATTTGTTTTGTTTATTTTAATATTTCTAACATGTCCGACTTGTTACGTTGTTCTCACATAGTACCTTAGATACAACAATGAATGATGTAACCAAATTATTGTAATATATTGATTTTAAAAGAGTGTCCATGGAGTTTCTTGCTCGCTCTTCTCCATGGGACCTACTTTTTGGAACGAGCAACTAGCTTCATTTTTTTTGACAGACTGACACCTTGACGATTCAAAAGTACCTGTAATTGGTTTATTTGAATAAAATAGTTTTGAAGTTTGAAGTTTGAAGTTTGATAGGCAGTCGCTCCACGTAAAACACTGTTATCCAGCTGAATCCGGTTAGGCTGGAAGCTAACCCCAACACAGTTGAGAAAAGGCTAAGGAGATGATGATGTCTTGGAATTCAAGTTTCTCTGCAACCGACATTTGCATTAAAAAGTGGGCAATAGCTATAAATAAAAAATATAGAGGGGGATGTGGCGAGAGAAGAAGAATGGTGACTGAACTAAGACGATTAAGACACCACGATTTGTCCGTGAGGCCTATTAGATATTACAAGAAGTTATTATGGCAAAGACACTATTGTATCGGTCATCACGCAATCCTACATAACTGTTAAAATGAAAGGATACATAGAATACATTGAAAAAAAAAGATGATTTTTTTTCTGAATGTTTAATTAGATCTTAATATGGGTGATTTATGTTTTAATTTAAACTATCCTATCTCTCAAGTTGGATCGAACTGCACATGGTGTGCGAATTTTATTATAATCGGTTAAGTGGTTTAGGAGTCCATTGAGGACAAACATTGTGACACGAGATTTATATATATTAAGCCTAGCTTTTGCTCGCGACTTCGTCCGCGTTGATTAATAGTTCCCGTTCCCGGGGGATTTCCGGGATGAAAACTATCCTATGTCCTTTCTCGAATCCCAGACTATATCCGTACCAAATTTCATTCAAATCAGTTCAGAAGTTTAGGCGTGAAGAAGAAACAGACAGACAGACAGAGTTACTTTCGCATTAATAATATTATAGTATGGATAGTGTTATGGACAGTATGGAAGTATGGTTTACATACCTTTACACTTGAAACTTTTCAACCACCGAAGTTAATGTGGATGTCAGTCTCATGACCAGGATCGATACCTAGAATAAACAAAAGAACTGATTAAGTTTGAGTTAGACGATACGTTCACACTGACCGCGACGGTTCATTATCTATTGTCAATTATCTTTTTTAAACCTCAACGCAAAAAAGGAAGGTTATAAGTTTAACCGCTATATGTGCGTGTGTGTGTGGGTGTCTGTTTGCCTATGGCATCATGGTTCTTAAACGGGTGAACCGATTTGGATGCGGTTTTTTTTACTTTAAAGTAGATTATTTAGCGATGTTTCTAACACATGTTTCACCAAAACCCGTTCAACCATTTCAAAGTTATAATCTCTTTTGTTGGCTGCAGTCACGAGCTTAATAACTTCAGGTTTGAAATGCCCCTAAAAACCAGATCGCCAAACAATAAAGCAATAACTTCATTTAATTACCGATGCACTATATCGAACGCTGAAAGACATCCAGCTCTCAACTTTATTTTAATTAGAAAACTTGGGCAATTAGCTATTTTGCTACCTCACCCAAGCTGGTATTCAAGCCAGATAAATTGGAATTGTTTAATTCCTTTCTCTGCATTGTACAGCAATGTCGTTAATCTTTGTCGTTTGAACGTGCTAATGAATTAGAAGAAAAAAATAGTGCTACTCAAAGCTTTGTTCTAGATCTACAATTAGAAGCTAAGTAGATAGAGGATTTGATGACAGTTGCAACGGGTATTGTAGGACATTGGTTCTGATTCTCTTATTCACAAACTAACGTAAATTTAAATTAAGTGCATCTTTCTCTTTCCATTTCTTAAAGAAAAGGACAGAAGATACATTTTAGTTTAATCCTGTCAAATTAGACAGTGACTGAAGAAAATTGACGTATGTTTAGACGCCATGTTTTTAAATCGCGTCTAAATTATTATCTATGGAGGGTCAAAATTTGACAGGACTTAAGTAATATTTTATCTTCTGTCCTTTTTTTAATTAAATGGAAAGAGAAAGATGCACTTAACTTAAATTTAAGCTAGTCTGTGAATAATAATCATGTTATCTAAGTAATTTTGGCTAAGAGTTTCGAATTTGTGCTTCGGAGATAATTGTGCAAAACAGTGAGTGGTCTTCTATGCAAATAGATTATAGCTTCTATCTGTAACTTTATCTACAGTTACTTGTAGCAAAGCCAAAGTAGAAGTCATCTATATTCTACACTAGCTATCTACCGCGGTTTTACCCGCACTAGATATTTAGTAATTTAAATAATACTAGCAAACCCGGCGAACTCCGTTTCGCCAAGAGATGGCGGTGTATGTGAAAAAAGATTTTCCTGCTTTTCTGTTGAAAAATTTCCAATATTTTCTTTGCTACAACCCTCACGGAACCCGAGACCTTTCTAACGAATGCAAAACCGTGGAAATCGGTTCGTGCGTTCTGGAGTTATAACGTCAGGAAGGAAAACCCGACTTATTTTTATATAGTAGATAATAACTTCTGCGTATCTGTATGTCGTCGTGTGATCTTATATAGCCTATAGACTTCCTCAATAACAACAGTAACACTAACAACTTTTTGGTTCGAACCATTACTTCCTAAGATTCTTTAGCTTTGTAACATTATATAAAATCGTAATCCGACTGATTGTTGACATATCAACGCACAGACAAACCGGTGGTCTTACTGGCATGAGGGTTGTAGGGTGTGTTGTTTGTAAAGAAACAGTAGCCACTAAGAATCGATTTTTAACAATTCGGACCCTCAATTGGTGAAATGTGATGGAAAATTGACATCCACACGGGCGAAAGCTAGTATTTTACAAGATAACTAATTGACTGCTTAAAAAAGGAACCCCTGTATAAAAATATAGTTATAGTTTTTTTTTTTTGGGGAGTGGGAAATCATCTAATGACTGCTCCCGTCCTGGGTGCGACGGGAGGGCGTGTCAGACTCTTACTGACTAAAACCCACTCATGTTCCTTCGATTGCCCTGTATGTTCCGAGGTCACGGTAACTATTATAAACATTCCGCAACCCCGGCAGGCGTTGATATAGTTATAGTTTAGACCTTGCGTAGATATGTCAACCAGTTAGTCAGTCAGCTTCTCCTTTGTATAAATGTATATTATGTAGATTACATTATTGTTTTAACATAAATATAGTATATAACAGTCTACGAAACTTTAGATGAAAAATAACTTATAATTAGTACAAAAAGAAAAAAACTTTTCCTCTTAATAATATTAGTGTAGATAATGATTTAAATTGGTTGACAAGATATCTAGCGAACACTGGGAAAGACAGTATCTCATTCCCATTGTGGAAATCCTTTGTGAATTTAGTAATTTAATCCTTTAATTTATTTGTGACTAGCGACCCGCCCCAGCTTCTCACGGGTGTTACAAATCTTTAAAAATCCCGGTTTTTCTCTATTATATTGTGCATGTATTATACATATAAACCTTCCTTAAGAATCAGTCTATCTATTAAAAAAACCGCATCAAAATCCGTTGCGTAGTCTTAAAGATCTAAGCATACATAGGGACAGACGGCGGATAGCGACTTTGTTTTATACTATGTAGTGATTATGTATATTTACCGCCAATAAAACACGTTTTTATCCATACTAATATTATAAATGAGTAAGTGTGTCTTTCTGTCTGTCTGTATGTTTGTCTTTCTTTCAGGGCAAAACGGAGCGACGAATTGACGTGATTTTTTAAGTGGAGATAGTTGAAAAAATGGAGAGTAACAAAGGCTACTTTTTGTCTCTTTCTAACGCGAGCGAAGCCGCGGGCAAAAGCTAGTATAGCTATAGTTTAGACCTTGCGTAGATATGTCAGCCAGTTAGTCAGTCAGCTTCTCCTTTGTATATGTATATTATGTAGATTACATTATTGTTTTAACAAAAATATAGTATATAATAGTCTACGAAACTTTAGATGAAAAATAACTTATAATTAGTATAAAAAGAAAAAAACTTTTCCTCTTAATAATATTAGTGTAGATAATAATTTAAATTGGTTGACAAGATATCTAGCGAACACTGGGGAAGACAGTATCTCATTCCCATTGTGGAAATCCTTTGTGAATTTAATCCTTTAATTTATTTGTGACTAGCCACCCGCCCCAGCTTCGCACGGGTGTTACAAATCTTTAAAAATCCCGGTTTTTCTCTACTATATTATGCATGTATTATACATATGAACCTTCCTTAAGAACCACTCTATCTATTAAAAAAACCGCATCAAAATCCGTTGCGTAGTTTTAAAGATCTAAGCATACATATGTAGTAATGATGTATATTTACCGCCAATAAAACACGTTTTTATCCATACTAATATTATAAATGAGAAAGTGTGTCCGTCTGTCTGTCTGTCTGTATGTTTGTCTTTCTTACAGGGCAAAACGGAGCGACGAATTGACGTGATTAAGTGGAGATAGTTGAAAGGATGGAGAGTAACATAGGCTACTTTTTGTCTCTTTTTAACGCGAGCGAAGCCGTGGGCAAAAGCTAATGTAGAAATAAAAAATCCAGAAACAATTATTATTTCATTAATTTTAAACTTAAAATCATGCGTCAGACTCTCTCATTAAAATTAATATTTTATTTATGAAGTGTTCAGTTGCTGTGTTGGGAATAATCTTTATTTTAATACTGTTTTTTATCTTTTTCCAATAATATTAATAGTATCGAGGGAACTATAATATTGCTTTGTTTCGAACATTTTCGGACTCATAGTAGTTTATATTATAACTACTATTTATCGGAAAAAAATACCAGCCAAGGGCGTGTCGGGACAGTAGAGTATCGTCGTTTTTATAGAAGTCACTGACTTCCGAAATTTTAGTTATGTTAGTGTTTTTAGTTTTTGAAGGCAATTTGGAATGAAAATCGAATACCGAATATACTCCTTCAATATATCCTACGTTTCACCAGCCACGGTATAAAATAAATTCTTATTACTAGAGAAAACTTGGTTTTCCTTTAACAAACCTTACTGTATCTTGATTAGACACAAAGCTGGTCGGAAGCCAATCAGAGGAAACTGTTTCTAACCTACTTTATAAAATTTAAAGCTGACTTGTTTTCACACATTTTTCCTAGAAAAGGATAAATTCTTGAGCTTGGTGAAGTGCTGACTTGTAAAGTTATTTACACTTCTCTGTTGCGCAGAAATGAAATAATGGCTAGGAAATAGTTTTTAACGTATAGGCATTTAGTAGTACATTAACAAATTGAAAGCAAATTATTATTGTAATCAAAACATAGCAAAATTATGCAACCACTTAGTTATGATTACGATTCCGGGACTTTAGATAAGTCCAATCCAAAACGAATTACTTAGTTCCACGAATTTAAAATTTGCAAAAATACTTTTAATGTGGCACACTGCTTACTACAACAAATGTCTAACGATATCTTAACCTAATTGGTTAATAGCCGAATACACACTCACTCAATTCTAAGACGCTCTCATGTCTGTTACTGTCCTTATTTTATCCCTTTAGAGTGACAAAGACAGATGACACAGACAGACAGACAAGACGTTGTAGTATTCGGTCATAAGACTTGTATTTTAAGACATAGTCTTGGAACTCAAATTTTAATTTATAATCATCAGTGTGCAATAGACATCTGCTGAGCATATTTTGATGCACACTACTTAACGTAATCTTCAGCTATACGCATTAAGCTGCTAGCTATCCTCCGAAGATCGTCTCTCTAACTAGCCGTCCTGCTAGAACAGCGTATTGTTCAACAGCATTCTTGGCCAGTATCCGACGGATTCAAATTTGAATCTAAAAATATAACATCATTAACACAGACATTAGTGAAGCAAATCGTGAGGAAATATAGATTTGAGCGGGCCCTCTAAGGCCAATGCCTACCGGGGTTGCGGAATAGTTTTAATAGTTACCGCGGCCCCGGAACATAAAAGGCAACCGAAGGAACAAGGGCGGGTTTTAGTCAGTAAAAGTGTAACTCTCCCTCCGGCCCCGACCAGGGTGGCAGAAGTCATTTTATGATTTCCCAACCATAAAAAAAGAGGGCAAGTCTTTTTCTTAAAAAAAAAAACAAATCTGACTGCTTCGGACACTTCGAATGCTGAACATTCGATGAATTCGCCTGGAGGACACGGTCGAGCACACAGTTGAGGTGTGCCGCGCATGGGCGGAGCATCGACGTGTCCTCGTAGAGGCGATCGGCGGCGGTGACCTCTCGCGCCCGGCGCTGGTTCAGGCCATGCTTCGGGGCGAGACGGAATGGGATGCCGTCGCCTCCTTCTGCGAAGCAGTTATGCTAGTGAAGGAAGCGGCGGCGCGCGAGAGGCAACGACGAGCCTCTCGCCCCGGACTAAGACCCAGGCGAAGACGTCGAGAGTCGCAAGACGACTACCGGCCACCGTAGGCGCGGTTCTGCGGATGGCGAGCGATGGGTAGCTCGCCGCCCGGCTAGGACCAGGACCGCGTAGACGGCGCGTTTTGTTCCACGCGCGCCTCAAATAGAAGGAGTCAGCACAGGGAGGGGCCCAACAGGGCCAACGCCTGCCGGGGTTGCGGAATGTTTATAATAGTTACCGTGACCCTGGAACATAAAGGGCAATCGAAGGAACATGAGTGGGTTTTAGTCAGTAAGAGTCTGACACGCCCTCCCGTCGCACCCAGGACGGGAGAAGTCATTGGATGATTTCCCACTCACCAAAAAAAAAAAAAAAAAAAATAACATTCGATGAACTCGTGTGGACTTTTTATGACTCTCCCTACCGCCCCACCTAGAGCGGGAGAAGTCATTTAATGATTTTTCATTCATAAAAATTAACATGAACTTATAATAAATATCGGTCCGAAATCGACATTATGCCTTGATTAAGTATGGTGATGCTCGTGCCCTCTCAGTATAAGAAGCGGCTTTGCTCTGCAGTGCAGTAATATAGGCTGGTTATACTTTTCTACACGATGATTGATCAGAATTTAAGAAAACGTGATTAGTCCAACCACTTTTATCGAACCAACTATCGTAACTACATCATCAACGATCAACTATAATTAATTGAAGTCTCAACTTGTTGCTAACAACTGGTTATCGCCGAGTGGAAATTAAAACAGTTTTAAAGGGTTTCCACAATTTGCGGGTTTGCGTGATGTCGACAAATGTACAGAAGTGTCTATTAAAGCCAGCGAGGGGTCATTAAGGGTCGTAGTTACTTCCTGCCTTCTCTTATGTAACGCATCGCTCTGTTTATGAACGTTTGACACGCCTTATGCAAGCTGATGGGTAATGCGATTACAGTTTTTAGCTGCGTTTTAAAGCGCAGGCTTGTTCCCGTTGAGTTACAATTTTTTTGAAATTGAAGAATAAAAAAGGGTTTATTTAAGATCGCGTGTGTTATGTGCCGATTTTTAAAATCGTCTTTCTGATATTACCTACATTGTTTTCACATATAGAAGCACCAAAAAGAATATAACCAGGTTTTTGTTATGTATAAAGTTTTGAAAAAGTGTCCGTGGAGTTTCTTGCTTGTTCTTCTCCATAGATCTACCTACGTTTTGGAACAGGCAACTAGCGTCACCTTTCTGACTAACTGACTGACTCTGACTATTCATAAGTACCTTTAAATGGTCTAAGTGACTTTGATTTTGTCTCTGATAAAGTAAACGATCTTCACTTTCACTATCGATTCATCGTTACGATTGGTCTGAAGCAAAGTATCGTTCAGACAAATCGTATCGTGTAAGAGGAGCCTTTTAAACAAAACAGAAATTGTTAACATTTAAACTGTTAATTTTAAACTATTAAATGCGATATTTAATAGTTGTGACTTTCATAAAACTGTGAACATATTATTTCCGTGTTAAAGTTTTCGAATGTATGTATATAGTTTGACTGTATGCATTTATTGTTAAATTCAGAATTTAGTATCTGTTGCAGAAATTTCCCTGAACGTATAATTAAACATAACAAACATAAACAACAGGAATGCACCCAGAATTGAAAATTGTGAGTAAAGCCATTTAGTTAGAAGACAAACAAAATCAAAAACGTTCTAACAGGAACTAACTAACTAAACTAAGCTATACTAGCTGTTGAATTAATTTAGTGAGTTTATTGAAACAAAGCTCTAACTTAATGAGGTATTTAAATTGTTAAGGCGATTGTTTTAATATTTAAAAGAACAAAATTTAAATATATAAAACTAGCTTTTGGTAGTCCGCGTGGAATAATAATTCCTATTCCCGGGGGATTTCCGGCTATATCTGTAACAAATTTCATTCAAATTGGTTCAGTAGTTTAGGCGTGAGGAAGAGACAGACAGACAGACAGAGTTACTTTCGCATTTATAATATTATATACTAGCTTCTGCCCGCGGCTTCACCTGCGTTAGAAAGAGCCAAAAAGTAGCCTATGTTACTCTCCATCCCTTCAACTATCTCCACTTAAAAATCACGTCAATTCGTCGCTCCGTTTTGCCGCGAAAGAAAGACAAACATTCAGACAGACAGACACACTTTCCCATTTATAATATTAGTATGGATCTATTATATATAGTACATATAGTATAGTATTAGTACGGATGGATACAAGAATAAACACATAATATGCAACGAATATCGATTATCTCATCCTGTCAAGGTCTAGTTAAAAATCAGTGCTTTATTAGACTTTTAAAACCGTTTACTAGGTAACATGCCCAGGCCTCTTGGTAAAACTTTCATCGAGTGTCAACTAAATTTACCATTTCAACATCAAAGTTAAAATTATTACAAAAACAATTATATTAATTTTTAATTTATTCCCTTGAACAAAGCAAGAAATATTACCTACCCTTGTTTGAACATTTCTATTGTAACACAAAATGTAGGTGGACCAAATTATATTTCAATATTTGCGCGTCTTGTTAAAATGGAATATGGCTATTATTTCATTTATTATTCTCATAAAATATAATATGTATAAAATTGTACCTACTTGATTAATATTTGCTTTTCATTATGTTAAGGGTACTATACTGATTTGATTTGTGCCTAAGATTTCAGTATAACTTTTGAGGTTTAAATTAAGTCATTCAAGATAATATTGAAAGGTAAATAGAAAGGTTATAATTATAATTATGCTAAATACCAATACGCTACAGCTGACCATTAATAAAAAAACTTGGATTAGACCGCGGGGTACAGCCAGTTTGAGAATAATTTAATTATTTATAGCAACTCATCTAAGCAGTTAATGGCTTAATTTGTATAATTGATGATAGTTAAAATAAAACCTTGTATTGGAGTCTATCATTATGTTTCACGATCATATAAAGAAGATACAAAGGTTGATTTAACCACAACGCAGTCAGTATTACCATAGCTTAAAACGCTCTAATTCATAAAACGTGTCTTCCACAACAAAAATAAACAAAGAACGAACAAAAATATACCATTCCCACAAACTATTAGGCAGTCACGAAACTTTTTTCAATGAACCGGCAAAGTTTTTACTTATTTCAGTATAGCTATTTAGAGCTCTGTGGCTAATCTATTAAATCTCACCAAACTACTGCTTTCAACACTCAATTCTTATCAATCAGGTCATCAGCGGTAAGTTGGTCTTTATATTGTTTGGGTCAAGGGCGAAAACTGAACTGCCCGAGTTTTTATCAGGCGAAGTAATAGATCTACTGTTGTTTGGTAGAATGATTTAAGTACCTGCAAAGGGGTACTCTGTTATTGTTTTTCTTTAATAATAAAACTGAGTCCATCGAACTAAAGTCATTTTGCAAAACATACATAACATAACTGAAATGAAACTGCAGCAGTAGATTTACGTAACATAAAAGTACCGTTCTATAATGACCTGATATACTACCTAACATCAGCCCCCCTAGACAAGTGGCATTGTAGAATAGATAGCGAAAACGAATAGATTGTCAAATGTATCGATACCTTTGGGTAGAAAGGTCGTATAAACCAAAACCCGACTTTTCAGGAGAGCAGAAAAACAAAATTTTTTTTACAAAAAAATTCATAACTCTTTTGTTTTTGAAGTTATAAAAAAGTGATCTATGAGAAAGGTTCTTAGAATTTGCAGATGAAAAAGGTTAAATCATCAAAACCTACATATCTTCTTTAGTTTTAAAGTAAGCTTGGATTTACGACTCAGAAAATATCAATTCTTGGTTTATACACCCCATGAAAATGAACTTTAAAAAAACTGTACAGGTCGTATATCTATATTTGTTAAGCTTATGGTCACATTTACGGTCGTATAAACCCATATTATGTATTTTTTTGATTAAAAACCATTTTTATAGTCATAGATTAATTGAATTCTGACTAATAAATAATCCTGTTACTGTCAGAATTAGTAGGAACTCAGTAATTATTATTCTAATACCCATTAATGGTTGATTCAAATAAAATAAAACTACCTGAAATACGTTATCAACATTTATTAAGCATTATAATACCTTTTAATCAACATTAACTATTATTTCAATAATAATATAACAACTTAAACTGAAAAATGAAAATAAAAAATCTACTTAGTCATACCAAAACTAAAAAAAAATGTTAAACTAATTATGAATACAACATATTATACAGGGTGTCCCACGGCTATGCCACATGGAGGGAAAGTACCTTAAATCTTGTAGATAGAACATTTTACTGAAAGAAGACATTACTTGAATTTTAAAAACAATTTAAATTGCATTCATAGATTTTTAAATAATTAAATGGTTGGGCCGGGAATCGAACTTGTTCCTCGAGAAAAAATAATCACCGTGTGGTTTTATCATACCGATCGAAAGGTTTCTTCATAAGGATTATTTTTTGCTAAATAACATAGTGTCACAAATAAAAGGAAGACCGTGAATTTTAACATTTGGTGTAAAATTTTGTTCTGAAAAGGTAAAAGCTTACATTGCCGTAAGGACATACAATTGACAATCATAACTACTTATTACTAATTAATCTGCCCACTTGAGTAGTACGCATCATTTTAATAAATAAATATTCACCACAACAAGACTAAAAAATCGTCAGGGAACGAAATAATCAAAAGTTATCACTTTGTATTCTAGAAGAAGGGACTAGTTTTGAGCATTTGAAAAAACGACTAATTTTGTATTACAAATGTTAAAATCATGGTCTTTCTTTTATTTTTGACACTATGTTATTTAGCAAAAAATAATCCCTGTGATGAAGCCTTTCGATCTGTAGAATAAAACTACAGACTGATTAATTTTCTCGAGTAACAGGTTCGATTCCCGGTTCAACTATGTAATTATTTAAATATTTATGAATGCAGTTTAAAATGTTTTCAAAATTCAGATAATGTCTTCTTTCAGTAAAATGCTCTATCTACAATATTTAAGGTACTTTTCCTCCATGTGGCATTGCCGTGGGACACCCTGTATAACATATCATAAATAAATTACTTATAGTACATAAGTTAGATACGTACGTTTATCATGTCCGAGTCAGGGTGCTCTGAGCCGGGGTGCTCTGAGTCGGTGTGTTATCCATATTAATGGTATCAATATTTATTTTAAACGTTACACCTAATTATTTTCGATTTAAACCTTATAACCTACGTGCTTCGAGACACAATAGAAAGACAAAAGCAACCCGAAAGCCGGCTGTCTCTAGGTCGTTGAAAGGTTAATGGTTGATTCAAATAAAATAAAACTACCTGTAATATGAAATTAACATTATAATGTATTATTATACCTTCTAATTAACATTTACTATTATTTCAATAATGGTACAACATACCTAACAGGTTTAATATTTTTTAATTGAATAAAAATGATAACAACTTAAACAGAACAGTGAAATAAAATAAAAATCTACTTGGTAATAAAAAACACAACTTATTCTAAAATGAAGCAATCATAATTAAATAAATTTTTGAATTTAGCCTTTGTACTAAGGCTTACTTACTAAGTGATTTACTGAATCACAACTAAATAAAATAAAAAAATCAAGCACTAAACTTATTTAACTTATGCACTATAAGTAAGTTATTTGTGATATAAAATTGTATTCATAAATATTTTAACAAAGTTTGTTAGTTTTTTGGTAGGACTAAAAAACGTGTAGATTTCGTTTTTCACTTTCAAGTTTAAGTTGTTATAATTATTATTGAAATAATAGTAAATGTTGATTAAAAGGTATTGTAATACTAAATTAATGTTGATTACGTATTTCAGGTAGTTTTATTTTATTTGAATCAACTCTTAATGGGTATTAGAATAATAATTACTGAGGTCCTACTAATTCTGAGAGTAACAGGATTGTTTATTAGTCAGAATTCAATTAATCTATGACTATAAAAATGGTTTTTATACAAAAAAAAAAACTAAATAATTATATGGGTTTTTACGACCGCAAATGTGACCATAAGCTTAACAAATATGGATATACGACCTATACAGTTTTTTTAAAGTTCATTTTCATGGGGTGTATAAACCAAGAATTGATATTTTCTGAGTCGTAAATCCAAGCTAACTTTAAAACTAAAGAAGATAGGTAGGTTTTGATGATTCAACCTTTTTCATTAGCAAATTCTAAGAACATTTCTCATAGATCATTTTTTTATAACTTCAAAAACAAAAAAGTTATGAATTCTGAAAAGTCGGGTTTTGGTTTATACGACCTTTCTACCCAAAGGTATCGATATTTTACATTTTGATATTTACAATAAGTTATTATAAAGTGCAGTTAGGGACATAATCATCACATTTTCATGTGTATGTCTCTGCTTTTCGGTCTTTATTACCTCAATCTTTTTTAAACATGATTTATACACCAACCTCACGCATCCAAAGGCAATTCCTTTGGATTTACGACGTTGAATTTAACCTGTGTTTAAGTAATGCATTTAACACCTAAGGGCGTATAAACCATTTACAAGTAACGACTATTTTTACGCCCTGAGTTAATATAAATCATGGTCATTACATCATAACAAAACTATAAAATAAAAACATTTGGCTTTTACGTTGAAAATTTACTTTTTTTAAGAGTGTATGATCTAAAATTTCTGGGTCGTATTAACCCTTTTTGTGCGAATTTCGACATTTCAAATATACAGATCGATAGAGAAAAAAATTTTGAGCAAAATGGTATATATAACTCAATTTGGCCAAAATGGTTTATACGACCTTTCTACCCAAAGGTATCGGTATGAAAATGTCAAATTATTTAGCGAAAGCTTATGTCAATTCCATACATTTGACAATCTATTCGTTTTCGCTATCTATTCTACAATGCCACTTGTCTAGGCCCTCTGATATACTACCTGATACTTTTGCTTGTAATGGACAAGCTCTAAAACCATTGAATCGATCTTAAAAGCTATTTGACCAATATAAATCTACGTTATTAATAATGCCGTTTGCGTTCCAAGGCCGCGGTAACTCTTTCCGACAAATTCCACTACTGGCAGGCATTGGCCCTGGTGACCTCGTCTTATATGTAATTAAGCTGAAATCACTATGAGACACGTTTTGAACACAACGTGCTGTTGACACAGGCCTGGTTCTGATCAGACGACCAACCACTCAATGCTCGCCGTCCAAAGGCCCGCGCCTACCGTGGCCGAGAATGACCTAGGCTTACACCTCTGCCTCTTCGGTATCATGGTCGTTCCTCAAGAATTCTTTAGCTCCATCATTCTCCGGACACCGTAAGGCAAACGTTGATAATCAGCCTATTGATTCTGTTAGCAATGTGAATCCTGACGTCCATTAAATGGATATCTAGTGGGCATTTGTTGTATATAAAAAATAGCGTCTCGTTGTAACTGAGTAGACTGAAAACTGGCTCTAAAATATTTGTTCAAATGGTAGGCAGTCAAAATACAAGTCGAGAAGTTTTCGTTGTAAATACATTGCCGGAGAAGTACGCTGTTAGAAAATAAAAACAAAATGTTGCAAAATATATTCGATTACACAAAGTTTCCGTCTGCCGCGTAAAGTTTTATTTGCGTTTAGTCTCAATGAATATTTTATTTCTGTGAAACAATCCGCTATTAAAATCCGGTAACAAATGTTTGACTCTCACGAAATACTGTTTGGTTCACCTTATATTTTTTTCCTAATCATTATAGTATGAAACCTGGTATTGTAAATATGTGACTCCCCTAGACACTTAACCGACAGCTGACTGTCGGGGTATCCCATTTCATTATAGTCCTTATTTTTATTACTTACAAACTACTTTTGTATGAACAAGTTCTGTTATTTAAGCCCTTGGATAAATTTCCTACAATTAAAAAAAAAAAAAATTACAATCTATGCTCGTACGTTTTTCTTTTTGGGGTAGTAGTGAAATTTCCGCCGCCATTTTGTTTATTGCGTAATGGCTGAGGGGTTAATTGTTATTTGATGACAACAACATATTAGACTAGCCGTCAAAATTAAAAATCAAAAGTCCTTTAAAATTTCACTCGGAGACAAAATTTGCCGAGTCCTTGTGTTGCTATGTGTTGCAGTCTTGAGGCCAAGTCTTTATTTATGTCTGCACCATAGTTGACAACAGCAGAAGGGTCAGATCCCAGAATATCCAGCACCTCAGGGTCTACTTGCTCAGCAGAGTCTGTTGGATCTGTCTGCTCAGTCGAAGGGTCTATCAAAACTGGTTTTGAATTTTAGGCATAAAACGTAAACAAACAAGATAACGTAAGCTACAACTGAGAAATTTTCCCCCAAAATGCTTTGGAAGCAAATTGGCTGCATTTTCTCTGCATCAATCAGGTTTTGGAGTGAAACTTGGCGCCAAAATCTGTGTGCTAAGACTTAAGCTTAGAATGCTCGTCACGTTCATTGACATAGAGGAATACTAAACTAGGGAGGGATAGTATGCATGAGAAATCGGTTTTTATAGGCCCTTTTTGGCTGAAATATTTTTGTAAGGGAAAAAAATATTCAGACTTTCATTTAGGCTAGTTTTTTAGATAATTACTGTGTGTGGCTTTGATTCTCACGCTGAAAAAATCCTTGTGTAATAAACATGGTTGTTTGTTTTATGTCTGAGTGTAATACTTAATTTATAGTGTGCGGTATCAAAACTTTCTTTGACAATTGAATAGCATGACCACATGAATTACAAATAATTACTTCCGGATTTCCAACATTCTCTCCTCATAAATCACAAACTATTTTACTGTAAATTATACAGGGAACTAACATTAAAATCGTTTACCTCCATTTTCTTGGAAACCATTTCCAAATGCCTTCGGTAATCGGTGTTTAATGGTAGCACACACCTCATGTAAATATTCCCGCGTCGTTCAAAGTTCACCCTACTTTAAAAGCGACAATTTGGAAAGGTACAACCCCAGCTTTTCAAAGAGTTGCTAATTATTCAAATACCACCAACAAGTACACTTCTTGCTAGCGGATTTTACCATTTAACAAAATTTTGAATCAATTAATTTGAACTTAATTGTTGAGGTGCGCAAACTTCGGGTTTTCCGACCGCAGTGAACAATAGGCTTTCAGTCCCCCGATAGGATCAATTTGTTATAATTTGACTGACTTTTATGTCAATCAACAGGTGCTGTATCGTTAGTAGCAGATTGATTTGAAGTATTTTTATTGAATGACGTAAAGTTTTTCGTTTTTGATGTGAAACATCTATAGCCGCACGTAAAACAAAGGGAAATGCCCGTTCATGGCCACATTCGTTCCAGCAATTTAATAATTACAAACGAAAACTTAAAATAATAACAAAAATTTTGGTGTAACTTATTTCTTCGTATCACTCGGGAATTAAGTTTCTAAAAAAAAACATTCAAACAATGCACCGATATCACATCCGGCTTGATCCGACATTGCTGAAGTAGGGATGGACCCTTATTAAAATAAACCTATTTACAGAAAAATCGTTAACCGAAACTAAATCTCAAAAAAATCTTTGTTGTGTTATTTTGTAGTTTTTTTTTATAAGGATACTATTTTGGGAAAAGTAACAGAAAATAACGATTTATCATCTAATAAAATCTGTCTATTAAATTGATTAAAAGTTTTTCATTAAATATATATCGATTTTACGATGAATCGATTTTTTGGTTCTCATCCCTACGTCAAATATTGACATTTCCCATTGACGTTTCGTTTCTGTGCGCGTGCGCTCGTCTATCGTGATTATTTCTGTTGTTTTTTCTGTTTGTCTATTTTATTCGACGACATGTGAGCAGAAAAATGTATTTTGTATATATATTATCAATAATAATGAGATTGGTATAGAAGCAATACGACAATACTGCTGTAATTGTATATCTGGTCGGAGGACAGTAGGCTGTTGTTCCCATGTCATGACAATTGTGTGGTTCTTGGGCTGGGCGAGGTATCAGTCAAATATTAACCCTCTAGCCCAGTTTCTAGATGATGTTCTTGTCATTTATTTAAATGAAAACGAATGAAAAACCAAGAATTCTCATGATTGTTTTATTTGAACATTGAGCATTTTCATACATGTTTTTATAAATCCCACCGAGTACTATGAAAAAAATATTAATAGTTTTTTATTCTATGGTGTCATACCTAAAGCCTATGATGCTATGATGAGTTTTATTCGTGGAAGCTATGTGGCCAAAATCCCTTAGTCAAATGGGCATTTCCCTTTCTGGCGTAGCGACGCATGCCGTGGCGACGCGTCGTCACGCTATATGATGGTGTATATACATATACAGTCACAGTCTTGTGTACCTTGTGGCGATGATGTAATGTCGATGTTTCACATCTGCCAGGCGTCCCGTGACGGCTCACTTTTTTTCTTTTTTTGAATATTGATTATGTATCCTACCTATATGTTTAAGAGTTATGTATAGGGTTACATGATTTAGGCTAGGCAGACCACAAACGAAATGGAAGGATGACGTGAAGAAAATAACTGGTGCAATGTAGATGGAAGTGGCACAAAATTGACAACGATGGCGTATTTTGAGGGTAGTCTACACCAAAATGGTGGAAAACGGCTAAGAAGAAGATAAAGAGAATAAATATACAAATTTTGAAATGCACTTCTCCTCTATGTTTACTATTAAATTAAAAGTATAGTATTACGACATACTTCTATAAGATATAAATAAATAAAACAAAAATAACTATAATAAATTCTGATGTTTTCTTTTTTGGGGAGTGGGAACTCATCAAATGACTTCTTCCGTCCTGGGCAGGGCGGGAGGGCACGTCAGATTTTTACTGACTAAAACCCACTCATGTTCCTTCCTTCTGATGATAATGATGATTTTTTCGAAGACAATTTCCATCTATTCGCTACTGGTGCACAGGATAAATTATATGCCTAATTATCTGTTCCATTGCCTCGTCATTTTGTGTTCGGCTTCCAGGTTGGAAATGTAAACATTGGTAATATGACAACCCGTGGCACGAAAACCTTTTAAGTCGCAAACTAATTTATCCTTAGTCGTTCCGTATTGCCATCCCAAACGATTAGGAAACTGAAGGGTAGGTAGGTGAAGTGTATCTGTATTCGCGCATTTTAGTGTCTTATAAAGTCTTTCATATACTTGGCTAATGCTATTGATAACCTGAATAAGCTGCTAAACCGACACTTTTCTCAGTAGTCAAAACTAAGGTTAAAAGTCCTGAACTAAAATTAGCATCCTTCAGCCCGGTTCAGTCCCCATTTCTTTCATTATTCCTCCCACCATATAAAGCAACTTACTTACAAAATAAAGACATCTTCACGTACATAACTGAGTCCTACACTCAAGCTCCCTTACTTGATGCCGTTATGTAAATAAGGGCTGACGTTAAATTAATTTATCTTCATTCCGTAGTACGCCACGTTGTTTAGTTTTGTCTTATGAAGCTATTTTAGGGGGTGCCGCCAACTTGGTGTATAATTCATTATCATTATTTTCTCGTTCTGTTTTGTGGATGCAGTGTGGAGATGGGTCTGCCTTTTTTAAAGGATTTTAGGCAAATGTCTTGGTTTTATTTACTCTCTCTGTTTCTTAGTTGATAGCTGTATTTTGACAAAACTCGCTAGGAATATGTATTCGTTGTTTTTTAATTCCAGGTGAGCCTAGTACAAAAATAAAACGAATACATACCAAACAAAGTGGGATTATGGGACAGTTCTTAACCTACAAAACACTACAGACAAAGTAATCTTGAATTGCTGATATGCCTCTAGGAATAATGATATGATTGTCAAGCAACCATATTTAGAAATGCTGCTTTACAACCCCCGATTTTTTTCACATTATTATATGAAAACTGGTTGACTTAAAATGATATTCTATAGCTATCTATCTTATACAGTTTATCATAATTTTAATAACGGGGTAGATTGTTAGATAAGCAGTGTGTGGATTTTAGTCTGCTGTCGACTTGCAATCTGACTGGTCGTAGCTAAAAACCTGTGTTTACTATTAACTGACCGAATTATTAGACCTTTAAAATATTAGCAGCCTATGCTGCGATATTTATTGGCCATTATGCGGCCAATAAATATCGCAGCATAGGCTTAGTTAGGAGTTTGACGTTCTAAATTCTTTTTTTTTGACGTTCTAAAGTGCCTTTTATGTGGTCTATTAGAAATAAATGATTTGATTTAAGTTAATTTAGCCTCGCACAGGTTTTTATGTTTTTTTCTTGTATTGTTTGTTGTAATATGTATGATTGTGTGACAATCAAATAAATGTTTTTTTTTTTATTAATTCTTCTTTCTTTCTAGAAACTTTACCCAGCGTAACAGGTAGCCACTAGGTAAGATTGGTTGTTAGACTTGCAGACGTTTTTACAAAAATATATATATGTTAAATCCGACTTATCTTTGGTACCTGTCAGATTTCAATTACTATTTCTGTAAACAACACCCTAATTCATATATTATAGAGAGGTTTCATAGCATCACTATAACATCACGCTATTACGGGAGCAACCCATAATGACCAAATACGCGGGTGCTACCTCAAGGAATAGTCTCCATGTACCATAAATCTGGACCACAATTTTCTTATCCAAGTTACAATAAACGGGAATTCTAACATCTTCTTTGCTGTAATTTCTAGAAATATTTGCGCAAGTAAAGTCTGAGGCTAATATTTGTACCACAGCTATGTTTACCTACACCGTTCCTACTTTGACTGTATATTTGTAGTCACGTAAATTTCTCGGTAAAACAATGAACCATCGTCAAAGCTTGCACCCTCTAATATGCCAGAGAAAACACCTACCTAATGTTTACCACGCCAGCAAAATAAACCGAGCTTATAAATACATTGAGCAACTATGAGAGATCGTATTTACAATAAAAAGATGGGAACAGAAGCTTCACTAAGGTAAACAGAAATCGAAGTAAAACAAATGAATATAGTTGTTGTGAAACTGCCTCTGAAGAAGCTTACGGACTTTAAAATAACGTATTTTCTAATTTACGTAATTGGGTAGTTGACACTATTAACCAATAAATGTTAGACGCAATTTCTATAAACCTCTTTTAATTTCAGCCCATTAAATTCGATTCATTTTCAATTTGCTATAAAATTTTTTGTTGCTTTAATTAAAATCAATAAATAGATAGTCAACTGAGTTGTTATTTTAGTGACGTCATAAGTTGCCATTGCCATACAAAATCTACTTTAGAATTGTGTTTTGACAGCTCATAAAAAGTACGTTAATACTTAGGTACCGTATTCGCGATTATGAACTTTATGCATAGGTACCGTACATCGATATTTCAAACTTCGGTATTCCGTGCCTTTTACCAATTAAAGTAAATTGTTGTGTTAATAAAAGTTATTGAAGTTACTCTATGGACTTTAAAAGAGACTAAGTTTGTTTTGGGTGTTTTTTCTCAGACTTGTCAACTAGCAAACACTGGCCCCATCGGTCGCTTAAAATAATAAAATCAAAATATTGACGTGTATTAATGTTATAGATAACCTATTTATAAAAAAAATATATCATTTTATCATTTTTACGCTGTGCTGTTTATCTTGTTTAAAAACTAAACTAGACTTAAGTGCATCCTTATCTTTTCATATCATTAAGAAAAGGACAGAAAATACACCTTTACTAATATTATAAAGAGGTAAAATTTGTAAGTTTGTAGGTTTGTAAATTTGTATGTAGGGGGTAATCTCTGAAACTACTGGTCCGATTTGAAAAATTCTTTCAGTGTTAGGTAGCCCATTTATCCTGGAATGCTATAGGCTATATACCATTACGTTACGACCCACGGGAGCGGAGCAGTAACGAAAAGTACATTGACGTATTTTTAGTGGCCATGATTTAAATCACGTCTAAATCATCTATTGAGTGTCTTTAATTTGACAGGACTAAACTAATATCTTCTGTTCTTTTGTTAACGAAATGGAAAGAAACTGCACAGAACTTAAATTATTTAAGTTTGTTAGCAAGGGAATAAGTTACCAATAATATTTAGAGTAATAGTGGGACTTCTAGTGTATCTTTCCTTTACGTGAAACTATTGGGGAATTGGAGACGTGTATCTAGTTTTGTTTAGAAATATGGTATATTTGCTCCTACAGTTTTGTTAGCGTTTCAATTTTGTTTACAATGTGCAAGACCAATTTACTTGGCAAACATTGCCGTGGTAATTCCAGTTGGGTTTAATTTTACCATGTATTTGTATCGTTAGTGGTGTAAAATTTATATAGGTACAAAAATGGTACAAAATTTCTATTAAAGATTGTGACCGAAACTTACCGGGAATACTGCCACTACTGATTTTGTGCCTATTTTTGCCTCAAAACAGCTATTCTGTGTTACGGTTTAAAAGGCAAGAGGGCAACTATGGGCAGATTTGATATGCCTCATGTGGTACATGAGGCATATCAAATCTGCCCATAGGTTGGTAACATATAATCTGTGAAACCTCTAGTATTGCGTATTGCGACATCACTTGGCAGTTGGCGTATTTGGCCAAAAAAAATTCGTGTTCGAGGCAACGTTATATTATTAAATACCTTATACTAATAATGATAGAGTAGTAACGCAATTTTTTTGCCATGCCAAGTGAAGTTGCACCATTTTTCATATACATTGTTATATTCCTATTTGTGATTTTTTGTTCTGCCTTTTTTTTCTTCTTTCTGTGTGTGACCGATATATATAATATTTTTCTGTCTTTTATTTTTTTCTTTTCTTTTACCATAAGGTATGTCTTCTAAAAACAGTGACCATAAAATATCAGGTAAGATGTCAGCTTGTGTGCCATGAAAACATATAAAAAATCATACCTAATGCATTTTACAATAAAAATATTATTTCTTCCCTTTAATACGAAGGGGATCGCCGTATGGCTTACATATTACATCATCACTACACGTAAATGGGATGCACATAGGGTTGTCAATAGAGGTTTATCTTGTATTGGACATTTTTAGAGACCAGATTGATTTTAAAGTATAGATTATAATTTTATTATATCCGGAGACTGACAGAAACAAATATAATGATGAATACTGCTTCTAATTAAATAAAAATTATAGTTATGTGTTAAGGAATCATTTTCAAAGCTAAAATACGTTTGTATAACTCCATCTTAAGATTGTTATAAACATTACAATGAATATCACATGTATTATGAGATTTCATATTTTACGGAGAACAGTCAAAACTTAGTATTCAAGCTATCTATTATACATAATCACTGGACACGGGATAAAACATTACGGTTTCGATTTCGGTACTTTTCCGCGTTTCCTGATCATTCGGTAACCCTAGAAGCCCACCATATGCTTAAATATTCCCCTCTAGAAAGAATAGCTCCCCTCGCTGCCATTAGCGCGGCACATATGAAAGCACTTGAAAGATCGGGAAATATAATGTAAGGAATATGTAACCACACTATAAAGTATGATAGGTAGTTTATTTTTTCTATGTTGTATGTGCTTATACTGAACCGATGTTATATTTGCGAAAATTAACTTTATGTTACTATCTGTTACGCTTTTATGACTTAACTACTGGTCTGATTTTGATAGAGTAAGTTCGAACCCCAAGGAAGAAAAAACTTATTAGAACATAAAACACTGATCTATATATTCAAGTGGTTCGTTTCCTACAGCGATAGCATATTTGTGAATTCACCAATAATACAAGAGAAGAGAAACTTTTTTTTTTTCAAATTCAAATTCTCGTTCTGAAAACGCAGCGTGGGTAGGCTTCCTGCAAGATGGACCGATGATCTCATCAAGATTGCCGGGCGGTCCTGTTGGATACGGGTGGCGCAGGACGAATGCATGTGGAGTTCTTCGAGGGAGGCCTTTGTCCAGCAGTGGACGTCTTTCGGCTGATAATAATGATAATGACTGATTGATGAATAATTTATTGTAAGAAAGAAAATGAAAAAAGATGTGCTTTAAATCTTCAATAGTGTACATCATGTACATCATTGTACATCAGTGTACATCATTATCAAAAAATCCTTCCCAATTACTGAATTAAATTCATAAATGCAAGTTTAACTCAGTCTGTCACTCTTTCACTTACTAACTGGTATATATTATTATCTCGCTGTTGTACAGTAATGGCCTGATCTTGCACGTCCCACGTACAATGCAGACATGTTGCTTAGTACCGCCAGTTATCCGAAGCTCGCCGCGCAAGCATTTTATTAGTTTCTCTAAGAATTGCTGAGGTTTTTGATGTTGCTTGTTTAGATAGAATATTAAGTTTTAGTATTAGAGTAATTTAGCTCATGTCTTGTTTGTTTTAAACCTTGTGGCAAACAAGAGGGTGTTATAAGTTTGACTACTATTTGTGTGTGTCTGTGGCACTGTGTGTGTAGCTTTTAAACGGATGTACCGATTTGAATGCGTTTTCTTTTATTTAAAAGTAGGTTATCTAGAAATAATTTTACAAATGTTTCATCAAAATCCGTACAAACGTTTTGAAGTTATGAACTCTTTTGTATCTGTAGTCGCGATAGTGGAAATTATTATGGTCAAAGATTTGAAGACTACATTCCGAAAGTATTATATAATACTGACTACAAAAACATAATATACACACATCAAAAGTGTCTAGGGATATTTTAATTAAACCTAAATAACTAAAATTCTATTAACTTTTTGTTAAGACACCTACACTTTAAAATAAACCTTGTTTAATTGCCTATCTAATCTGATAATAAACTTTTAGATAAAGTTAAATTAAAAAAAAAACTTAGAAGAAGAGGAAAAACTCAACAAAATTTCAATTTAACTTTATTTTTGAAATTTCAAAACCTAAACAACAAAGCAATTTTTTTTTATAAAAATTGTTTAAGACTTAAAATTAATAATTCGTGGATCCACCTAAGACTCTCCTGACACATCTGGAGCGGTTCTGCATACTCAAAACAAGGGTGTCAATATCCTGTTGTGGAGTACTGTCCCAAATCCTGCTAAGATGCAAGAAAAGCTGGTTTTGATGCACAATATCAACAGGGAAATTCCTACGAGCTCTTCTCTGAAGCATATTCCAGGCATGCTCAATAGGATTTAAGTCGGGGGATTGTGCAGGCCGGTCTAAAGCTTGGATAACATGCAGTTGTAACCAACTTGTAACGATACGCGCCGTATGTGGACGGGCATTGTCGTGCATTAGCTGGAAATTTTGTCCCATTTGCTGTTTGTGGGGCAAGATTACAGGCTCTAGCACCACATCTCGGTATTTTCGAGCAGTCATATTGCCTTGTATCCAAACGAGGTCCGTTCTACCGCCGAGACGAATTCCTGCCCAAACCATAATCGTGCCACCTTAATATGCATGAACTTGTTGTGGGTGCTGCAGTCGATTCCAACGTCCAGGTTTTCTCCAAACGCGTACTCTTCGCGAATCAGGATGAAATCCAAACCTAGATTCATCAGTGAAAAGCACAAGTGACCATTGAGAATGGTTCCAGTTTTCGTGTGCAATAGCCCATTGTAATCTTCTTCCTCGATTACCTCTCCTTAGTGCTGATACCCAAAATGGCCTACGAGCACGTAGATTGACTTCATGCAGTCGCCTTCTCAAAGTTTGACCGCTTACCAGCAAACCATACTCTCTCTGTAGCCTTTGAACCAATTGCATCGCCGCTGCATTTAGTTGACTTCGTGCAGCATTTACTATGAATCGGTCCTGTACATGTGTTGTAATGCGTTGAGGTCCTCGGTGCCGTTCCACCACTTCCTCCGTGATACGATAACATGAACAAAGCCTAGATATAACGCTCTGACTGGTCTTCATGGCTTCAGAAACGGCAATTATGGGACAGTATTCCACAACAGGATATTGACACCCTTGTTTTGAGTATGCAGAACCGCTGCAGATATGTCAGGAGAGTCTTAGGTGGATCCACGGAATATTAATTTTAAGTTTTCAAGAATTTTTATAAAAAAAATTGTTGTTTTGTTTAAGTTTTGATGTTTCAAAAATAAAGTTAAGATTGAAATTTTGTTCGAGTTTTTCCTCTTCTTCTAAGTTTTTTTTTAAATTTAACTTTATCTAAAAGTTTATTATCAGATTAAATAGTCTATTAAACAAGGTTTATTTTAATGTGTACATGTTTTAACAAAAAGTTAATAGAATTTTAGTAATTTAGGTTTAATTGAAATATCCCTAGACACTTTTGATGTGTGTATTTATGTCGCTGAACTGTGAAGTATTTAAAAATAATAATTTATGTTACCATTATTTGCCATGACTAAACGATACAATAATGGCTCACAATTTTCCGAGTTATTTTTTTAATTTTTATCGCAGTTTGGGGCCCATATGGGGAAAAATTTCGCAAAGTGGTCCCTCGCCCGCCATGAAAATTAAGCTTCGTTAGTCAATGGCTTTATGAAGTCACTCATTTAGTATTATGTATTCACTATGGGTTATCAATATGTTTTATAGGTTTTAAAGCTTTTTGGTAACTTTTTAGTCGCTTTTTTTAATTTATTTTTTATTATTTTCTTGTTTGCTTTTATTGAATTATTTTTCCGTCAAGTGAGGGCTTTTTTGCAGACTTTAGCTTCAGACTACTCATAACGACCGTCAAAAATGTTTGTGTAGTTTATAGGACCAACGGCTTAACGCGTTTTCATGGCTCCGTATTTAACGTTTTAACCATTGCGTCGTCACAACACTTAAATTAATTAACCGTAATAAATTAATTATTGACTAATTATAGGTTGACTTTTTGTTCAGTTTAATAGTGTCGTGATGGCCCACGAGAGATAATTTTCATTTCATATGTACTTCCTAAAATTTATCTTAGATATTATAATCATCCCGTGCCCAGGAAAGCCGTCGTTACGGGTAGTCGGAGCCAGATTACCTATTACCCAGAAACTAGGTTGTGGAGGTCTGATAGGCAGTTGCATCACCTAAAACACTATCCAGCAGAATCCGGTTAGGCTGTAAGCCGATTACAACAAATTCGGGATAAGGTTATGTAGATGATGTAGGATATAATGGTGATGATGAGTTCAACTGATGACTACAAATATTAATGAAGAATGTGGTCACCTTACCGTCAAGTCAAAATAGACCAGTCTTTATTTACCCTACAAAGCGAAGTGGTGACGTAGTACAAATAAAAGCAAACATTTACCATAATAATGTCTTTGTAATGTTGTTTTTTTTCATGTCTGGCTTATTTTATTTTAATCTCAAACCAACTTAAAGCAATTACGGTAGAGCTCAAAGTCCAAACAAAAGATTGCTTCTTTTCAACTTAGATGAATAATGTCATGAAGCCCTGTGCTCTGACTTTTAAGTCTGATTAGGTAAGTTAAGAAGCTGGTTGAGCCAAAAATATTTGAACGATTTTCAGAGGAAGTTTCAGCGTTGTGGTTTAGTAATTGGCTGATGTTTTACGGGTTTACGGTTTCACGGCCCGTTTTAGAGTGAAAAAGATAAATTGACGGGCCTGTTGGTCTAGTGGTTTTGACCCTGACTGCTAAGCCAGAGGTCGTGGGTTTAATTTTTACCCAGGACAAGCTTTGTGTGAAAAGCATAATTGTTTGTTCCGTGTCTTAGTGTAATTTATGCACATATTTATATATTATTATTTTCTTTTTAGCTTCTTTTCTATTTGAAATTAAGGCAGATATAATCGTGGAAAAAAGTGTGGATTTTATTTGTAAAAAAATATATTTCATTCAAAAATCAATAGAACCGAACGTTCCTAATCAAACTTTTAAACTTTCGCGTTTCATGTTAACAACATAATTATTATAAAACCGGGTATTCATGCAAATAATAATTATTTAAATACCTTGGAAGGCTTGACGTTTCGACCTGGTTGCACAGGTCGTGGTCGCAAGCAGACTGAGGATGCGATGTCACAGCTCCCTGCATTCGGGCGATGAATTTTCATCTGCCCCCATATTTTTATTTTCAACCATATTAGGCCGTCTACACACTACGCTGACCGTATCTACAGATGAGTAAACCGACTTTGCAGAAAAGCGAGGTTGTGTAATGCGAATCACTGGGTTCCACGTCGATGACAATTTAAAGCCGTCCTCCCGATTAAAATTATTTGGGCATTTCTTTATTTATATTATATATTCGAAACGTCAAGCCTTCCAAGGTATTTAAATAATTATTATTCGCGTTAATAACCGGTTTAATAATAATTATGTTGTTTCCTAATCAAATGCAAGAAATTATGAAATCACATTTAAAAGCCGAATTATCTGTACTATTTAAACATTAAATATCTTTTATCTTTCGCAAAGATAAATGACACAGATTACTTGAGAAGATAAAACGGGGTAAAAAAAGATTAAGAACACCAAAAAGATATTTGCCGGAAAACAGTAGGAAAACGACCGTAATTACGGCAAAAAGCCTCCTTAAAAATAATTGTAAGGAGATCTTTTATCATCCTACAGAATTTAAGACGACTGTTAAATTCATTCAAATTGAATTTTGTAGACACATTTAATTCTACTAAGTGTTATATGGAAATTTTAAAACCGTTTTTCAGCTGCAGAGCGATATTGGAATTAAACGTTAATGAGATGTCATCAAATTTATTGGTCAGATGTTTTTCGTCCGTAATTTGATGGCTGCGAATAATTGTGATGTTGACCATTGCTTTATTATGTAACTAGCTTTTTCCCGCGGCTTCGCTCGCGTTAAAAAGAGACAAAAAGTTGCTTATGTTACTCTCCATCCCTTCAACTATCTCCACTTAAAAAATCACGTCAATTCGTCGCTCCGTTTCGCCGTGAAAGAAAGACAAACAGACATACAGACAGACAGACAGACAGACAAACAGACACACTTTTCCATTTATAATATTAGTATGGATGTACTGACATCATGAAGTTGGATGATATTAAATTTAAGAATTAAGATAGAAATTGTGAACTTGAAGTAAGTTTGAAAAGGTTTCGCTGTTTTACTGACGATGTAGTTTTCAGTAGTATAAAATTACGAAATATTGTAGGTTATTTGCCAGTCAATAACAAAGTTCTAGTTGACATAATCTTTAATTATAATAAAGAAACTAAAATATTTTGTAATCTCCTCTTTTACCAACTACAACTAAGCAAATACCGGCTTTAGCAAAATTTTTATTAACCCTCGGTCCGTCGCGTGGGGTCTTTGAAAGCCTAGGTGTTAGAATTATGTAAAATTAACACATTTAAAATTATCATAGAGCTATGGCACTTTGGGTACCCTCCGAAATAGTATTGCAGTTCACGCACATCGCCGCTAACTGAAAATCTCGCGCAAGTGCAATGAGATATAAACGTTTTATGTGCGCTCGGGCCTTGAAAGACCCCACGCGACGCACGACGTAGGTAAAAATTAATCGAAAATGTATGGTAGATTTAATTTATAATACGTGTTTTATTTATTTATTGTTGTTTTTTTTATAAAAAAATTAGGTATTATTGATTTCTAAAACATGTGAGTATATTGAGTTGGTAAGAAAATTAACCTGTTGATGTTTACGATGACGAGGACGAAAAGAAGAAGCCTCTATATACCTGGACACTATAAGTGAGCATAATACGGATTCTAACAAAAAAAACGCTGTACCAATTGCTCAAGAAGAATAGATACAATATTTAAACCTATTTGCCACTTTTGCAAGGGTAACATATGCCCTACACATACCAATGAGGTATGTATACTACCTACTACATACTAAAGCAAAAAACTGTTGGATTTAATTTGATAAAAGTTGTGTATTTTTTTTGCTTGAGGATTCCAAATTTTATGTCAAATTGTTAAACGGTCTAGTGTGAGCTCATATACGCATAATTTAAATTGAAGTTGATTGATTTAGCGGCTTAAAACAAAATTAACTGATGTGATCTCAAAGAGTGAACTTTATTGTTCGTAATTTAGTTTATTGGTTCAGATAGTAAACATATATGCATGTTTTTGATTAATTTGTTAAACTTGTATACACATTAATAATAAATACATAAGAAACTAATAAAATTGTTTGAAAATTACAAGTTTAAAAGGGTTTCCTAGGTGTTTTATTCTTGGGGTCTCGAGAGACCCCGCGCGACGAACCACGTAAATAAAAAGTGCGCGACGGACCGAGGGTTAATTTTTTTGAATTTTTGGACAATACCTAAATCATTAGTTTATTTTGAAATATTAAATGCTCCTTTTTTAAAAAATTCTAGTACTATATCCGACCAACTATATTGTGTTGTTGTGCAAGACCGATAAATTGACTGTTTTGTGGCATAAATAGCAAATACTAGAAACAAATAAATAATCAAATCAAATCAAATAGTTTATTGCAATCCATAATGTACACTTACAGGTACTTACAAATACACAATCGTTATAAATATGTACGATGTAAGATATTGGTCCAAGTTTGCATTTCTGAGTATATCGAAGTTTGATTATGATGAAATAAAGTCTTATCGGAGTTCCATGTTGACGAAGTAAAATCACGATATAGAACCATTTTTTATAATTCAGTTGTGTAGTCTGTGTATGCACTTGCGCATTTTAATATTACGATGCGTAATTAGCAAGTCGTCGCCGCGCGCCGTGACTGAAAATCTGCCAAAAGGACATTACATCAAAGACTAAACGCGCATAATGACTCAACATAACTTTAGGGTTCATTTTCGCTTGTACCTAAAAGAGCAAAGTTACGATTTTGGCCCACAGTTAAATGTCCACAACGATGTCAGAGAGAAAGTTCTAGGGTAATAAAGTAAATGGAAAATGTTAAGAGCCTGCACTATTTCTGCTTTAAAGCGAGGGTTACACTACAATTTTGTGCTGCAGCGCTGTATAGATGCAAATATTACTATCGCGTTATATGAAAGTGGTGTTGGCAGTTTGACCTCACTGAAAGTTCTTTCAATAAATGTCCACACATATTGTGTGTCTCGTTATTTTTTTCTTTTAATACCCGACTGCTGAAAAGAATCTAAATGTACCAGTGGATAAGGCGCCCGCCTCTCGGGTAAAAGGTTATAAGTTCGAACCCGGGCTAGTAGCAATGTGATTTTTTCAACTCATATGTATTTTCCAAAGCTTATCTTTAACATCACTGACATCCCGTGCCTCCCGGTTGTCATTCGTGGAACTTTGACAGACGTCAGAAGCAAGTCTGAACAATCTAAATAAGGGGTATCGTGTCGCCCAGTTACTGGGCTGTGGAGGTCTGATATGCAGTCGCTTCAAGTGAAACACTAGCATCCTATATCCGCTGAATCCGGTTGGTTGGAAGAACCTCAACATAGTTAGGAAAAGGCTAGGGAGATGGTGACCCGACTGCCGAAAGAAGCATCATATTTTCGAGCGTATGTGAATGTATATATGTATGTATCATTCTTTGGCACGCTCTACACTTGATAATTTTGGATTTTTCCAGTAATTGTGCTAAAAGACGTAGTTTTTTTAAATTTTCTACGTCCACAAGAAGTAAGTTATAGGTATTTAATAGATTTTGATTTCCCTGTAAGTCAAAACATTTGGTATAAAATGTAGGCTGTTCATTTATATTGCGTCGATTAAGATGTAAATTTTTTCCACTACTTCATAAGCTTGCAGACTTGAGTGTTTGATATTAACAAATTTCAGCTTGTTATTTTCACCTATTCCTGAGACAAAAAAAAATTGCCGGACAACAGAGTAATTCTATAAAAGGATCAGTTTATCCTTCTTAGGCACAGAACCCTGAATACTCTCTACAATATCTGTAAAAAAAATTGTATCTTAAAATTGAGTTTTATTGTATTTGACACAATACAATATTACATAATTTGGTTTTCATTTAGCTATTGTGAAAGTTTATTGTGAATTTTCAATAATAGTATACCAAGCAAATATTATTTTAACGTGATGAAAAAGTAGGTATTTTTACCGAGCTCTTATAAGTTTTGTAGTATTGTTATTTTGCCATTATATTTTACACAATAGAAGAAGAAATAATATAAATGATTTATCTGAGTTTTCTAAAAAATGGTAGATATTGTTTAGGCGTTGCAGATAATGGGGAAATGTCACCATTTCAGTTATTTTGTAAAAACTATACAAGGTGTATTTTTGGTCTTGCTCAACCCGCTAGGAGATGATTCTACTCATGAAAACAAACAACTTTTATTATGGAACCAACTCTGAAATCGCGAAAAAAATATCAGCTGTTACTAACAAAAGTTCAATGCCCTCCGACTATAATGTTTGAAACAGCTGATATTTTTTTCGCGATTTCAGATTTCGTTCTATAGTGAAAGTTGTTTGTTTTCATGGGTAGAATCATCTCCTAGCGGGTTGAGCAGTACCAAAAATACACCTTGTATAATACTTTTTTTCCGGATAATATCGTGATGGCTATTTGGATAAGTCGCCTGCCCCTCGTGTAGTTTTTAAAGTATATCTTGGACATCACTGACTTCCCTTGCCTCGGAAAGCACATAAAGCCGTTCGTCCCTGTTGTCATTTGTAGAACTCTGACAGTCGTTAGAGATAAGCCAGAAAGTCTGACCAGTCTAACCAAGGGGTATCGTGTCGTCCAGTAAATGGGTTGTGGAGGTATATTAGGCAGTCGTTTCACGTCCGGTTAGGCTGGAAGCCGACCCTAATGTAGTTGGGAAAAGGCTAGGGAGATGATGATAGGTTATTCCGGACATGCGTGAAAGAAAATATCGTGTGGAAACCTGAGCTTTTATAATTAGCGATCCGCTTCAGATTCTCACGGGTATTAAAAATGTTTGATTAAATTCCGACTTTTCTATACAATGATATGAATCTGTTAATACAAACCTTTCTTTTGAATCACTGTGTCTAATGCTCTCTCACTGTATAAATCGCATCAAACTACGTTGCGTAGTTTTAAAGATCTAAGCATACATCTAAATTCTTGTTTAGATATGGGAAATCATCAAACGACTCCTCCTGCCCTCTGGGTGGTGCGGAAGGGAGTGCCAGATTTCTACTGACTAGAACTCACCCATGTTCCTTCTTTGCCTTTTGTTTCTGGGGCTGCGGTATCTCTTTCGGACAACCCGCAGCCCTAAGCATACATCCTAATAACAAGCAGCAGAAAGCGTCTTTGTTTTATACTATGTATAGTACGCTTTTTAATTCGAGTCAGAAAAATGACAAGTGCATCTGTCACTAATACCAAAAAGGGTGACCCGCTACAATAGTGATGTTCCACAATCGATAGACTTAGACATTTAGCAATGCTTTGTTTTATTAGGTATCAAAGCGTTTTTATTTATTGAAAAAATTGAATACACACCGTCTTAAATAAAATAATTTTAGAAAAATGGACCTTACCATAAACAAATAATATAACAGTGTTTTATGTAATATTAAATTACCTACCGTGTATGTCTTCTATTAAATTTAATTACCGTAAATTACATGTACTTTTTTTTTATAATTAAATGCAATTTGATATTGAATAAAAAAAGTTTTCTCGACTAAGATTTAATTGTAAAAACTCGATTGTACCACATCACTATTTATTTGGGACTAAAAACCTGAAACACTGGAAATATCATTTTTCTGACTCGAATTAAAAATCGTAATAGTGAAGTTTTACCAAAAATTTAAGTCTATTAGCACATATTTTGATGAAGACGACCCATTTGTACCTGCGATCTCCAACCAAATTGAGAACAGATCGGACCAAAATTATACAGCTTTACGAAAAGTCCGTCTATTGTTAAGGGGGCATAAATAATTTTGTCGTGCAAACGAAGCGCCTCAGGAGTTATTCATTCAAAAATTGTTACTTTAAGAGAGCAGGCCTTTGTAAAACATTTGTCATTATAATCACCCAAAGCTGCCGTCTGCGGTAATAAAATTATTTAACAGTAAACATTTTGAAAATTAAATTTTAAAGACTTCTCACTTGGAGTAATGGGCCGTTTTAAGTACGAACGTGACGTAATAAGTTAGCGCCCTGAAAACTTTGAAAAGGTGCCTTTTTATGTTTTTATTTTTAATAGCGGGTTGGATTTGGGTGAGGCGTTTTCGTTGCCTAATTAAAGAAAAAAAAAAACAAGTTTTAAATTTATTTTTACCATGTTAAACATACTTATTTTACAAACTTTTATTGACTTTCATCTGACCGTGTGTTTGTCTGTCATTGAAATATATGAAATAACGATGATAGTGTCATCTTTAACAAAATTTTAGTTCCATTCAAGCCCAAAAATCCAATTAAAGTAATTAGAGTATTAAACTTAGAAAATATTATAAGTTGCAATATATTAATTTGCGGCGAATAATATCAGAAATATAGAAAGACAGGTTTTTTATATCATTTTTCTGTTGCGGTTATACAAAAATTTTCTATTTCAAACCATTTTGCTATAATCAAATATCTACGAAAGATTAATAGGATTTCTCAGTGTCTACTAACAATAGGTTTATAAGGCTAGTAAGTAATTTGCAATAATTTGTAAAGTAATTTGTAATAAAACTGTGTACTGTGGCTCCTTAGTTTTTAGTTGAGCTAAACGATTACTGACAAAATGCTTGCACTGTCTGGACAGGTCCACTCAAATCTGTGTCCTTCTCTCATCAAGAGAGTGCCTCAGACATTCACCTCCATGGTTCTCGCACATTTTTAACCAATACGATTGTATGGACTTTAAAAGAGACTTTGACCTCTGAGTTTGTTTCGGATGTTTCTTCTCAGAGCAGTCCAGTTACGAAACTCCGGCCCCATCGTTCGCTTAAAATAAATAAAAAACAAAATATTGACGTGTAAAAGTGATTTATATAAAACCTATTTACAAAATAAATATGATTTTATTTTATGTACAGAAAATAATTAGGATACGATTTAAGAAAGTTTTTTATTTTATCTCTCTACTACTAATTTCGACGTTTGTAAAACCTTGTTAGTTTTCGAACAGATAAGAAAAAGATGTCTTGTCTTGTAACTGTATGTACTGTGAATTCTATTTTTATAAATAAGTTTTAGTTGATCAAAATTTTAATTATGTAATTGTAATAATTTAGACTATGTAACGCTAAATAATTTAACATGTTTTTACAGTGGGAGTATTGAAATATTGTTACAGATACTTTTTTTTTCGCAAAATAAAACACACTCTTTGAATGTGTTTTTATCACCCAGTCAGTCAGCTTACCATTTATGTATATATTCGATCAAAATAGGAAACCACTCTAATTACACTACAATACAAATATTTACAAAATAGACTGACACCAATAATATAAGCTTTCAAAACGCAATTACTCCAGGATATTCCGCGTGGCACGTGCAAACAATTTCACTTGTTTGCGAACTCAATTGTCTAACTATTTATCAATTTAAGTCACCTAGAATAAAAGTGTTAATAACTTTTTTTTTTTTTTTTTTTTGGTGAGTGGGAAATCATCCAATGACTGCTCCCGTCCTGGGTGCGACGGGAGGGCGTGTCAGACTCTTACTGACTAAAACCCACTCATGTTCCTTCGATTGCCCTTTATGTTCCAGGGTCACGGTAACCACTATAAACATTCCGCAACCCCGGCAGGCGTTGGCCCTGTTGGGCCCCTTCCTGTGCTGACTCCTTCTCTTTGAGGCGCGCGTGGAACAAAACGCGCCGTCTACGCGGTCCTGGTCCCAGCCGGGCGGCGAGCTACCCATCGCTCGCCATCCGCAGAACCGCGCCTACGGTGGCCGGTAGTCGTCTTGCGACTCTCGACGTCTTCGCCTGGGTCTTAGTCCGGGGCGAGAGGCTCGTCGTTGCCTCTCGCGCGCCGCCGCTTCCTTCACTAGCATAACTGCTTCGCAGAAGGAGGCGACGGCATCCCATTCCGTCTCGCCCCGAAGCATGGCCTGAACCAGCGCCGGGCGCGAGAGGTCACCGCCGCCGATCGCCTCTACGAGGACACGTCGATGGTCCGCCCATGCGCGGCACACCTCCACCGTGTGCTCGACCGTGTCCTCCAGGCGACCGTTACTGCAGTGAAGTGTTAATAACTTCGAATCTGCTGAACAGATTTCGATGAAACATGTCAAGAACCAATGCTATATAAACTGACTTTGCAACAAAAACCGCATTAAAATCGATTCACCCATTGAAGAGTTCCCGGTGCCACAGACAGACAGATAGACATATAGCGGTCAAATTTAAAACACACCTCTGCGAGAGTTAAAAACTTTACTTTAGACTAAAAGATGAACTAAACATAGTTGGGAAAAGGCTAGTCAGATGATGATGTTAACAGTAGTATCATAAAGTTCCACTAAAAAACTATTCCTCTTTCGTACTAAAAAAGCAAATTAAAATGAACTACCTAGCAATTCGTTTCCATCTCTAAACTCAAGTAATAAAATGTTAGAAACACAAAACCTCACTTCATTTTGCTACCCAATCCGTTTTACCTGCTAACGTGAAAATATATTTTTGCATAGGGTTGGCAGTATTGTTTTAGAAATACTTTTTTTTTACAATGAATTTAGTCGTTATATTGTACTAGCTTCTGCCCGCGGCTTCGCTCGCGTTAGAAAGAGACAAAAAGTAGCCTATGTTACTCTCCATCCCTTCAACTATCTCCACTTAAAAAATCACGTCAATCCGTCGCTCCGTTTTGCCGTGAAAGAAAGACAAACAGACAGTCAGACAGACAGACACACTTTCCCATTTATAATATTATATTAGTATGGATTTTTAACTGACTTCAAAAAGGAGGAGGTTCTCAATTCGTCTGTATGTTTTTTTTTGTATGTTTGTTACGCTCCGTCAATTGTAAACGAATTTTGATGGTTTTTTTTTCTGTTTGATAAGTCATGATTCAGAGGTGGTCCCATATAAGTTTTGTGGCGATCGGTTCAGTGCTTCTCGAAAAATTCATCAAGAACAAAAAAAAAAACGACAAAATTAGTGGGGGCGTTATAAGCCATTAATGTATGGGGAGCAATATTTTTTGCATTAAAGCATGAGACTTGGTACACTTGTTAGTTAGGTGGGTTAGAGTGAAAATCACCCGGGAGGCAATCGGAGGCACCCCTCTGGGGGGGAGGGGGAGGGGTTGAAGTTCTCTTCTGCCGCGCGCTCTGTTTGTCGTCATAACTTTTAATTTATCGTTACTATGGCAAGTGGGGTATCATTTTTGGATAAATCAAAGATGGCCAATCGTTTTCTGAAATAAAAAATACATGTCTACATACAAAAAAGTGAATTATGCCCTAAAATGTGAAAATTTCAACCGTAACAAAAATCATTAAATGGCCATAATTTTTCAAATCGTGGCTATATCGACTTTAAAAAAATATGATTAAAAAGCTGTATGCGTATAGATTCTGAAAATATAATATATGTCTATAGTGTATATAGAAAAATAGTTAGAAAAAAAAATGAAAACAGCTTGGCGGAGCAGTCAAAATTCATTGTAAAATAAGGACAACATAATCGATTTTTACAAATTGACCAATCTTTTTATTAGTAAATATAGAGATTTGATCAAATTAAATAGATAATGATTTTAAATGTTTTCTTTTGTTAAAAATCTATCGTTTTTACAAGTATAAAAAAAATGACATTAGTCATATTTGATCTTATAGCTGAGCGGGCTCTGCTGACTATTTTAAGTGAATCAAACGTCTGTAATTAAAGTGACAACATATAACTATGCTAAAAGCTTAGCTAAAAGTATTTATTAAATAATGTATATATGGTTCGAACGTCGAAGTGTGCGGACGCGTGCCTAAAATTATCTACTTAAATAAAATATCGTTACAAAAATATTCGACTAAAGCTATACAAAATCAACATCTATTTTGCTACAAATAAAGTGTATTTTAGTAAAAGTGCATAAATCACACAAACAGTTTACCTGTGGTTGAGTAAGATAAGAAGCCAAAACCAGTTTTGTGAGTGTAGTCCGAGAGCTAGTATGAGTTTACCACGAACTCCAACTAAGATGCAAACGGTTAGCGGCAGTGTTAGTGGTGGATCCACCTCCAATCTATCTACTTTTGAGGATGATGAAGGTCGAGTTAACAAGGACTCCAGAAAAAGAAGACCACATACTCTGGAATATGATTTCAAAAGAGATTTATCCCAATTTCGGAGTGAAATAATGAGCTGTATAAAGGAAGCGATGAACGAACAAATTGAAAATATAGCACAAATGCGAAATGATATTAGGCAGAATATTCAAGAGCTGAAGTTAACAACCGATAATCTAACAGAGGAATATAAGAAACTACAAAAATCGGTGGAAAACATTATAACTGAACATAAAATTACTCAAACTAAAATTATAACAATAGAGGATGAGCTACATCGACTTAAAACTGAAAACCGAAAACCCGAATTAAACTTTGGAGCACAACACGAGTTCTTTGTCGAGTTGCAAGATAGACTTCAAAGAGAAAAAAACATAATATTGGTGGGTTTGAATGAGCAAGATGTCAATGATAACAACACTGACAACAATTGTTACGAATCTGATGAAATTCACAAGATACTAAAACAAGCCTATCAAGATTGTCCTTAACCTTTAATATCTACAAGATTGGGCAAATATAATGCAGATAAACCCCGCCCTATAAAAGTTGTTTTTCATTCTCCTGATACACCAAAATATCTACTAAAGAATCGCTCGAAACTGCCAAAAACTATTAAAATATATTCAGATCAAACAATAGCTCAAAGAAGTTATTTACAAAATCTCCAAACACAGCCTAAAGAACGCGAGGCAAAAGGAGAAACAAATCTAATAATTAAATATGTCAAAGGAGTACCAACTATAACCAAAAACAACTACAATTCAAAAAACTAATCGAAGCCTACACCAAAAGTTCCTGTGATAGCATAGAAAATATCACATACCAAAGAATTAACAAGTTTATAGATCTGCCCTCAAAGTCATCATTTCTCAAAACTTTCTATGCAAATGTAAGAAGTATCCGCACTCCAGGAAAACTGGAAGAGCTACAGTGCATCCTGAAAGCAGTTCCTTCCACAATACATGTCGTGATTCTAACTGAGACTTGGATAACCTCTGAACAAGATGCAAAACTATATGATTTACCTAACTATACACATGTTTACAATTATAGGCACGATAGTAAGGGAGGGGGCGTATCTATCTACATTCATAAAGGTATTTCCTTTGAAGTTACAGAGGACACGTACAAGGATAGTAACCACTACCTATGGATATATCTTCCCAAATATGCACTGCATATTGGAGGTGTCTATAAACCAGGCCATTCAAACATTAAAGAGTTTCTTGAAAGATATACTTTACAACTGGAAGCTAGAAAAAGATCTATTGTGTTTGGTGATTTTAACTTAGACCTACTGAATCCTAGCACGTGTGTCACTCAATACCTGTTAGCACTCGAAGAAAGTGGATACGATATTTTAAATAAAATTGACAAGGAATATTCCACGAGGCAAACACAAACTACAAGCACCATCTTAGATCATGTGGCAACAGACCTACAAAAGCAGTCCTTTCATTTTATTATTTTAGAGTCTGCTATGTCTGACCACAAACAGATTTATCTGGAAACTTATAAATACAAGCCAAAAATTAAACATAAGACTCAATATGAGGCAATAGATTATGAAAACCTATACAAAAGTATTAGCCAAGCCTCATCCATAGACATAGATGATTACAAATGTCTGGAAGCGTTCATCATCTCACACATACAACAAAACAAAATACAAAAATCAAAAATCATGAACTTACCAAAGGACGACTGGATCAACAAAGAAGTTATCAAAATGATTGATAACAGAAATACCCTGTGGCAACGGTTAAAGAGTGAAAAAGCTAATACTATCTTAAAAAGGAAATTTCTAGTGGAACGAAATAAAGTAAGCAAGAAGATAAATAATGATAAAAGCAACTACTACTATAAAAAATTCCAAAATTGTAACAATAATCCGAAGAAGATGTGGAAAACAATCAACTCTTTAGCTATAAATAAAACTAAAACAAACATATTACCTCCAAAGCTATTAGTAAATTCACAAAGTGTAACAGACGTTGAAAAAATCTGTGATGTATTTAATACTTACTTTGCTACTATTGGTACAGAGCTGGCCAAAGGGATACCATCGGAATATCATCTAAACTCAGGTAACACACTTATGTACAAAGATGGACATGAACATTCAGAAACGCTTACTCAATTTAGACCTTGTACAATCGAGGAAGTTACTAAAATGATCGATAATTTGAATGCTGATACTAGTACAGGTGTAGACGGAATTAGTACTAAGACATTAAAATGCATTAAAAATATTATAACCTCACCCTTAGTTAATTGCATAAATAAATGTCTTGACCTAGGTATGTTTCCTGATAGCTTGAAGTTGGCAAAAGTTTCTCCCATCTTCAAGTCGGGTTCGAAAACGGACCCGAGCAATTACAGGCCAATTTCTGTACTTCCAGTGATTTCTAAAATCTTTGAAAAAATAGTTTACAACCGCTTAATTGAATATTTAAATGATAAAAAATTCCTAATAGATCAGCAATACGGTTTTAGATCGAAATCAAACACTTTATCAGCAACCATTGACTTAGTGACAAACATAAAAACAAATATAGATGAAACAAACATAGGATTAGGCATTTTTATTGATTTGAAAAAAGCGTTTGATACCGTTTCTCACACAAAACTTTTGCAAAAACTGAAAAACTTGAGTATCACCGGAAAAGCTTACAACTTATTCCAATCGTATCTATCAAACAGATGTCAAATTGTTAAAATCGGTAACTACAAAAGTAATCCTCAAAAAATAACATGCGGAGTTCCACAAGGATCTATCCTTGGACCGCCATTATTCCTAATCTATGTCAATAACATCAATCAAGTGGGGTTAACTGGATATCTAACACTTTACGCAGATGATACTAATCTATTCTACTTCGGTCAATCCATACATGATATTATTAGTAACGCTCAAAATGATTTGAACATAATAAATGAGTGGTTTCTACATAATTTACTTACTATTAATACTTCTAAAACATCTTACATGATATTTGCGGCCAAAAACAAAAAAATCCCAGCCCATACCCCTTTGACTATTAATAACCTAACTATCAAGCAGTCAAGTACCGAAAAGTATCTCGGTCTACTGTTGGATGACAAACTGTCTTGGAAACCCCATATCGAGCACGTAAGAGCCAAACTTGTGTCACTATCTGGAGCGCTTCGTAAATTGGGAAATTGTTTACCACCTAAGATAAAACATACTATATACAATTCATTAGTAAAACCTAATCTAGAATACCTGATTGAGATTTGGGGTTCAGCATCCAAAACTAATCTAAATTATTTACAAAGGACCCAGAACAAAATTATAAAACGGTTATATTGTCTTGACTATCTAACACCAACTAAACAGGTATATGAAAATACTAAACTTTTTAATCTTTTTCAACTATACAATTACAATACTTGTATATTGGTAAAAAAGATTTTAGATAACACTACACAAACAAACATCAAGCTTGAAAAAAAGATATATAAACATAACTTAAGAAATAGAAACGAAATAATTTTGCGTTTTCCTAGGACTGTAAAGTATGGAAAAAAGAATTTCTTATATGAAGGGGTGCAATTATATAATAAGTTGCCAAATGAAATAAAAGAATGCAAAAGTATTAATATATACAAAAGAAAACTAAAAGATTATATCATGCAAAAAGTAAATTCTACATAAATTAAACACAACACAATCTAAAATGCTTACAAAAAAATAACAATAAATATATACACAAAAACACACATACTTTAAGTAGATATATTATGAGGAAAAATAAAAAATCATTAATACACAAACAACACAACCTAAAATAAATAAATATATAAAACATACATGTAGATTAAATATATTGTACAAACCAATATTATACAAACCAAATATATATACTTAATAAATCAATTCAACACAAATGCGATGACGACACCATCTAAAATACTTACAAAATCCATAAATAAATAAACAAAGCACACACACACATAGATTGGATATAGGTATTATAAAAGTTAATTCTAAATAAATACTAATATAATAGCTAATAATAATATTAGTACATGAAAGCACACATAACTTATGAAATACACACTATACACATTAAATCAGGACACACGTAATGAACAAAATAGTAAAATGTAAATAATCAACAATCAACGGTCTCCGGGACTATAACTCTCGCTCGCTCTGTTGTTCGTGTCGTCAAAAAGTTAAAAATCATTACTAATGAGGGTACCTTTGTGTCAATTTGGCCAGCTGTACTTGCTAACTTGTTTTATATGTAAGATACACTTAATGATACTTAGTTTGATATTTATTCCGTACATTGTTGTAAATATTTGTTTTATGTCTGCATGCTTCGTCATTGGACGACGAATATTTTTGTGAAAACTTAAATCTCATATAAGTGAACTATGTTCTTTTGAGAAATAAAGATTCTTTAAACCTATGTAAAGGTGACTGCACCATTGATTAACACTTTAAGAGTTAGCTCTAATAGCAGGACGCAAAGAATTGTTTTCTTAAATGTCGCCATTTTTTACGTCGGATAGTATGGTTTTGCCAGAAATAAAGTTCCAAAATATCTTAATTGTAAGTTTTATGAGTTATAGGCCAAAATAATAGCTTATATCTGTTTGTTCAGAGTGCTGATAATTTGGTGCAGTGCTAGCATTCGAGTCACTGCCCCTATCTCATCATCTCCCTAGCCTTTTCTGGATTATATTGGGGTCGGCTCTCAGCCTAACCGGATTCAGCTGGATACCAGTGTTCAGGATCTCAGGGTAGTGCAGAAATGAGTGGACTGTATTTTAAATTAAAGTTGTATTGAATAATATAAGTAGCGGTACAGTGAGGTGTCGATAGAGGGACGTGTGTGCCTCGGAAGCCGTCGTATGTAGAAGTCCCCGCACCGCCCGTCGACCGTCGTCGCCCGGCTGCATGCCCGTCCCGCGCCCGCCGCCTCAGCCGCCGCCGCCGATGACATCAGCACGTACATGTGTATGGTCACGCGTTTGATGCGTGAACATCCTCCCGCCTGTTGACATCTTCGAAGGGAAGAGGGCAAATATTGTTGAACCCTCTCGTGATGACTCCTCTCTTTGTCTTCACGTCAGCCACGCGTGCGACGCCGTCGACACCCGCATACGTCCGTAGTACACGACCTAGTGGCCAAACAAGTGGTGGAAGCGCCTTGTCTCGGACGAGCACAAGTGTTCCTTCTCTGAGCTTCCTCTCTGAAGCAACCGACCATTTGGTCTTCTGTTGGAGTAAGGAAACATATTCATTAACAAACCGCTGCCAGAAATGTTGGCGGATGTATTCGATCCTTTTGAAGCGGTCTAAGCTGCAGATGTTTTTGTCAGGAACCTGTGAAGACGGTACAGACGTGAGTGTTCGCCCAATTAAAAAATGAGATGGAGTGAGGACAGATAAATCGGATGGGTCACAGGACAAAGGAGTTAGAGGACGGGAATTTAGAACAGCCTCTATTTGACATAAACAGGTTGCCAGTTCCTCGTAAGCGAAGTTGGTGAGGCTTAGCAACTTTCTCAAATGGTTTTTTGTGGATTTTACGGCAGCTTCAGCCATACCATTGAAATGTGGAGAATGAGGCGGAGCAAAAACAAATTTAATGCCTTGCTGAGCCATTTCAGATGCAACATCACAGTGAGTAATAATCTTTTGCAACTCATTATTAGCCCCAACAAAGTTCGTTCCGTTGTCGGATAATATGCTTTGAGGTTTACCCCGACGAGACGTGAAACGATTCAGTGCGGCAATGAAACCTTCTTTAGTGAGGTCGGTGACGAGCTCTAGATGGACTGCCTTTGTTGCATGGCAGACGAAGATGCATAAATATGACTTTGTTAGCTTACAACCGCGACCCTTTCGGTCAGCTATCAGTACTGGACCAGCATAGTCAACACTACAATTATAAAATGGAAATTTAATATCTGTTCTTGAGCATGGAAGCTGACCCATAATGGGTTGTATATTTTGACATTTAAATCTAAAACATTTTATACACTGTTTGACTACAGTCTTAGCAAGATTCCTGCCGCCTAAAGGCCAATAATTGAGTCGCATATTTGCCAACAACAATTGTGGACCCGCGTGAAGCAATTTTTTATGTTGCATATGAAACAGAATCTTTGTTAGATGGTGTTTACTACAAAGTAATATTGGGTATTTTGTATTGTAATCGTAAGGCGAGTTATCAAGTCTCCCGCCTACGCGTATAACTCCCTTTGAGTCTATAAATGGTGTTAATGAAAGTAAACGATTTTTACGAGGCAGAGATTTTCCCGACTTTAAAATATTACACTCGTCTGGAAACATCTCTGCTTGTGCACTAAGTAGTAAACACGTTAAAGCGTTATCTAATTCATCACTAGTTAGAGAACCATGCAATTTGCGATCACTATTTTTTAAATTATATATGAATCGATTGATGTAGGCAACTGTTCTTTGTAGATGAGTGAAATTCGAATTATTATGAATTAATGATTGAATTATTGAATGATTAGATGATTGATTGAAATTAATAGAATTATTATTTTGATTAGTGACATGACACACTACTTCAGGTAGATCCTGTTTCGCGCTATCATAGGGCGTAAGAGGCCAGCTGCTTTCGCAGCCTTGCAAAAAACTAGGGCCCGACCACCATAACGAGCATTCACCGATAGTATCGGCCCTCGCCCCGCGAGAAACAAGGTCCGCCGGATTGTCCTTCGATGATACATACCTCCACCTGTCACCGGCAGTACTCTCCTGAATTTCAGCGACTCGATTACGTACAAAGGGTTTTAACTTATTTGGTAATGTATTGAGCCATCCCAATACGATCATCGAGTCGCTCCAAAATAGTCGCTTAACTATAGGCATAGTTAAAGATTCTATTACGGTCGTACACAGTCTTGCACCCAATAGCGCAGCACAAAGTTCAAGGCGCGGAATAGTAACAGTCTTTAATGGTGCTACGCGATTCTTGGAAACTAAAAGTTGTGTATACACTGAACCATCACTACCTACTGAGCGAACATAGATGCATGAGCCGTATGCTCTTTCTGAAGCATCACAAAAAATGTGCAGCTCATGTTTCACTGCTAGATTGCAGCTGACCCATCGTGGAATCTTTAAATTATTTAAATTGGGAAGTGTGCGAACAAAAGTAGACCACATCTCGGCAATTGCAGGTGAGACTTCATCGTCCCATTCGGATTGTTGAACCCATAGTTGTTGCATTATTAACTTTGCCTCAACAATACAAGGGCCAACCAAGCCTAATGGATCAAACACCTGACTGATCACTGAAAGAATGTGTCGCTTTGTAATCTTTTTTACTACGGTAATATTAATTAAAAAAGATAAGGTGTCCGTATTACATAGCCAAAGCAAACCCAAAGTTTTAGATGACTGAGAGTGAGTGGACAAGTCTAATGAATTAGACTTTTCTGAATCACCTATCGCTTCGAGGATTTCCGGACTATTCGATTGCCACTTTCGCAAGAAAAAATGAGCAGATGACAGAATTGACTTTATTTGTTTTACTTGATCTATAGTTTCCGGAATTGTTGAACCACCACCTAAGTAGTCATCCACATAGAAATCCCTCGAAATCGCAGACCTCACATTGTCTGTGAAAGCATCGTCGGCAAGACTAACTAGACACTTTGTTGCTAGATAAGGTGCAGATGACGTGCCGTAAGTCACTGTGTTTAGTCTGTATGTTTTTAACGGTTCTTTGGGATCCTTTCTAAAAACAATTTGCAACAACGGTCTTTGTGAATGAGCTACCTCTATGCAGCGATACATTTTTTCTACGTCAGCAGAAACAACGAACTTGTGTTGACGAAATCTTAATAAGATTGAAAACAATTCATCCTGTACCTTGGGCCCTACCATTTGGATGTCGTTCAGAGATACACCAGAAGAAGAAATGGCGGACGCATCAAATACAACCCTCAGCTTCGTTGTCGTACTAGATTCGCGAATTACTCCATGATGAGGTATAAAATATTCGGCGTACTTGTTTGAATGAGGTTTTGACTCTGTTTTAACTTCACTCATATGACCAAGGCGCTCGTACTCATCCATAAAGTCAATGTATTTTGCCTGGAATTTAGGGTCTCGTTGAAAGCGGCGCTCTAGAGACCGAAAACGGTGTTTTGCCATATAATAAGAATCGCCTAATATGCTTGGATCGGATTTCAGCGGCATAGTAACAACGAATTTACCGTTATCATCACGAATGGTTTTTTCTTTGAAATTTAACTCACAATCTCGTTCCTCTTGTGACATATAGTGCTTAGGAGAGATGGAGTCTAGTTCCCAAAATTTAGTTAAATCAGGTTTTTCCATTAAGTTGGTAAAATTACAAAAATGTGAGCCTTTTTTATGAGAACGAAGCCGAGAAACTGGACCAGACACTATCCAACCAAATTTGGTATCACATAGCTTAGGTATACGCTTGCCTAAATCAATAGTAGCAGTGCCTATGACGCTCCAGAATATTTCTGCGCCTACTAAGATGTCAATGACAGAAGGAATATTAAATGTAGGGTCAGCTAAACGAAGGCCTGACGGAATAGGAATATCTTTCATGTCGACATAAGAGGATGGCAAAAATTTTGTAATCTCAGGTAAAATTAGGCAGTCTAAATTAGTCCTATATTCACCATTACAAGACTCAATACAAAGATTGCAAGACTGTGTACTGTAGGAAGACTGTTGGTTGATACCTGTGACAGTGGAGGTAGTTTTACGTCGTAACAAATCCAGTTTGGTGCAGAGGCTCTCCGTCATAAAGTTGGCCGTGCTGCCGTTGTCAAGCAGGACTCGAGCGTTGATCCTCTCACCGCTGTTGCTCACCACCTTCACGATAGCTGTGGACAGCAATACATTGGGTGTACTAGTATGGTGTACAGTATCTGCTGATAAGACGACACTATTTGAAGTATCGATTGGCAAGGCAACACTATTTGATGCTGAAGGCATGGGGTCTTGATAAGGCTGCTCAGTCGGTTCAACATGCAAGAGAGTATTGTGCCTGGCTTTGCAATATTTACAACCGGCTAATCGACATTTCTTGGTTATATGACTAGAGCGCAAACAATTTAGACACACATGTAATTCCTTAGCTTTTTGTATACGTGCTTCAGTAGATAAATCTTTAAATAAATTACAAGTGTATAAAAGATGGTCGTTAGAACATAAGGGACATTTTAATTTATTTTGTAAATTGTTACTATTTGATTTTTTAGTTTCTAAGCTGTTTTGTAAATTATTATTTTTCTTGTCCTTTGTCTCTGAAATAATAAAACTTTTTTGTTTATTATTCGTATCAGTTTTACTTTGATTGACTTCTATGGTTTCTAACAGATCAGCCCTACTGCTTATAAATGAAATTAATTTTGACAATGTTGTAGACTCCGACAGCGCATTGCGATACTCTTCCCATTTTAAGTTGGTATTTGTGTCTAATTTCCTAGACATCATAAATATTATGAGAGTATCCCAATACTCTGTTGGCTCCTTTAAGTTTTTAAGTGCCCGTATATTTCTATTTACGACATCGATGATACGTCGCAAAGAAGTTGACGATTCCTTATGTATCGGTTCGACGTCAAACAGGGCCTGTACATGATTATTTATAAGAAGGCGATTGTTATTATAGCGATCACACAATAAGTCCCAAGCTACTACATAATTATCACCCTTAAAATCAATATTTTTAATTATCTCCGACGCGCGACCCTTAAGGGATGCACGGAGATAGTGGAACTTATTGATGCCATCGATACAATCGTTGCTATGGATCAATGAAATAAAGGTATCCCTAAATTCTAGCCAGCACTGGTAGCTACCGTCAAATTGCGGTAGGTCAATTTTAGGTAAGCGAACAAAGTTATTTTTAAACGATGCACCTGGTTTAGAGCCCATTGTAGTGCCCGCCTCCGACCCGTCACGCTCAGCGCAGCTGGACTGCAGCTGACTGCGCGCCTTAGCGACCAGTGAGTGGTACCGCTCCTCAATCTGAGCTCGCTCCACGTACTCGTCTTCGGGGTCTGCCGCAGCTAACTCTATCTCCATCTGTAATGCATCAAAAACGTCGTACAAAGCTTCAAATTTGCTCAAGCGGCCCTCTAAATCAATCCGTTGAAGTTCGGATATGAGCTTTGAAGAAGAAAGAACCGTGAGGTATTTTTCAAAGTTGGTAAGCTTCGCTTTAATGCCGCTACGCTGTTTTACCAATTTATCGAAATCCATGTTGCACTTAAATTGAGAAATATAAAGCTTTAGAAGTGATGGAAGCAAAAAGAAAAAAAAACGGTTTATTTTTGAAAACAAAACCAATCAAAGTAAGCGACAAGTCTTAAATAAACTAAATAAAGGAATAGCCAGCTGACTCATTAACGGTTAAATTGAATAAAGTCAGTTGGTAGCAAGCACAGCTGATGCGAGAACAAAGGACGTGAGTCACCGCACAAAAAAAACTGGTCAGCCCGGTCGGCCGGCAGGTAAAACGTACGGTATTAAACAAGTAATTAGCAAGGTCAAACACGCGCGATAAAAGTAATTGCAAATAGTTTATCACTGTTTGAAGGAGAATGCTAGCAACCAATCGTCTGTCTTAAATAGAAGCGAAGTAAAGCGAAAAAAGGAACAGAAATTGATTTTAACACACTAGTTTGTGAAATGGATAATAGGCAAAGGTAAATAATTGGAACGAACTCACAGAGGCCCTTAACCGTTTCACTATTGGACTTCTTCAGGCTGCAACGGTGATTTTGCTGCTCGATGACGGTTGAGTTTCAAATCCACTTCAACGGTTCACTTGAAGACTGCTTAATTTTCAATACTCCTAGATGCTTCTTCCCGGTAGATGGACCATGTTCAGGATCTCAGGGTAGCGCAGAAATGAGTGGACTGTATTTAAATTAAAATTGTATTGAATAATATAAGTAGCGGTACAGTGAGGTGTCGATAGAGGGACGTGTGTGCCTCGGAAGCCGTCGTATGTAGAAGTCCCCGCACCGCCCGTCGACCGTCGTCGCCCGGCTGCATGCCCGTCCCGCGCCCGCCGCCTCAGCCGCCGCCGCCGATGACATCAGCACGTACATGTGTATGGTCACGCGTTTGATGCGTGAACAACCAGTGTTTTATGTTAAGCGACTGCCTATCAGACCTTCACAACTTAGTAACTGGGCGATACGATGCCTCTTGTTTAGGCTGGTCAGACTTTCTAGTTTGGCTACCCGTAACGACTGTCAAAGTCGCACAATTCCAATCACTTAAGTTCCCGCTGAGAGCATCTTTATCTTTATTTATTTATCTTAACATCATGGGTACATTGTTTACCCTGGGTAAAGTACAATCTTAAATAGAGAAAGGTGTCTGAGATAGAATAGACACCTCAGACCGCCGAACTTCTTTTTACACCTGCACCGGATCATTTCCACTCAGACGTCGAAAACCACTGTACTGGCAAGTCTCTCCATGTATGTTAACAGTAATATAACCGACCTTACTCTATCCCTTTTTAGATGGATCAGGTGGATTCGGTGAAAAAATGTTCTCAAAAAGAGATGCAGGGCAGCTTTTCAATAATAGCGAAAGCCTCGCTAATCCTTTTCTCATATAAGCATATGAGGGACGGATTAGCGAGGCTTTCACTATTATTCGCGCGCCAGTTAGTCTAGAGGCTAGTGACCCTGACTGCTAAGTCGGAGGTCGTGGCTACGATGCCAACCAGAACAAACTTTGCGTGATGAGCATTGTTTGTCCTGTGTCTGATTGTAATTTATCTATAATATGTACGTATTTATAATTATATAAGTATGAAGACCAGTTACTTCTAGTCTGTCATAGTATAGCTCTGCTAAGTTTGAGATCAGATGGAATGAGTTGTCACAGGATATTATTGAAAAGTTTATAAGATAGTTAGAAGTGTTTATTTCTGGTCTTGCACATATTGCTAAGTAAATGAAACCTTCCCGAAGGCGTCAGCGTAGTGTGCTACGCTGACGACACGCTAGTCCTAGCGCAGGGAGGGTCGTTCCAGGCGGCGGCCGACTTAATGTCGAGAGGTGTTGCGACAGTCGTGGAGAGAATCCGGCAACTGGGACTTGAGGTGGCCCTGCACAAGTCCGAGGCCATGTGTTTTCATGGCCCTCGGCACCGGCCACCTCCGGGGTCTCAGATAGCGGTAGGAGGGGTTCACATCGGTGTCGAGTCGACGATAAAGTACCTGGGACTTGTCCTCGACAACCGATGGAACTTCACGGAGCATTTCCGACGTTTGGGCCCCAAACTGGCGAGGGCTGGAGCTGCCCTCAAACGGCTCCTGCCCAATCTCGGTGGCCCAAACGCCTCCTGCCGGAGGCTCTACGCGGGGATCGTGCGGTCCATGGCCCTCTACGGGGCTCCGGTGTGGGCGCCCAACCTAGCCACGGCTCCGGCCCGGCTTCTGAGGGCGTCCCAGAGGGTCATGGCGATTCGCATGGTGCGGGGATACCGCACGATCTCCTGCGAGGCGGCATGCCTCCTTGCCGGCACTCTGCCGTGGGATCTGGAGGCAACAGTCCTTGCACACACGTACGAGTGGCGCGTGGAAGTGCAACGCCGGGGTGAAGTCCCGCTGCCGCGGGTTATCGCGGCACGGCTCACGGAGCTCCGGCGAGATCTCAGGGCGGAGTGGAGACAGCGACTGTCGCAACCTAGTGCTGGGCACGCCGTGATAGCGGCGGTAAGACCCCTCTTTGAGGAGTGGCTGGAGAGGCGCCACGGCGCTCTCACGTTTCGCCTGACACAGGTCCTCACCGGACATGGTCAGTTCGGGAGGTTCCTGTGTCGGATTCAGGCGGAAGCGACGCCTGGGTGTCACCACTGCAGCAACGGTCGCCTGGAGGACACGGTCGAGCACACGGTGGAGGTGTGCCCCGCATGGGCGGACCATAGACGTGTCCTCGTAGAGGCGATCGGCGGCGGTGACCTCTCGCGCCCAGCGCTGGTTCAGGCCATGCTGCGGGGCGAGACGGAATGGGATGCCGTCGCCTCCTTCTGCGAAGCAGTTATGCTAGTGAAGGAAGCGGCGGCGCGCGAGAGGCAACGACGAGCCTCTCGCCCCGGACAAAGACCCAGGCGAAGACGTCGAGAGTCGCAAGACGACTACCGGCCACCGTAGGCGCGGTTCTGCGGATGGCGAGCGATGGGTAGCTCGCCGCCCGGCTAGGACCAGGACCGCGTAGACGGCGCGTTAGTGTTCCACGCGCGCCTCAAAGAGAAGGAGTCAGCACAGGAAGGGGCCCAACAGGGCCAACGCCTGCCGGGGTTGCGGAATGTTATGTTTATAACAGTTACCGTGACCCTGGAACATAAAAGGCAATCGAAGGAACATGAGTGGGTTTTAGTCAGTAAGAGTCTGACACGCCCTCCCGTCGCACCCAGGACGGGAGCAGTCATTGGATGATTTCCCACTCACCAAAAAAAAAAAAAAAAATAAATAAATGAAACCTGAAATATCTGTTTATTAAAGATATTCGTTAACTAGAAAATGGTGTCTTACAAAAGCTGCCCTGCACTAACATTTCTTGAGCAGTATTCCAAAACTGTTCCAGTATGGGATCAGATGTCTGGAAGCTGCCCTGCACCAACATTTCTTGAGCAGTATTCCAAAACTGTTCCTGTATGGGATCAGATGTCTGGAAATCCACCAGATTTTTCTGATTGGGGACGGAGTAAGGTCAGTGACAACTGTCAGCCTACATGGACAGACTTGCCAGTGGTTTTCAACCTATATAGAAATGGTCCAGTGCAGATGTAATAAGAAGTGCGACGGTCTGAAATGTCGAACAACTCTTTACGTCCTGCTATTGGTGCTAACTCTTAAAGTGTTTATCATTGGTGCAGTCACCTTTTACATTATTTTATAAGTAAGTACTTTTAGCATAGTTATATGTTGTTACTTTAATTACAGACGTTTAAGTCACTTAAACTAGTCAACAGAGCCCGCTCAGCTATAAGGTCAAATATGTATATATGTATATGTAAAATGGTAAAAACGATAGATTTTTAACAAAAAAAAACATTTAAATTCATTATCTATTTAATTTGATCAAATCTCTATATTTACTAATAAAAAGATTGGTCAATTTGTAAAAATCGATTTTGTTGTCCTTATTTTACAATGTATTTTGGCTGCTCCGCCAAGCTGTTTTCATTTTTTTTCTAACGATTTTTCTATATACGCTATAGACATATATTATATTTTCAGAATCTATACGCATACAGCTTTTTAATCACATTTTTTTAAAGTCGATATAGCCACTGTTTGAAAAATTATGGCCATTTAATGATTTTTGTTACGGTTGAAATTTTCACATTTTAGGGCATAATTCACTTTTTTTGTATGTAGACATGTATTTTTTATTTCAGAAAACGATTGGCCATCTTTGATTTATCCGAAAATGATACCCCACTTGCCATAGTAACGATAAATTAGAAGTTATGACGACAAACAGAGCGCGCGGCAGAAGAGAACTTCAAACCCTCCCCCTCCCCCCCAGAGGGGTGCCTCCGATTGCCTCCCGGGCGATTTTCACTCTAACCCACCTAACTAACAAGTGTACCAAGTCTCATGCTTTAATGCAAAAAATATTGCTTTTGGCTTATAACGCCCCCACTAAATATACATTGACGGTATGTGCGTTACTTCAAGTTTCTATTTTCGTTTTTTAAGATTGTAAGTAGTTTTATTTTGATAATAAATTACTTTGAAAAATACTTTTTTTTTTTGGTGAGTGGGAAATCATCCAATGACTGCTCCCGTCCTGGGTGCGGCGGGAGGGCGTGTCAGACTCTTACTGACTAAAACCCACTCATGTTCCTTCGATTGCCCTTTATGTTCCAGGGTCACGGTAACTATTATAAACATTCCGCAACACTTTGAAAAATACTGTAATACACAGCCAGACATTGGGAGTCACCACTAAAAAATTAAAAATTTAATATTATATATTTGATATTATAATTTAATATTATAATAGCCGGTGGCTTCTCTTCTGCCAGTCAATTTGTGTTGCCACCAACTTCCGAAATTTTATTTATTTTTGGGTTTTTGGTTTTAGAAGGCGGTTTTTATTTTTTTGGAAAAAGTTTTTTATATTTTTATATGATTGTTATTATGATTATTTAAATGTATACTAATACAATTACTTTGTCAACGTAACACTACAGATAGTTTGTCCAGCTAGGAAACACCGGCCGGTCCCATCGTTCGCTTAATCCTTCGAAGGATCGTCACACATGATTCGAGACACAAAATACAATAAGACAATAGCAGGCCAAATGCAGTGAGGGACCGACCAGGTAGGCTATGTAACACTACACTACAAACCACAAGAATGGTGCAGTAACTAAAAATGTCAAACTAAAATGGACTTAAAAGTAGATTTTTGTACAGTTTTCGTTTTACAGAAATGTCTAACGTTAATTTTATACCTCAGAAAATACGCTGGAGACTAGCTTTCGTCCGCACGTTGTTTTATAGCCTACATTCAATCAGTGAAAAAGTTTTTGGATTCGGATCTTTGATTCTAAAGATTACCACCAACAAATAAACACACTTCACGTCTGTACTATATTAGTATTCTTTTTGAATGGCTCGCTGACATTAGACTATTAATGTTTATAAAAGTCGGTTGTTTTGCGATCGCAGGGAATTCTTTAACAGGCGGCATAGAACCACATGTTGTGGAAAAACTTAGGTAAGGTCTTTGTCTAGCAGTGAACATTTATGGATGATGATGATAATTGTCTTCGAAGAAAAAGCTAAAAATAAATTTAATACTCAAGCGTGGCAACCTTACCACGCTAAGTCAAAGTTCACCTAATACGTTCTTATTTATTACCTGTTTCTATCTATATAAGCAAACCATGTCGAAAATCTAATGATTCAAAGGGCCTTACAAATTGCAACGAAGCACCATCACTATACAAGATTGCCCCAAGGCGTTGTCCGTGGAAAGCAAATTCTTTTCCTTTCTACCCTATTAGATATTGTAAGGAATCCTGTCTTGAAAGGTGCTTATGTAATGGAAACTTTCGTTTTGTGCTTTTTTGTGTTTTTTTTTTCTGAAAGGAATGTTTTTTCGTGAGTGTAATTTTGTTTATGTAATGTATAACTATCCGATTTATTTATCGATTTTGCTTGTATAATAGTTGAGATTGGTTACCTACAGAATTATATATTTTATTTTGCATAAATTTTGTGTTCTATTTAATAGTAAGACTTCAAATACAATATTGAGGAAAATATAATGCAGTTTCTAAACGATATCTCTTTTAATTCAGGCAATGTTGGTCATGACGCCTCTGGTGTTGCAAGGTCCCTCTTAAAAGAAAAAATAAAGACAAAAATTGGCTGTCGTGATTAATGGACATTGTTTATAAAGTTCACTATCTTTCCCCCTGGGAGGGGGGGGGATCCCTGGATTCCAATTTTCCCCTCTTGGGTGAATTTTTAGGGGACTTTTTATATGTTAACATTACTTTAAAAATAAAGTTAACAAAACCCCCCATTTGTTAATTTTATTTTTTCAATTTATTAAAAGTGTAAAAAGCCAAATCAGTCAGGTGGACATAATTGTTATTAAGAGACTTCAATATTCTCCCTTTAATAATGACTTGTTGAAAATCGAGTCACTCTAACTTCCAATAAAGACATTTTCTATAGAGAAAATTTATTAAGAAATCCTTTACAGACAATCGAAAACAATGAATCCCCTACCTTAATGATGGAAGGATTAGAAATTAATTATATTTTGATTAGGTTCTGAGTTTTTGCACGATCATCCCAATTTAATCATTTTAATATCGCCTTACGTATTGCCCTAATTAAATCTGAAAGAGTTGATTGTATCAAGACTATCAATAAAATAGAATAAAAAAAAAGATGGGATGAAGAAATCAATTAATTGACACATTATTTCGTGCGCTCACAAATCTCCGGGGTTGCGGAATGTTTATAATAGTTACCGTGACCCCGGAACATAAAGGGCAACCGAAGGAACATGAGTGGGTTTTAGTCAGTAAAAGTCTGACACGCCCTCCCGTTGCACCCAGGACGGGAGCAGTCATTTGATGATTTCCCACTCCCAAAAAAAAGCTTACAAATCTCAATGCTCCCGATTCGGAACTTGAATAGCAGTAAATTGCTGTGACATCGATGCACAGCCCAAACCGTAGCTCCTAGAGACATGAAACTTGCAAGATAGAAAGAAAGAAAGAAAATACATTTATTTCACACAGCAGTGCCGGTATGATGGTTCACATAACACACATACTGTTACATGGAGTTTAAAAAAAATATCAGCTTAAAATTAGTAACTAACATAGGTAATATTTGTGCCCGGCAGCTGTGTCAAAAAGGTCCAGTTCAGCAAAATGTCAGGCCGCAAGTGCCTGACGCTGGTTTTCAACTGGACCCTGTGTGACATGTCACAGATGTAAACCAGCTTAAGATGTCTTCTTTGTAATGAGTAAGTGACCGCTAAGAAAGTATTTTTGGAAATTCCAGCCCTACAGGGGTTGGAAATATCGACATTCAACGTGGGCAAAACCTAGAACACTATAAAATTTCACGTGTTCAGAGTAAAAATGTTCAGAGCATGGGTCTTAGCACTTTTAGGCCATAGCAATCCACCCATCTTGTGTAATGTTATGTCTAAAATACGGTAACATTATAAGTAGTGGTGTGTTTTTTAAACATGAAAGTGTACAGAGTGAAAAACGAGCGGAAAGGAATGTCTCAAGACCGCGTGGGTGGTAGTGTAAGTTAAGCAGAATTAACTGCCGTGCCACGACAGCTGCGTGGGTTCAGGATCGATTTCCAGGTTGAGAATAATGTTGGGTTTTTCCATTGGTAATTTAAAAAGTTAGTTTAAAAAGAACAAATGAATTTAAACTCACTCAAACTCAAACCTATTTTATTCAAATAAACCATTTACAGGTACTTTTGAATCGTCAAGGTTCAGTCTGTCAGAAAAATGAAGCTAGGTGCTCGTTCCAAAAAGTAGACTTTAAAAAGTCACATATATATTTGACTGATTTCGACCCACAATTTCACGTATGCAAATTTGGCCCCTTAACCGCTGGCCAATCATTATTATTCAACAAACATTAAACCTTTGAACACACGTGATTCGAGACACAATAGAAAGACGATAGCAGCCCGATAGCCGGCTGTCGATTGGTCGTTGAAAGGGTAATGTGTTTTCTAGAACTCATTAACGTATTCCGTCCTAAATACAAACTCCTCACCCACAAATGTGAACTCGCAAAATTCAAATTAAAGACCATCCCGCGAACAATTTCCTCCACAATTATTTGTTACCGCATTTTCCTGATAACAAGAGTGATGTGTGCGATCAATTATAAGCCGTATAACTTTCATTTTAAACACGAAATTGGCATGTTAAATAATGGAGCTGTTAATTGTCGCGGCGTACGTAAATTGGGTAACGTATTCATAGCTTCGGTGATGGATTGCGGGACTTAGCACAATATTGGGGACGTGTTTTGTGTATTTTCGTTTATTTTAATGTCAACATGCTCTTTGTAATTTTAGATTGGACTAGAGGCCCGCCTCGGCTTCTCACGGGTACTAAATATAGCCTACGGTATGATAATGTAGCTTTGTCATGAAATAGTAGATTGTATTACAAGAGCGCAAAGAAATATTTTTTACGACGACGGAGTAAAAGTATTTTTGAATACGGTCCATAAGTTCCTCTTTAAAATCTTAAGTAAAAGTTAATCTTTCCTCTCTATAATATTAGTATAGATGACAATTCTAACTTTGTGAAAAATATTTGTTAATTAGGCGAGTTTCACAAAACTTTTTGAACTACACTCAGCGGCACGGAAAGTGGCCCAAGTGCGTTATGTTGTTTATTATCAAAATGTAACGCGAAAGAGGGTTTTTTTGTGGTTGTAATACTTAAATGTTTATTCAGATCTTATATGCTAACGATTAATTAACAAAAATGTGAGTTATCTTTAATAAAATTTTACATAACCAAAAAAGGCATTAAGCTTAAAATTTTCAAAAAAATGTTTTTAAAATAAATTTACAAAACGGATCTATGGTACTTAAAATTAATAGCGGGTATTTCCACCTCTGGCCCTGATGACCGCCTGCATGCGGTCAGGCATGCTGTGGATTATGTTTTTAATGTCCACTTGGGATAATTCGTCCCAGGCGGCCACCACAGCGGTTTTTAATTGACCTATAGTCTCTGGAGGGTTTGGACTGGATCGGATGCGTCTTTTAAGCATGTCCCATACATGTTCAATAAGGTTCAGGTCTGGGCTTCGTGCTGGCCACTCCAATTTCGTGATTCTCACCTCGGATAGGTAATCATCCACGCAACGAGCTGTATGAGGTCGGGCATTATCTTGCATTAACACGAAATCTTCGTTACCGAGGAATGCCACGAATGGTAAAACGCGTTCCTGAAGGATTTCTTGCATGTATCGCACTGCTGTTAGACGACCTGGAACGACTACCAACTCTGTGCGTGCCTCTGAACATATTCCTCCCCAAACCATAACTGATCCACCGTGGAAACTAACGGTTTGTGTGGTTGTAATTGGTAGAAACCTTTCCCCATGCCTTCTCCACACACGTTCGCGGCCATCTGGAGCTCTTAAGGCCACTCTGCATTCATCAGTCCATAGAACTTTACTCCACTGCTCGTGAGTCCAATTGGCGTGTTCGCGAGCAAATCGAAGTCGAGCTACACGATGGTGCCGGAGCAGTTCTGGACCTCGAGCTGGTCTCTGAGCACGCAGATTCTGTTCCTCAATTCTCCTTCTTATTGTCCGCTCACTTACGTTGACCCCTCTTGCCGTTTGTAGTCGCTGCCTTATTTCAACCGCAGTAAGGAACCGTTTTCTTAAAATTGCGAGAACGATAAATCGGTCATCTCGTGCTGATGTACACCTAATACCGCCACTTCCTGGTCTCCTTGGGTACAGGCCGGTCTGATCGTATCTTTTTAGGGCATACCTTAGTGTGGTACGCGGTACATTTAAAGTTTCAGCAATCTCTCGCTGCGTTCGCCCCTGGTTCCGAAGCAACACAGCTTGAGCAACTTGAGCTGAAGTTAAGGGCATTATGTTCCGGTTCTGGAAGCATTCATTACCGCAGATTAATTAAAGAATAAAACAATAAAAATTAAAAGCACGATCATTTGAATATCGAAGTTTAACTCACCTGTGTTCTTTGCGTTCCAGTAACAAACTAACGTTAAGTGTCACAAAAATTAAACAAATGAAGTTTTTTGTACTTACCCTCTTAAATTAACAAAAGCAATAATGTCCTGACAAACTGCCACTTGAAATTCTCATACGCGATACCAAAATCGTCTGTTATCGGTCTGTTTATGTTTGGGCCACATTCCGTGCCGCTAAGTGTAGTTATTACAGACAGTTGATATCTAGTTTTAGATTTTAATTTTGAAGTTTTGAACAAAAGCTTTCCATCAAAAAATAGCCAGGTTTCAATTTAATTCTACCATTAAAAGGCTTTTAACCTGTCGACGACCAAGCGACAGCCGGCTGTCGCGCTGAATATAGATACCTATTATATAATAATGACCGATGTAATAGTGATAATAAATCACCTTTAAATAAAAAGTTCTTAATGTACGTATGTGTATTGATAAGGCCCACTTATTATAGATAGATAGATATATCATAAAGACAGAGTATCATTAAAATTGATGTACTCGTAACATAATAGTTGTCATTAAAACTCGACTGACTGAAAATTTCCAATACACAATAATAAATCAGTTACCTAAACAATGTGTTATGAAGTACTAGCTTTTGCCCGCAGCTTCGCTCGCGTTAGAAAGAGACAAAAAGTAGCCTATGTTACTCTCCGTCCCTTCAACTATCTCCACTTAAAAAATCACGTCAATTCGTCGCTCCGTTTTGCCGTGAAAGAAAGACAAACATACAGACAGACAGACAGACACACTTTCCCATTTATATTATTAGTATGGATTTTCTATTTAGCCTATTACCGGAAAATTCCAATAAAAACGTCATCAAATCAAGAACCCGTTTGAACTCTGTCAACATTTCATCAATTATACTTGGCCATAGATAAAACAAGAATTCATCACCCGGAAAAAAAGCGCAATAAAAAAACAAGGCTAAAAAACCCAAAACGATATTAATCTCCTTGTACTAAACGCTATACATTTGTCAAAAAAGATATACGATCGAAGGAACAAAGGTATGTTCGGCCATATTAATTTTAGGCCATATATCATAACAATATGTTTTAGTCAACGTTGACTTTCGAGTGCGAATACGCCATTATTGTTCGCGGCATTTAAAATTCGAACAAGGGTCAGTGTTAAAAAAAAACAGGCGATTTTGTTTTTCAGTCTCACAACACCGATAGTTTTTTTTTTATGGTCACAGTTTTGTCGGCAGTCTGTCATTAAGCTTTATCTCATGAACCTTCGATTACACGTGATTCGAGACATAATGAAAAGCCAATAGCAGGGCGACAACCGGCTGTCACTTGGTCGTTGAAAGGTTAAAGGTTTATTAAGATTTTTAGTAGGTATATTATTATAATAATATAATCCAAATACCACTGCGGACGCATCATACTACTGCGGTTACTTATTTGATTTTTATATTGTTTGAAATTGTATTGTGGTAAGTCCAGAATCATTTGCCTCAGCAAGTTTATATTGGTCTTACATTGTCCCAATGTTAATTAATACTTTAATTTAATTTCTACATCAACACCATTACCACAATAGGTATTCCCTTGAATATAAGGATTAAATACAACATTTGAACTAATGAACTAGAAAACTAGAACATCATTTTAATGTTTAACACGAACAAAACCAATCAACTTGATAGCACCCTTTACGAGGATTCTGAAACAATATGACTAGAGACTATTATTAAAAATATTTCGGAGTAACTTTATGTGTTTGAACTTTGATCATATGTGTTCAAAAAGTTAGCCAGGTTAAAATAGACGCCGCCGCTGTTATTAAAATTTTTAGTCTGCCCCGTTAGTTTTGTAAGTCGTCAGCGTGACTGCTAAAGAACTCTGGGAACGAATTTTGTGGGTGGTGTTATCGGGTTATTTTTATATCATAGTGAACTCGCCATCTTTCGCCCACATAGATGTTGAAACTGCCACCCTCTATTTAACTCCTTTTGGAGTTGGAATTTCAAAAAATTCTTTCTTAGTGTATACTTATTCTTTACCAAGAACACACCCTCCAAGTTTCATGCCTCTAAGACCAGCGGTTTGAGCTGTGCTTTGACATATCAACAATTAGTCCGTCAGTTTATCATTTTAAATTACTTAAATAGATTTCTAAAATATCACTCGTATACTCCCGTTCTTCAGAAAGTACAGTAACGGGTTAATATTCGCAGATGATTTTAATATAGTAATCGCTCTATAGAATAAGAAGCCAGTCTAACAATCAGTATAACCAAGGGGTGCTGTATTGCCTCGTACCTGGGTTACGGATGCTTCAAGTAAAACACTGGTATTCAGCTGGATCTGGTTAGACTGGGAGCCAACCCTACCATAGTTGGGTAAAGGCTTTGCAGCCAAACACAAGAGAACTCTCCCTTTCCTTACTCTCAGATTTCGAAGACACCTCAATCCAACACTGCCAGAGAGCATTCCATGGCTTTACGTACTTTCCAAATCACGGAGATGACACAAGGCCAGCTTTCAAACGCATGGTATCTATCGAGAAATTCCTGATAAAAAATCCCAATATCATTTTTCCTGACCTCGAGACCAATGGAGCAGGCAAACCCCTCACCCCTTACCCCTCAAACCCACGCTATAGTTGATGGGTCACTCACCCGAAAAGTATTGCAATTAATTTAATATGAGCTCGGCGTGTAGTTGGCAATGGCATATTGTTCTCAAAATTTTACTCCATTTAATATCAGCTGGCTTGTGAAATTGTGACTTACAAATTTGTTGAGCTTTTCATATTTAATGTAATGGAGGTAAGGTTAAATGTATGTTATTTTATTGTAGTTTTCGCTTGCGATATCGTCGGCGCGAATATTGGCTATTAAAATGTCCTTTTTCGGGTTTCGATAGGATCACTGAACCTACAAATTATCTATACTACATCGATGTGGGTCTCCGACTCTCTAATTGAAGGATCCCTGCAGTCAAACAGTTTTGCTGTGCTCCTGCTCAGCAATTGTAAAGGAACCCTATTGGTTATTTTTTTCTTTGCTCTGGCTCGTCCCCGCTGCAGTGGACCAGCATGCTTATAAACCATTCTGTTGTTGTTTTTTATGATGATAGATGTTGAAGTTAAAAACCATCATTGGTACTTCATCATTAATCGTGGCATTGGAACAAACCGTATGAAAATATGTTCGTTAATTTTCAAGCTTATCACGTTTAGACATACGGATCGGGGCTTATATCATATTTTTTTCTGTTATGTAAAAATAAATTCAAGGGTTTTATTAAATAGTTCTGCGTACAACAGTTTGACCCCGCTGTTAAACTGTGCGCGAGTAATTTGAAATAGTTCAACAATAACAGTAATGGTTTAATATTCTAATGGCCGTATGTTTTTTTATTTTATTATTGTTGACGAACTCGATGTTAAATAAAGCGCTTGATAAATTACTAAGCGGTAAGTTGTGGGAATGTTTTAATATATTAGTAAAAGTTTTGATTGGGCTTTATTGTTGCCATTCGTGTTTCTGTAGGGTCGATTAATTATTAATTCAATTCGATAATTAATTCGATAGTCAACCATAAAAACTAGTGAAATGCGAGACGAATTGGCACACTGAACTAAGGCTAACTCTCAAAATCTCTTTTGTAAGTATTACATTATCTATTACTTTTAACAACAATAGAAATTCACCTTATTTTAAAGTCAACTCTCTTACCACAGAGAGTAAGCTAAGCAGCGCTAAAGCCATAATCGCACACTACGGTCTAACATTTATTAATGTGCAGTACACACGGCTACACATCAAGCTATACAAAACCAGGTTTAGCTGACCTCGCATTATGTATGTTTTTCGTACAATCAGAAGTCAGCTTATACTGGTTTTGTATAGCTTAATGTGTAGCCCACCGTACAAACCCCTGATAGTAATTGAAAGTTATTAGTTGAAAGACGCCTTATATTCGACACCTTAAGGTCATAGCTTATTACAGCCACCCGGCAGCCACTCCGCACCGACTCGCCTTGTAACCGTGGCGATACGGTGACGGTACGGAGTTGATATAGTGAGCGCATGCCCATACAAGTCCATATAAAGAATACTAGCCGCAGGAGGCGAGTCGGTGCGGAGTGGCTGCCGGGTGGCTGTAATGAGCTATGACCTTTATCTACAACCCGTACGACTTATCTCTGCACCTCGCTGGAATACGTCATTCTTTTAGTAGCGATAGCATACCGTCAGTTATACGTCACTGCACGAGGTGCACGTTGAGTCGTGTAGGTAGTGCATCTCATCAAAGTTCATGAGATGCAACCAGACGCATTGTCGGACAGGTAGCCATCGTATTAAAGTGAAGCCAAACGAGCGTAATTTTATGAGTCGTGAGTCGCAGAATTTCGGTCGCTTTCATAGAAAAAGTCTCGCAACGTAAAATGAGTGGTCTGCTGCACCGTACCAGAACACGAAATTCTACGACTCACGAAACACAAAATTACGCTCGTTTGGCTTCACCCTTAGCCAAAGCATTTTTTTCCTTGCACAACTCAAACACGGTCACCTGATCCCAAACTTAGCATAGCTTGTACTATGGTAACCAGACAATTGATAAACATACTTATCACGTGAAGGGGCGCTCTAGGGCCAATGCCTGCCGGGGCACGAAATAGTTCTAATAGTTACCGTGGCTACGGAACGTGAAGAGCAACCGAAGGAACATGAGTGGGTTTTAGTCCAGTCCTCTCCTGCCCTGGGCAGGGCGGGAGAAGTCATTTGATGATGGGAAATCATCAAATGACTCACCACAAAAAAAACATAGTTATATATTTTATAAATAGATACATTATACATAAATTACACCCAGACACAGAACAAACACTCATGCTTATCACACAAAGTTTGTCTTGGGTGAGAATCGAATCTACGACCACCAGTTTAGCAGTCAATGTCACTAACCACTAGACTATCAGGCCCGTAATTGCGAGTTTTCTTCAATCTACTTTTACGGTCATAATAAAATGCACAGATGCACTTCTTGTTATAAGTGGAAGAGCTTTCGGTGACATAAAAACTTGCAGTAATCTTCCTAAACATAACAATTTCAGAACTCATATAAACGTTGTGGGCGTTGGTGGGGTTCTGTTCATAGAGATATTTCTTTATCTGTTTAATAATATGAATTGTCTTTGATATTTTTTAATTCCTGTACTTAGGTAGATTCTAGCTACAATATCGTCGGACAATCCACATACGGTCATCTGATTTCAAACTAGGCAGAGCCTGTGCTATGGTAACTAGACAACTGATAAACATACTTATTTAATTTATAATTACAACCTGACATTGAACAAAAAATCATGCTCATCATTCAAAGTTTGTCCTGTCGTGGGAATCAAATCCACGACTTTTGACTTAGCAGTCATGGCACTAATTACTTGACCAACTTACTTGTCGCAGTAGCTGTAGTTATTATCCGCATTTCGATAGATTATGCAAATGAAACCTTCTTTTTTAAACCATGTAAGGGTCGGCTTCCAGCCTAATCAGATCCAGTTGAATACCAGTGATCTATTATCACATCTCCACAGCCCAATAACATGTTACTGCGTTTGGTCACAGCTGGTTGGACTATATTCTGTAAATGTAACAACTCGCTTTTTTTACACTTTATGAAAAGTATCCAGCTGACAACCTTACTGACAGTCGATGCTTAGACCGTACTCCCTGGAAACCTAAAAATTCACCTCAGAATAATAAACCCAACAACCATTTTTGCGTAAACCAACCATTATACAACTAAGAAGATACATTCGCGTGACAAGCCCAAAAACATACCTCATTATAATCCCGTGTCACATTATCTTTCTAAGTAACTTGGAGATTTATGCTCTGTTCCCAAAAGGCCACCTAGTACATAAGTAACTACTTCAAACTTGAAACAAAAATAGCTTATCACACTGCACTCTCGTTTTCTCTGGTGAACAGTTTATGCTCTTGTCCGTCCATTACCGTAAATTCTAATTTATTGAGTCCCTCATGACTACGTTACTGCTATTAGCTGTTATGTAAAAGTGTATTAATAAAAGTCGGATGGTGTAAGAAAATTCTGTAGACGCGTCTTAGGTTTTTGAAATAAGACTAACCGCTAGTCATCTGTAGGTTTTTAACGGGTAAACTGATTTGAGAGAAGGTCATTCAGGAATGATTTTTAGTCATATTTCTTCAATATTGGTTCAGCCGTTATGGGATTATTAACTGTTTTGTTAGCTGCAGTTGTGATTTTTTTTGAGTGCGTTTTTTTTTACTTTTATATTTATACTTGTGTTTTACAATTTCTATATTATACTTTAAACTTTCGCGATGCATATTTATACTTTACTGTTAATCCGGATTTAATGCACACGTACCTTTTTGTTTTTCGCTTGACGTTTCGGACCTTCGGACAGACTGTTTGACTGACTAACTATTTACAAATTCTGTTAAAAAAAAATTCAAAAGTCCGTTAAATCAAATCGTTCAACTATGATTTTATCTTTACAAATATCAAAAATAGTTTTAAAGAATAAAATGAATTCATTCTATCCATCTTCAATGAAAAAGAACACCCAACATCAAAATATCTCCACAATATTGCAATAAGTAGATATAAATATAAAAGAAAATCCAGCTCTTTGCTTCATCAGATATCTCTAGGTGAAGTTTGGATCGAGTTTCCTCAACGCAAGGGGTCAAAGGAATACTTTTCTTGTAAAATGCAACTGTTACCGATCGTAAGGTCGCGAACTGCTCGCTTCGTATCGATGTGGCATTTATTGCGTTTTATTTTATGAGCTTATTTTCTTGTTTCTTTTTAAAGATACGTGGTTATTTTACTTTTGTTTGTTGTCTGGTTTTTAAGAGAAAAGAAAAGCAAAAAGAAGAGTGTTTTAAGTTTGGCGCGGTAGCTGTTAAACGGTTGAACCGATTTGGGTGCGGTTTTGTTTATTTGAAAGTAGGTTATCTAGCAATGGTTACAAGTAATAAAAAGCCGTAACATTATTATAGATTTTCTATACAACGGTATTTTTTATTTTTAGGGGAATACTTTCGATGATTCATTGGACCAACAGTCACGGAATCAGTTTCACAAGACGATGACATCTATTTTCCATTCAAACAAAGCAAAAACAGTAAGAATGTAGAAACACCAACCTGTTATAATCCCACTGCAAGGCAATGGTCTCATCTCAAACAGAAAATGTTACCTAGTGCATGGATTAAGATTGTCTGATAATTGGGATAACTGGACTAGATCTCAGAATGCGAAACCGTGCTAACTTTATTAAAACTTCGTGATCTTACTCACTAACACAACCATCAAAACGACATATTCATGGCAAAAAAAAAACCTTACTGCAAACAACGTAAGAATTTAATGATTCAAAGAAAACGCTATGAAAGATTTAATCAGGGATATTATACAAGTGGAACCAGTAACATCAAAAAGAAATTGAATACAGTCGGCAAAATGTCTCTTTTGCTGTATAAAAAGACGCTTGGAAAGTAACTGCATTGCTCATAATGCCTATAAACTGTCTTACGACGAGTACACGAAAGAACGTCTTTTGATGTAAGTAACTACGAGTTTTTCTCAGTTTTACGATGAGTTTTTGGTTGTTTTAGTTTTCTTTTACGTAGAATCTGGCGTGGAAAATTCTAGAAGTGTTAATGATACAATTTGATATATTAAAGGATAAGTTCTTTCCAGGTATCTTTAGAAGAGGCCTTTACCCAAATCGGAGTTCTTGCTGACTAAATAACGTCCAAATACGAGTACTCTTTTGCTTAATTATTTGGAATTGGATTGGAAACTAATACTAACAATACGTAAGACACGTATTTTGAGTATTAGTTTCCAATCAAATTTTTTGACTACTAAGAAAAAACAATTAAACCTTAGTAATTAAAGTGACCTAGAAAACGGGAATAATTATATATATAGCCTCGCTAGTTTTTTTTTGGATTAACAATATATGGAATTTGAACTGATGTCCTATACAAATAACGACCGGGGACAATGTTATTATTATTACACAAAACGTTCAACATTCTCATCTCAGAGACAACCAATTTGAAAATTAAATTGAGTCTGAAATTAAAATGAAACATTCATAAAAGTTACTTGAATATAAAAAAGTTGGTATCCGTACTAATATTATAAATGCGAAAGTAACTCGATCTGTCTGTCTCTTCTTCACACCTAAACCACCGAACCGATTTGAATGAAATTTGGTACAGATATAGTCTGGGACCCGAGATAGGACATAGGAAAGTTGTCATCCCGGAAATCTCTCGGGAAAGGGAATTATTTGGCATTTCACGCGAACGAAGTCGCAGGCAAAAGCTAGTTATATATAAGTCGGAGCTTATCTGGTCCAATGAGTAAGATCTTAATATTACAGGATAATTCGATATTATTAAAAAAAAAGAACAATTTGCTTCCCCGAATTCAAAAATTTTCCGAACGTATTTACCAATAGGCTAGACGACTTAAATTATTTAGTTTCTCAGATAGATAAAATAAAAATTTGGACACTTATTTATTTTTCATAAATGGAAAATGACGACGATACAGTGCGTTGAAGTTTCGCGCAACGTACAATTTAACTGACCAGTGACGTCACAAGCATCCACTCCGGAACTTTGATGCTGAAGCAAAATGTATGTATGTAGAATTTTCGGACAGTCTACCGAACGTACTGAACAAAACGCAAGTTTTTAATTGTAGTCATCATTCCTTTTTTGTCTCAAAATAAAATAAATAATAAGAAACTGTCTGTTTATTTCAACGAATATTTCATCAAACTTTCATCGACACAAGAAGAAGAAGACTAAATTATTTCTTGTTTTCGAGAATCAAAAAAACTAATTTGCAAAAATTTCAAAGTACCTACATATTCGATAGTTTTTCTTACCACAGACCGTACTACTTAAGGACCTTCAAGAAACAAACCTGCACCTACTTAATAGGCCGACACACAACCCCGATCACCTTAGTTTTGCCTATATTTATAAGCAAAGAACTTCATTTCGATGACTCGCTTGTACATTTGCTTCACATAAAAAAGAAGTCATTTTTGATTACAAACAAAACAAAGAAATACATACAAAAAATTATCAAAAAACCAACGCGATCCGAATGTGTGGTAAATAGTGGTGTAGGTACTATCGTCACGTGACCACGCTTGTCCCCTGAGGGAAGAAACTGGAACTGCCAGTTTGTCACCAACACATTGCAGTAATATGAACAGAAGATCTACTTAACATAAAATACAAAAATTACGTGTATACTTTACATGAGTGCCCAGTTTCTTTCAAATTACTATCATTATCATCATCACCAATGTTAGCGTCCAGTGATGGGAATAGACCTCGTCTGACTTTTCCACAGCATGTGGTACTTTTTTGCCTGTAAGCATCGGTTTCCTGCGACCCAAGAAGGTGTGACTGTTCCTAGCCTACCCTAGGCTGATAAAATTTTTGATTTTCCTAAATATAAACATTGTCGATGGGGAAGGCTTCCCCCGAAGGGGAAGGGACCGCGCCCCTCCACCGCACGGTCCTGTAGAGCTCGTCCCAGACTGGACACTCTCCCACCATTTCTACGGAATTAATTCCCATAAGCCTATACTGCCTTGTCCCGACTTAGAAAGCTAGGGGACAAGGAGGGGACCAAGGATGTTAGTATGGGAATTCACAGTTATAAATATACATACTATAAAATTTGACAATAAAGTGAAGAGACGAGAGGACACGCAAAAGTATATTGTATCATGTAAAGGGGTGGTAAAAGGACCGTTACACTTGCGCTTATGAAATCATCATTAAAGATTACGTTAAGCTACAGCTAAAGCCCCACCCCACTAACGAGTTACAATAGAAGACGCGTTCGTGTACTGCTAGACCTCAATACGTGAATCCTATGGGAGACGCCGCAATTCTAGCTGTCCACGTTCCCTAAACATATCCATGTCTTACACAATACCTGAAGGCAGTCGATCTGCGAAGTCCAACTACCATTGAGGAAGACAAGTTTATAATAAAATACTCCTACACGCGTACTAGTGTGTATGACCCTCTTACGGCAACCTATGTGAGTCTACCCCCGTACAATAAAACTAGCACAAGTATACCGGAGACTCAGTCTGTAGCAGAATTCGTTGCGGCTGTCCTTAGTATTCTTCGAGGTGGTAAATCGTCACCTCACTCACATCCCCTTAATCTACCCATTTCGAGGTTGCTTCGCTGCATATGCATCTGCTGCTCAGCGCCCAAATCTAGTGTTTCGCTAAAGAGTGACGATACAGATATAAGCGGCCCGCGGCCTACTTTGTATGTGGGGGTTTTAGCGAGACACAAGTTCTAGCGTTCACAGAACGGTGCTACCAACTTAGTTAGGGGTACTTGGTGAAGCCTACCCCCGCTCCCGGGTGATGCGAGAACAATATGACCAGCGCATACGCGTTCTGTGCCAGACCTTCTGTAGGAAACAGTTATCATCATAAACCTTCGGTTGGCCTATAATTACTGTTATTCGTAATTATTACTGTACTGTCATTAGCATTAAACAATTACTGTCTGCATTGCAGCCAAGTTGGAAATACTGAATTCGCATAGAACTTTAGTAGATTGAGCAAGTACGGTTCGACCTTCCATGTCTTGTATGTCTGGTACCGGTCAGGTGTGTTAATGTACTATATGTAGCGGTGTATAATATAATATATAGCAGGTAGAGTGAATCGGAAGGCTGTCGCCGTTTCCCTACAGCCAAACGTTCATGATGAGTCCTTGCCAAGGTGCGGATTAGGTGATGGGCATATAGGGTGAGAGTATTATAAATATAATAATTAATACTAATAACATAATATAATAGTATCTACATGCTAGAGTAAGGTAATCATTATTTATAAATCTATTAATAGTGATAACTAGTCTAGTTACTTAGGATAGACTATATGATTAACGTACACTCTGAATAATATTTACGTGACCGTAATTAATACTAAAGACAGATCTCAAGACTCACCAGAACAACGACTTGAAAGATTTAGATTCAATTACCAGACTAGACTCGATCCTCGCCATAATCGCCTCCTGCCACGTACAAACACTGACACACGCCACAAACCAGACAAGACCACAAGCTACCACGAGTACTCGAGCTATCGACGCAAGTCAACTCTCCGTTCACGAACTTTACAAGACGTTGTCGAATCACTCTCCGATCTCCCTAACTTCATTCGCCTAGATCACGACCGACGTCCCTCGTCCCTTGAAACCAACTGCCCTTCAGCCTATCCAACTTTCACTAAAACCACGTGTTCCCAGACACTGCTCACACGCAAATCCCCAATTCGCAGAACCCTTTTTTGTTACATTTCTCAATTGTTCTAAGAGTCGTTTGAAGTTAATAGATGGGGCTCTTTATGACAACCAGATGTGAATTTGTATTGAGAGTTGCACTTAGAATTCGAATATTTTACAAGTTTCTTTAAAACTCAACGATAAATTGTTTTATGGTATGTCGACTGGCACTGTTATCTTAAGTTTGTTTCGCATTAAATAGAGGATTTATGCTTTCCTAAGTGGCGACCCATGAGAAGGGTCTTTTTGAACAAAAAAAAGATATTTTGTTATTATTTAATAAGGAAACGTGACTGACCGTCACAAAGGTCATCCGTCCATTTGGCCGAGGCTGTACAATGCTGCTCTTGACATTACGAGTCTGCCTTTCGAGACTCTCTTGCTCTCATTGATCATCATTTCTTCGAGCTATGTGCCCAGTGCTACTTCAGCTTTGTGACTCAATACGCTATGTCGGCGACATTCTCCTACGGATCTCCTTGTTTCTGATTCGATCATGTGGGGAAATTCCAACCATAGGTCTTTCTATCGTACGGTGAGGGACTTAGAGCTTTCTTATGAGTAGTAAAGACTGCGGACACATAATCGAAATGACATGATACCATACTGGTTGAATATTTTTCCTTGTGTTATTTTAGTTTTAGTTTCGCTGGGCTTGTCCGCACTTAGCCTCATAATTGGGCCATTGTGCGTGAGTGACTTGTCGTCTATTGCAACCATCCCACACTTTCCCAGAATCGTAGCAGGCTTTTAAGTCTGCCAAAGATTTCTGGAAGTGACCCAGGGTGTTGGAGTAGTTCTGCCCGTTGTTCGGCCACACTGCTACACTCCATGAGAACGTGTTGTGGAGTTTCTTCTGCCTCTAAGCAACCTCTGCATAGAGGGCTGTCTGTTACTCCTATTGTGAATAGGTGCTTGTTTAAGGGACAGTGACCAGTGACAGTGTTATGGTTTCTATAACTGTTTTGATTTTATCCCTATTCCTTGTGTTATATTACAAAACATTGTAGTTAGTGCAGGTACATACTACTACTAAAATGACGTCAATACGATTGCTCTATAGTTTAACAAATAGTCTTCATCTTCCATCATACTACATTTAGAACCATTATTATTTCAACAACAGACAAGCTTTTTGAAAATGTAGATTAAATTAGTGTAAATGTCAATCAGAAATCATATTTGAGAGATTATGATGCTTAATAATAAATAATTGCTAGTATTTCGGAGAAGTAAGTTTTGTATAGAAAATGATAGCTCTAAAATCCCAGAATTATGATTATCTACTTTCTTGACGAGTAGATCAAAATACTCCATCTACTACTTTTTTTTATTACAATAGAAACTGTACTTTTATTTGACTACTTTAGTTAGGTATTTTTTAACATTTAATAGAAGCTTCACACATAGATTTGTATGACGTATTATACACTTTTCTCGTTAATCACTATGTCTATTTCAAACGGCATAGGATATGCCGTGCAATTATTCAGCTTATTCCGACCAAACAGAGATTTTGTCAACAATACATCCAGATAAAGTCAAAAGACCTTCTGGCAAAATTTTGTTTAGTGTACAACCCAGTTGAACACATGTCATGACCCAAAAACAATTACGTGACGTTACAAGAAAGATAATTTTTATGGCGACTCAGGGCCGATGTTCTTTGTGTATTGGTGGTAAAAGTTACATGTTTTCTTGTCTATTTAAAAGAATGAGTTTACATAAAACTAGCGATGCGCGTGATGGTAAAAAATATGACATGTTAAAATATGTTTTGACGCTTAGTAGCTAAAGCTCTATATGCCTTGTATAGTCTCACAAGTATGAAGTGGCGGGCGGCATAATTCAATGTGACTTTTTCATTTCTTATTTATTTTCTAAAGAATACGATCTAGGACATCACTGAAATCCCTCGGAAAACACTTAAAGCCGGTCCCCATTGTTATTCGTATACCTTTGACGACACGGGTAGTCAGAAACCAGAAAATCTGACTGTTATGTTGTTCTAACCAAAGGGAAACGAGTAACGGGGTTGCGGAATAGTTATAATATGTAGTTACCGCGACCCCGGAACATAAAGGGCAACCGAAGGAACATGAGTGGGTTTTAGTCACTTAAAGTCTGACACGCCATCCCGCCCCGCCCAGGACGGGAGAAGTCATTTGATGATTTCCCATTCACCAAAAAAAGGGAAACGAGTAAAAATAATAATTATGTCAATCCATACTAATATTATAAATGGGTAAGTGTGTCTGTCTGTCTGTTTGTCTTTCTTTCACGGCAAAACGGAGCGACGGATTGACGTGATTTTTTAAGTGGAGATAGTTGAAGGGATGAAGAGTAACATAGGCTACTTTTTGTCTCTTTCTAACGCGAGCGAAGCCGCGGGCAGAAGCTAGTTGCTTAATATGTTTCGTCTCAAAACTTTACACAATAAGTTGTTTCCTCTTAATAAAAGGCAGTGAATTGGAGTATATCTCACAAGAAAAATACATCTTACCACACTGTACCTCGTTCTTATAAATGTGTGATGCAACACAACACTACACTAAATAACCGTTCCGTTAAATTATTCTGTGAGACTACATTCCCGTCGTGGCCTCTTTGCCAAATATGCACACGACTGCAGCTTAAGGCGAAGTGACATAAAGAAAACGTAAATTCCAAGTTTAAAGATTGCAACAGCACTAGGAGGCTGGAGGAACGAAAATTGAAAAACTGTATTGAAATATTTTTTAGTGTTATTGTTTTTTAATATATTAATACAAAACTAGCGAAGCGCTTCGGTTTCGCATAAGTGGTTAAAATCTATGAAAATATCGAATGTTCTTTACTACATGAAGCAGCTTTTACATTTAAACCTTTCTCTTTAACCACTATTGAAAACCGCATTGTAATCCGTTTTGTAGTATAAAAGATCTAAGCTTTGTAAACACCAGATAAACCTCCAGTCATCTACAAACTAATAAAAAAATTATTAAGGTTTAGTAATATCTTATGATTTTAATTTTTATCACCCTTCTAGGTTAACGGTGCCGATTACATTGTTTATTAACTACACTAAATTTAAGTTTAGTGCATCTTCCTCTTTCCATTTCAATGTGAAAAGGATGGAAGATAAAATATTAGTTTAGTCCTGACAAATTAAGATACTCTATAAACAATTTAGACGTGACTAAAACATGGTCAATAAATATACGTCAATTTAATTCATGCGCTGTCTAATTTAAGTAGTAACTCGCATTAACCTACAACTTATTAAGAGAAATGTTGAGATTAATGGCTATGATCATCACCATATTAGCCTTAATACAATGATATTATAAATAAAAAGGTGTAGATATGATACCTAAAAGAAATATTATCTTCAAAAACGGCACACTAACACTCACATACATAGCTAAATATTGCAATGGCACACTAAAGTACAATTACACGTCATAGTAGGAGGGCATGATCACAGCATGATTAAATAGTGCGAGTGAAAACGATGTAAACGTCAAATGTCAACGCGATACTCAGTATCATTTTGTTCAAAGAGCTACCTTTTAAAGCGCCAGTTTTGTCTGCCTATTACCTATCTACCCCTTTTACTTATATAATTGCCTAAACATGTCCACTGCTGGACACGGGCCTCCCACATAGTGTGCCATAATAACCAATCTTGTGCCGCCCGCATACAGCGGTATCCTGCGACCTTCAACGTTGTTGGTCCATCTCGTGGGAGGTCTGCTCGCGTTGGGCTTTCCGGTTATTATGTAGTAACATTGATTGACACGAGGGATGTCATTTAATAATAATCTATCATTCACATTACTGCACTAACATATTTGGACATTTGGAACGCTGTAGTAAAAGTGTGATAGATTAAAAACATAAATTGTGGAGTTGGAACCAAAATCAAAAAAACTATTTAAGTCTAATGAGAAGAGAAAAGGCATATTTATCCCTTTTTACATAAAGAAAAATATGTACTTTTATTAAATCTATTTAAAAATTATTTAAATCATATTAATTAATAACCAGTATGTTTTGTTTATACTGCAAATAATAAATTGTCGTATGGTGCAGGACCAGCAACCATCCAAGCATTCGTACGATACGACAAAAATCATATTCCTCTACCCATCCAAATGCAACAGGATCAAACTGATATCCAGTATATTCCAGAATTTTCCAATATACACAATTTAAAACACTACGCCGACCGGTTTGGTATCGCCAGAATCCACCTATTGCAATAAGATATCGCGTTTAATGGCACTGCGTGAATTATTGCGAGCCATTACGGAATACCACACGTTTCTACTTTCGTACTTTCAACTCACACGATACGTACGAAGTGAGTTTTTTTGGCTTATACGTATTTCGGCCATTGAGTTTGCCAGTATTTTTGATGGGTGTTTCGGACGACACATTTTTGAGCTTATTTTGTACAGTGAGAACGAAAAAACATGAAGGTTAATGTCTGAGGTACTGTCTAGATGAGAGAAGCACACAGATTTGAGTGGACTTGTCCAGACATTGGCAGATTCAGCTCAACTATGAATATATCGACATTCCAAACTACGGTATTCCGTGATACAATCGATGAGTATGATTGTTTGTTATGTGCCTGGGTGTATTTATAAATAATACAAGAAGATAATTATACATTTGTCTGGTTTCCATAACATATGCTCTGCTTAGCTTTGGATCAGATGGCCGTATGTTAGCTGTCTCAGGATATTCAGAAATACTTGTATTACTAGGAGAGTAATAATTAAAAAGCATGCGTATACAAGTCTGCCTTACATAGTCTTAGAGTCAAAACAATATTAGACACAAATTACTCCAGTTACACTAAAAAGTACTCAAAATTAGCGTTCATACCAAATTAGCGTGTAGTTCGTTACACTAAAAATGAATCTAATTGTAACCGAACTGTGATAAAACTAATTATGTTATGTTAATTTGTTACGATTCAGCACATAATTCATCACAGGCTATTAAAAGCAATTAATGGTCTATTAATTACACGTTTGATCAAGTAATACGTTTTCTATTTCATTATTTTCCATGGCACGCCATTAATGGTATTTGACGTAAATGACACGAGTTGAACTTTATTAATTTTATTACTGTAAATGCGATTGTGTTTTGTTTGTACGTTTACACGTCTAAATAATTGATCTCTCTGACTGATTGTTGATATAATTATCAACGCGCAGTCCAAACCGCTGATCCTAGAGACTAAAATTTGGAGGATGTATTCTTTGTGAAATGTAGGTAGCTACTAAAAAGGATTTTTGAAAAAATGACCCCTAAAGAGTACGAAATAATACAATATTAACCCGGCGTCATGGGGGTTGGGTCTGTGGGACCCGTCACATTTTATTGCGCTTCTAGTTCGGTTACTAGGAGTGCGACATTGCCTTTCTTCTCAGTAGCTGGAGCTGTTGAGTTGTTCTATGCAACTCAAGCAGCATGTTGGTCGTGGCACATCCGCAGCGGGAGTTACAAGTGCACAAAATTGAAAAAGGTATGTGAGACCCATCCCCGCATTCGGTGTAACAATTTCGCGCCATATTGTTTTACTTATTATCTGTGTTTTTATCCTTTTGTAATTGTTTTTTTGTTGTTATTTATAATTGTATTTGCTTTTATATGGTTTAAAGTATTTTATTTGTATTTTTGTAGGTACTTACTTAGTAAAAAATGGATCATAAAGAGGGAGAACTACAGCGTATTCTTGCAATTTTACAAGAATCTGACTCTGATTCTGAGTTGTCAGACCAGAATTTGTGTGCCGAAGAAGATCGCAAAAGGTGCCAAGTGTGTTCAGCCAAAAAAGACCGTAAGACAAACTACATCTGCGAGAGTTGCAACTAATATATTTGTGGAGAACATGTAGTACCTTTTTGTGCTGACTGTACCAAAGAATAAAGTGATTTTTGTTTTTTTCTTAAGGCTTTTTAGTTTCCTACAAAAAAAGGCCATTAAAACATTGAAACTGATTGTTAATTAATAATAAAATTAGATTTTAATAGAAGAGGAAAATTTTGTTGACATTTTTCGTTATGTTTTTAAAGTTCCATTTATGTGATTAAAACATAAATATAACATGATATTTCTGTTTCATTTATTTACTTAGATACCTAAATAACTAAACATTAATAATATTAACTTTATTATTTATACAGTATTGGAATAATTTTGACATTAAAAAACGGGTCGGTGAGACCCACCCCAACGTCCGTGTAACACTTTTCCACCCCCATGACGCCGGGTTAATATTATTTACTACAGAGATAGATTAACCTGAAGAAGGACACTGACTTCTTAATCTGTGCCATATTCAGGGAATGAAGTCGTGAGTGAAATAATTATAGTCTAGTGTTAATAAAATATGATGTATCCCTACGTGGGGTAAAACTTTTGAGTCCCCGGACAGGTCCGGGGACTCAGAAGTTGTCCTTACTTTATCTAGGCTGATTTATAAAAAAAAGCCACTTTAATCCTAGACACTTTGAAATCTAATTCATAATTAAAACGACTGGTTTTCATATGTGTTAAAACTTTAGGTGATATCTTGAGCCAGACTCTTTAAAGATCAAAACTTCAAATAAATAAACCTATATAATCCTAAAGATGTGTCAACCACTGTAACTAGATTAGGCTCGTCATTGTACTTAAGTTATTTGTATTTTCTGTTTGTTAGTATGTTTTTATTAAGTTATGTGCAATAGAGAATATTATGAACAATAATACGAAACTACCAAAGCTTGCATATTTTCTTCAAATGCGTAATAACAACCTTTGGTATTCAGACCAGTGACCAGACATCTAGACAAGTGGCATTGTAGAATGGATGGTAGAATAGGATAGGTTGTTAAATGTATAGGATTGACATAAGCTACTCTAAGCAATTTGAAAACTCGTATTCAAACTCTATTCTGCCATCTATTCTATAATGCTAAATGTATAGACGTGCAAATCATTAAAAAAATCCTTCGCCTTCTCTAAATATAGCAATGGATTGCAGCTTTTATACATGTAAAGAATGAGCGACATATTAAATCTCTATAACCCTTAGACCTTCAACCTTGCTAAAACGAACTAAATTTGACTGGAAAAGTTTGCCACAAACAAAAGACCTCAGAGATCGTTTTGTAAGATGTTATCGTAAACAGTGGCACTATCTCGCACCATCCAACAGAATTGTCAGCCTTTATGCACATGTTCCAAAGACACATAAATCATGTGGGGACACATCCGTTTCGTATCAATCATCCTGTAGCCTTTACACTTAATACCGTTCGGGGAATGTACGAAAAACTCAACATTTACATAGAAGAAAGCCGGCTGGTCCCCTATTATGGAAATCCGATCACGTCGAGACCTTTAAGATATGGTATCCCGGCAGAGATTTCAACTCCTTGATCCTCAGTTACGCTGTTGTAAACACCGCTTATGGAAATCAACCGATACGGAACCCTTGCTCCTTCTACGTATCATTTTATGCCATCTTTTCAGGCCAAATATGTCGAGGGCATGTAAATGTTTGTATTTAAATTCTGTTGTTGCTTTATTCGCGTTTCCCCCAGGCGCCATATTTGGACGTCAGATCTTAGATTGTTTTGAGTAGATTTTTGTGCGGTTTTCATTGCAGTTTTACATGACACAATCTGTTTGAATAATAAAATGGATGATGAAACTGACGTGTATTACTGCAACAATATTGTTTTTTTTTTATTTAATTTCAGTAACGCGTACGATATATACCAACAGTTGGTTGGTTTTTACTTATTGTTTTATCTATCTAAAGTTTAACTTGGACGTCACTAACACACCTTGACTCCGTGCCTCGAAAAGCACGTAAAGCCGTTAGTCCCGGTTGTCATTCATAGAACTTTGACAGTCGTTACGGGCAGTCAGAAGCCAGAAAGTCAAAGGGTATCGTGTCGCCCATTTGCTGGGTTGTGGAGGTCAGGCATGCAATCGCTTCTTGTAAAACACTAGTATCCAGCTGAATTCAGCTATGCTGGAAGCTGACCCTAAAGGCTAGGAAGATAATGATGCTTTGTTACATAACACACCAACATCGTACGTTTTATATAGAGTTTTTAGCAAAATTTAGAGAACCTTAAAAAAGTCAGTGAAGCTTGAGTAACGCTAAATACAATTTATTTAAGCCCAATTATGTAGGCAAGTCAGATATTCAACGAACATTGCGAGCTCCGTCTATTACAAAAACAGGTAATTACAAGGAAAAACTGTTGTTTGAAAGCATTATTATATTTTTATGCAAAACATTTTATGAGATTCAACTTTTGAACTAATTTGTTGAAGAGACGAGATTTCCTCGGCGTTAAACACGGCTTTTAGATTAAACTCTGACTGTTTTAATTTCACGTCAATTAACTTCTCCGTTTTATTTTTCATTAACAAACGAACGGAAGATCTAACCTTTTTGAATTGGGGTTTTGGTCTTGGAAAAAAAAGTATTAAAGAATCAAGTTTTTGCTATTAACTATGACCGTTTTGTCCGCTGTGAGTGTGAACAGACGCATCGTCTAACGAACATCATAACGAACATACTTGGAACATATTATTATGTAAAAAATAAATAAATCTGTATTGTAGTTAAAAATCAAATTCAGTTCTAATTAAAGAAAATATCTCGTTCTAAAAGATTGTTTCATAATTATGAGAAAGGACAAGTAAGAAGTGTTTTTATACATGCATTTTGCTGTAAGTTTTTCAAAGTTTATAAAAAAAAAAAATCTTTTTAAGGAAGTACTTATATTACAATACACAAATTGTGTTGTAATTTAGGTAATATACGCTGAATCATGTTAAGATAAATAACTATTGCCTACCAACCTAGCTCAAAACCTTTAGAGCCTACATTTTAACACAGGCACATACCACCTAAACCCTTCAACCAATTCTATTACGAACACGCCAAAGGTCCAAAGAAATTTAGCCTAACGACACAGAGATAAAGCAAAATCTCAAAGGACCGGGTTTCCCGATCAAAAGACCTAAAAAAAGTCAAACGTCATGTCGCACGGCAATTAACGGGTCGCTGTGTTTTTCAATCCGATTCAATTTCCGACGACATAAACTGCGTCTGAAAACGTCACGTGTATAGCTAAGCGCGCTTTTAATCGTTGTTCGAGCGTTGCGCTCAAACGTCACACACAGAGCGGTTCTAGCGAGCTGCATTCGAAAGAGTTAGAAACGGGATGTGCTGTGGCAGTTACCTAGATGTTGAGCTAATAGATGGGATTTTTAAGAATAAAATTGCTTCTAAGGGGGTTTAAATATGAAGTAGGTAGTAATTTAATGGAAATGGCGTTTATTTAATTACGAATAAAATAACATAAACTGCGTCTGAAAACGTCACGTGTGTAGCTAAGCGCGCTTTTATTCGTTGTTCGAGCGTTGCGCTCAAACGTTACACACAGAGCGGTTCTAGCGAGCTGCATTCGAAAAGAGTTAGAAACGGGATGACTGTGCTGTGGCAGTTACCTAGATGTTGAGCTAATAGATGAGATTTCTAAAGAAAAAAATTGCTTCAAATGGGATATAATTACGATGTAGTAAATTAAAGGAAGCGGCGGCGCGCGAGAGGCAACGACGAGCCTCTCGCCCCGGACTAAGACCCAGACGAAGACGTCGAGAGTCGCAAGACGACTACTGCGGACGGCGAGCGATGGGTAGCTCGCCGCCCGGCTAGGACCAGGGCCGCGTCGACGGCGCGTTAGTGTTCCACGCGCGCCTATAAGAGAAGTCAGCACGGGAAAAAACGGTTGGGCCCCCCCAATAGGGTCAACGCCTGCCGGGGTTGCGGAATGTTTATAATAGTTACCGTGACCCTGGAACATAAAGGGCAACCGAAGGAACATGAGTGGGTTTTAGTCAGTAAAAGTCGGACACGCCCTCCCGCTGCACTACGCAAAAAAAAATAGTAAATGAATGGGATTGAAGGGCTGATGGAGAAAACATTAGTTTTAATTTCTGTGCCATTTAAAGTAACTACATAGAGGTTGTTATACAAGTCATCTTCATCACTTAAGTATTTTACCAACTATGTTGAGGTTGGCATTCAGAATAATCGAATTCAGCTGATGTTTTTTTATGACGTTACTGCCTACCAGACCTACACAACACGGGCGGCACGATATCCATTGATTAGGCTGGTCAGACTTTCTTGATTCCACCTGTAACGACTATGACGATGTTCTACCTGTAACGACTGTCAAAGTTATTGGAATGACAACTGGAATTGGGATTTATGTGTTTCAAATGCATGGGATGTCAGTTTTGTTTGGCAAGTAACTTATAAAAATCATCTTTCAACAAAAATGTCTTCATTTATGATTGTTTAGTTGAATTTAATCAATTATTATTGTAAAGTAAATCTGTAATCCGTGACACACAATAAATGCGAAATCAACTCTGCCTATCTAAAGAGCTTTTAGGGCTCAACCTCTGAACAGATTTTCATGAAATTTGAAACGGAGTAAGCTTGAGCCTCGAAGCTGCTTTCAATTCCGTAACTTTATCTGCATCCGCCGATAACCTATATTTACACGGGTAAAGATGTGGCTGAATGCCAGTGACCTTACATTTGCAATACATTAGTCAAACTGCATTTTTACTTGTATGTGGTCCTTAAAGTTGCTTACAATCCGTCCTACTAATATTATAAACGTCAAAGTTTGTAGGTGTGGATGCTTGTTACTTTTTACGCAAAAATTACTGAAAGGATTTTGATTAAAATTTCTCTTTCTTATACATCAGAATAAGACATAGACTACAGAACATCACGCTATGACCTACAGGAGCGGAGCAGTAATCAAAAATATAACATATTGCGGGTGAAACCGCGGGGGATTACTAGTATTATAAATGTAAAAGTTTGTACGTGTGTTTGTTAAACTTTCACGCAAAAACAGCCAAACGGATTTTTATACAAGATATTTTTTCCAAAACCGACTTCCCTCGATTTCGGCATGACACCATCATTAGATCCAGGACCTGATGACAATGGGGCCATTTGGAAAGTCTACCTTTTCAAACAAAGAAAGAATTGTTCAAATCGGTTGGTAAACGATGGAGATATGCGCGAACAAACTTAAAAAAAAATACAAACATCCGAATTGAGAACCCCCTCCTTTTTTTAGAAGTCGGTTAAAAACGCTATGACGCACGAGAACAAAATAATAAAGACCTAACTAGTGAAACAGCGGAAAACAACCAGACTGTCAGTCTCTTAAGCCATGCATTTTAAAATGCCATACATTTCTCCTCTCTTATTTCCCCATTCAATTTCTCAACGTATATCTTTCAACAGTCACTTCCGACATTGTTTTGACAAATCGAACCAGTACGAGGTACGTACAAGGAAAATTGGGAAATTCGCTTTTCTTTCAATAAACGGGATAAGGAATAATATTACAGGAAGTTTTTCCTTTATAGATATGTCGACGGAGATCGATTATGTCTTGAGTTTGGTGTCAACGCGATCGATCATCGGCCAAATAGTGCAGGAGGGGATTAATATTGTCCGTAGTGCGTTGATGGTTTCTTTAGTTTTGAGTAGTTTGTGAACTTATTGTGTGAGCTTATTATTGTTTAAATTACCGCCCTTTCGGGACTGAATGACCACCAACTTGTTTACCAACCCTTGGTAAACACTGATTCCCAGATTGGCTCACAATTTTGTTTTTGTTTAAAAAATCTTACATTTGGTGTTATTTTTATTTTATTATTGCGGTTGTAGTCTGTGACCCCACTGAAGGTGACAAATAAACGTTTTTTCTTTCTTTCTTTTCTTTTTACTAAATGCCAAATTTGGGGATGCGTACGATTGTTTTTTTAACTTTTAATAAAAAAGCCTGTTTTGCTTGGTTCTAACTTATGTAATCCTTCAACAAGTAATGTTTTATCTTATTTTTTATTCCTTACATAATTATGAAACGAAGACCTTCGCAATTCTCAAGAAAGGTTTATTAAGCAAACACTTGAATATTATAGTAGAGAAAGTTAAAAAATTTCAAAAATTCGTTACCGTGCTAAGCCGATGTAGGTTGTTAAAATATTAAAAATAAATTGAAAACGAAAGAAATAGAAAAGTCAAGATATAAACCAATTTAAACTATCGTTTTTATGACTGATCCGATAGCTATAAAATTTAAGACTTAAACTGGAATAAAACTAGTCTCAATTGTTTGCACAAGCTCTTGACGGCATCCTGCTGAACAATAACCGCCACTCTAACCGTCATAAAACGGTTTCGGGTTCGAATAAGCATAATCTTTTAACACATTTGTTTTTGAGAACAAATTAAACGCTCACCAAAATAATATTCTTGCGTACCAGGAATAGTAAATGATCACCAAAAAATAGTAAATGATCACCAAATTGTGTTAGGTTAGGTTAGGTTAGAACTGTGACCACACAACGCTCCAGATCTACTAGTAATTCATTTTATTTACCTTAGGCAAATTCAAAATCAGTCTAATTCATAAAAAAATGAAAATAGGTTATTTGTAGAATACTTTATGAAACATAATTATGGTGATCATTTACTATTTTTGTCTGTCAGTGTCATGTCATTATGTACTATATTTGGTGGTAAGTTAAACGTAAGCCTTTGTTTTTCTATATTACATTACTTTTATTTTTACACATCAGTACGGTTTTGTAGGTATTTTAAGAGAACCATAGGCTAGCGTCTTTAGCTGACTAAAGAAACATTCGAAACAAACTCAGACTCTTAACCTTTCGACGACCAAGTGACTCGAATCACGTGTGTACAAAGGTTTAAATTCTAGCGTGATATTATAAAAACTGTATGAAAGAACCGCCTTCAAAACTAAAAACATAAAAATATCTTTAGGTTTTGAGTAATTTCTTTTTTGGTTTTGAAGGTGGTTCTTTATTTTTGGTTTTTAGTGCGAGTTTTTCCTGAAAGCCTACTTTTTTGCAGTGGTTAAATACTAATACCTTTACCTTAATTTAACAAAATACTTTTCTGACAGCCGCATCAAAAGAGGCTCAACGTAACGCACGTTATTGGCGAACAAATATACACACAGGATAAACTGAGAACTTCCTTGTTTTATGTCGGTTGATATCTACATCGTGTTAAGTAAGTCGAGGGACATACTTATGGATGATACATGCTCATATAGTTGTCGAAAACCGTAGTTGAACTATTGCTATAGGGCTCTGAAAGTCTTAATAAAGGACACCCTTATATTGGTCTTAAATTACATTTATTGAACAATTACCTTCAGTCAAAGTAAATTAAAATTTAACCCGTCCACGTCACGTAATACCACTTCTAGTAAATTCTACACCACTGTCAGTATATTGCGAGTCGGGCGGAGAAATGCAAAATGAGTTGCAAGTGACATGCACGTTAGTTACGCTCTATGAGTGCTTCTAAAGAGCATTTTTAGAATTGTAACGTACTGATGAAACGCTGTGTAAGCAAAATAAAATAGGACACGAGTTTTATGAGTTGAAATGTGATGTAGTTTTTATGAATGACAAGCCAGTATGCATTGATATAATCCTATTTATAAAAACTACGTATATTTTTGGTCCTAAAAACCTGATTGTTTAAGACCAAAAATTCTCGTAGTATTATTATATAAATGTGAAAATTTGTATATGTGTGTGTAGTGAGTGACCTGATGCAACCGCTAGCGGTAGGGTGTCCTTTTTTAAGACCTTGAAAGCCTTATTGCGATAATTCAACTACGATTTTCTTTACGTTTATATTGATTTATATTATTAACATTTTTATTAGTCACTAGCTTTAGCCCACGACTTCGTCCGCGTTCCCGGGAGATTTCCGGGATGAAAACTATCCTATGTCCTTTTCCGGATCTCAGACTATATCTGTACCCAATTTCATTCAAATCGGTTCAGTGGCTTAGGCGTGAAGAAGAGACGGACAGACAGACAGACCGACAGAAAGGCAGAGTAACTTTCGCATTTATAATATTAGTATGGATTATGTGAGCATATATTATCGAGTCCGTAAATAAGTCCCTCCACTTAACACGGTGTACTGCATAATGTTACAAAACTCAAGTGTCAAATAAATTAACGTTAGTTCACCTCCTCGGGGCTCTAAAACATGTATCGTGTACCAATGTAATCACATTTCCCACCTCGGAGCAACGAACACTGTTTTCTTTTACATAACAAAGAAAAATACCTCTATTTCAGTAACACGGTACAACAGAAATCCCTTTTGTTTCGCTCCAACGCGCGCTTGTGGACGGAAAACAATTTAAAATTGTCTTATTTTTAAAAGTTTACAAATGTTATCTATGGTATGGGGCGTGAACACGGGCGTGTATGAAGGTTTGTGGTGAGTTTGAAGGATTTATTTTGTTAGATTCATTAATTTATTGTTGCTGTGGGTTTATTTTTGGATGGCTAACAGGTTGACCTGATGTTAAGTGGTTACCGTCGACTTACAACATCTGTAATATGAAAGGTTTCGTTGCATTGCCATCCCTGAGACTTATATGATATGTCACACTCTTCTATGTTCTCACTTGCAAATGCAAGTTATTACATCAAAACTCATACCTTTGAACCTTCGAACACACGTGGTTCGAGACACAATAGAAAGACAATAGCAGACCGACAGCCGGCTGTTTATTTTTAACCGACTTTAAAAAGGAGGAGGTTCTCAATTCGTTTGTATGTTTGTTACGCGATATCTCCATCAATTGTAAACAAATTTTAATGGTTCTTTTTTTGTTTGAAAAGTCATGATTCAGAGGTGAACCCATATAAATTTTGAGGCGATCGGTTCTGTGCTTCTCGATAAATTCATCAAGAACAAAAAAAGTCAACGAAATAAACATTGACGATAATTATGTGCGTTACTTGAAGTTTTTTTTTTGTTTTATAAGATTGTAAGTAGTTTTATTTTGAAAAAAAATAACTTTGAAAAATACTGTAATATACAGATATTGGGACTCGACACTAAAAAGTAAAAAACTTTTTCCAAAAAAATAATAACCGTCTTTCCGTCTCTATGCAGAGGCTGCTTAGAGGCAGAAGAAACGCCACAACACGTCCTCATGGAATGTAACAGTGTGGCCGAACAACGGGCAAAACTACTCCAACATCCCTGGTCACTTCCAGAAATCTTTGGCAGACTGAAAAGTCTTCTACGATTCTGGGAAAGTGTGGGATGGTTAGAATAGGCGACAAGCCACACACGCACAATGACCCAATTATGAGGCTAAGTGCGGACAAGCCCAGCGAAACTAAAACTAAAACTAAACTAACCGTCTTTGCGTTTGCGATAACCGATATTATACTCGCTCTCAAACGAAATAACAAGTACCTAACTCAAATAAAACACACTCAAAACACACCCAAACAAACCCAAAAGAAAAACTTAATTACGCAAAAAGCGAAAATACGCCAGATTCATTTCAAAAAGGGGCTCCCCTTTTCAAACATTATTAGAAATGTCTTCATATGCAGGCAATACGAGATTTCCGTCGAAAAAGGGTTTTTATTTCAGACAGCTATTCGCTAGGGAGCTCTTCGTCACGTAAGGGTGTCGTACGATACGCGTACGTGCCAAAAACGCGACCGCCCCTAATGCGTCTATTCGGCCGAACATCCTAGTTAGGGAATTTGACTGATAACGCATCACGTGTGGGTGTGGATGATATATCGTCGCATTGGCTTTTGTTTCAACGTGGTACTTGATATTGCGAGCTTATGAGTACCTGTAGGAGAAAGGGTTTATAGGGTGACTGTAATTAGTGAACGATACTTAAACAAGCAATTATGCGCATGATAACAATCAATTTTTAGTATGGGAACAAAGCAAAAACCACGAAAAAAATATCAGCTGTTCAATACATTAGGCAAACGTATATGTACTGAAAGCTGATTTTTTTTCGCGATTTTAGGTATGTTCCTATAGTAAAAGTTGTTGCTTATCATGTGCACAATCTCGTGTTAAAGTATCGTATACTAATAACAGTCACCCTATATAGCACTTGAAGATTAATTGACGTGAGTCTTTGCGTTTGTGTTTCAATTGCTAGGGCTCTGTATTCGGGGGTTCCAACATGATCCTGTTACAAATATTTGCTGTTTGTTTGTCTGTCCATCCGTTTGACCTATCAGCGGGCTGTCTAAATGTGATTTATTCTCGACTACTGAACTGAACATTCGAAATTCCGTACATCTGTATAATGAACATTCAAAGTTAGACACATCGAAATTCCGTACTTTGTAACTCACTAAATTCACAGTCATTAATTTTATTAATACCTTACATCGACATTACAAACTTCGGTATTCCGTTATACAGTCATGCTCAACACACAAAGTTTGATCTTCTGCTTAGTATTCAAAGTCACTAACCACTACACCAGTCAAGATAGTGTTTGAATCGTGTGGCTGTTAAAAAGAGTTAATTAACTGCCCAAAAACAAAATCCTCTTGGACTTGCTGAAGAACACCGTGGGGCTCTCCATGGTATGTTTAAGCCATACCTTGGAGTACTTGGCCAAATTGCAAGGCGGAATTCCAGCATCCTGAAAGAGCTGCGGATCACAGATAAAAGTTCTAGGACGAATAACTATCAAACAAATTACTGAACCCCACTGTATACTCTATAAAAGGTGAAAAGAGATGAAGAATTCTAATAAAAAATCATAAAATCATATTTATTTTGTAAATAGGTTATATCATAACACTTTTACACGTCAAATTTTGTTTTTTTATTTTATTTTAAGCGAACGATGGGGCCGGTGTTTCGTAGCTGGACTGCTCTGAGAAGAAACATCCGAAACAAACTCAGAGGTCAAAGTCTCTTTTAAAGTCCATACAATCGTATTGGTCAAAAATGTGCGAGAACCATGGAGGTTAATGTCTGAGGCACTCTCTTGATAAGAGAAGGACACAGATTTGAGTGGACCTGTCCAGACAGTGCAAGCATTTGTCAGTAATCGTTTAGCTCAACTAAAAACTAAGGAGCCCAACGTCTTGACGAACAGTACCAAAGTAAGGACATTTGGGTAGGCCGCATTAAATACTCAAACCGTCAGACCGAATATATTAAAAAAGAAAAAAAACAAAGAAAAAAACCAACGACCTCCATAGTCCAAAATAAAGGAGAAACCTATGGCGAGCGGTAGTGAAACCTTATAAATGAAGAATCGACAAATTGTCTCACTGGAGGATAATGACCTCTTAATTTCTTGCTTAGGTTTCCTCCTAAAACTTTCCTTTGAATTTGTGTTATGAATTCTTACTAACAATCGAAAGTTTGTATGTACGGGTGTTTGTTACTCTTTTACTCAAAAACTACTTAATGGATTTTGATAAAACTTCACAGTGCTATATTTTATACATCAGAATGACGTAAAGGCTAAATAACATCACACTATGGGCCACGAGAGCGGAGCAGTAACCACAGACCTAACATTTTTTTGGTACTGGTTTCTCTATTATGATCTATCCTAGAAAATATACGGTGTTCCTGGTTAGGACTCTATCTCAACCATCACTGACAACCCGTGTTCATGTTGGTCCTATTAGTCAATCTTTGATAGTCAGAAGCCAATGATCTGACATCAATCAGTCTTATCAAGTCGTGTTAGTCAGTACCTGGGTTGTTAAGGTCTGATAGACAGTTGCTCCATCTAAAACGTAGATTTTCAGCTGCGTTGGCATAGAAGTCAACCCTAATAAAGGAAACAAATAATAAAATATAATCCAACCAAGACTGCAAAGCCGGATGTCGTGGGTCCGATTCCCGTCCAGGAAAAACTAAGTGTGATGTAAAAGATTCTTTGTTCTACGCCTGGATGTGAATTACCTATGATATTTATGAATTAATAAAATATTTTATGTGTAAGCAAAATTAAGTGTACTGATTGTCTGGTTACCAAAGTACAAGCTCTGCTTAGTTTGGATTCAGATGGCCGTGTGTGAGTTGTCCCAGGAACATTTATTTTATTTATCACTAACAAAAACTGTCGCATATTACAATCAACAGCAAACTGTCTACAACTCTTCAATGCTTATAACTTTATCACACATTACGACAGACAGATTTCAACTCTATAGAAAATAACACTGGGAATCCTGCCTTTTTTGCTCCGTACACTTGTACGTAATAGAAGGGGAGTAGCGAAGCAAAACTATGTTTACGGACGAGTGCAGGCTGTATGATGAATACATAAAACGAGAAGAATACTACCGGTCCTTTGCAGGATTATTTTACGCATTTCAGATCACTGGGATCAAGTAGTTCTACTTTATCCCAGCGATCTGACTTCTAAGTCAGAGGTAGTTGATGTTTTATTGGATGCTGTACTTGAGTCTATATATTAAGGGGTGATTTTTAAACCATTAGTTAACTTCTTTCTGAGAAATAAATATGACGGTTTGACATATTTTCTATACAAAAGCTGTCAAAACGTCAAACATATTCTTCAGATAAAAGTTATCCGATGATAAAAAAATCGGCCCTTAGTGTTTAAAATTTCGAACACACGTGGTTCAAGACAATAAAAGACAATAGCAGTGCGACAGCCGGCTGTCGCTTGGTCGTTGAAAGTTTAATGTTATTAAGGGGTTTTATAGCGATGTGTACTACCGAATAGAAATAATTATTAAATATACAATTAGACACAGACTGAACAATCATGTGTATCACACAAATATTTGATATGATAAACCCACGAGCCCGCTTTAAGTTAAGGTCACTAACTACTAACTGAAATAACAGTTATTTCAGTAATTAAATAAAAAAAATTGAAATCGTAAAAGAATACAGTGTTTATTTATTAATTTATATAAATGAGATAGCCTAATCGCTTGAACTTCAAGACACAATCTCCAAAGAACCGTCTCAATAAACTTTAATTAGTCAAAGCGCTAAAACGTACACAATCCACAAATACAAAAAGCCACATCAAAGATAATGAAAATTGACATCAATTAACTCCACTTCATTCGAAGAAGAGTGTTTATAATTTGTTTAATAGTTCGCCACAAAATAACAGTGAAACACGATCGCATCTGGTAATTATGATAAATTAGACCCCAAGAGAATGCTCCCTCACCCCCCCCCCCCCCCTCTCGTACCGATAACGTCAATTAGTAATTAATCAACTTCATTAAACTTCCATTTTACGTCGAGGTTAGGTTACATTTTACTGGTATAAAATATAAATAAAATTGTTGTAATTGACTCAATTGTGGAGCACTTTGTAACTCTAGTACCTAGATATTTTTGAGAAGCAGCTCGTTGGTAAAGTACTACACCATAATAATGGAGTGTAGCCATTAATCTGGCGATGTATAGTCACTAGTCGATATGCATTTAAGCGGAAGTTGAGGATCTATTTTCATAACAAATGAGCAGAGTTTTTTCACCATTTTCTTCCTTGTATATTTATATATTATATATTTACTTATATATATATATTATTTATTAAGTATATATATCTCTTCGATTTTGTATTTATATGTGTATATGTATTAAACTTATATTGTGTTAGTTTTAAGACTACCCACTTAATTATGTGTTTTAATTATTTTTTTTGTTTGTTTTTCTGTAAGTTTGTGACCTTTTATTGTTATTAATAACGCACCTGCCTTATATCTCATCAACTCTGGGTTGACTGGTAGAGAATGCTTCTGAATGAATTGAATGAATTTCTTATATTTAAAATATCAGTCTAAATTAAAGTATTGCTTAGGTAGCGATTGCTTCTCAAATCAAGTGAATATTTTGGGACAAATTACTTGTTGTCTACACAGTCCACGCATATCGTTTTTGAACATCCAAGACAAAATATAGGCTTGCGGCATTCGATGCAATTGTACTTAGTACGTCTTTTGAGTCTTGATGGGCAGATTTTGCATGTTTTTCGCGTTGCTTCTGTACTTTCAGAGGGTATTGTTTCAGGTTCTGGAGGCTTATTTGGACTACTCGTGCGAATCTATTATTGTATACGCTGCGTTTCAGGTGCGGCAAAACTAAACTGTAAGCAAGGTTCTGAAGAAATTGTGCTCTAGGAATATCAGGAACAGCAGTGCAGGTCTTGTGCAGAGCATAGCCGTTGACTCCACTCAAATCCAAGACTCTGAAAAAAAATTACGAAAGAGAGAAATAATGAGGTGACGTCTTATAGACACTTAGAAAGATACACACTAATAATGATCTGACGTCTAATAACTCGCAACATTAATACTGACCTTACGTCTGAGAGACACTGCGCAGCTCTACAGCCGGACGTGTTGTTGCGCCGCCAGCGAGGCATCGACAGAATGATCGACGTGTCCAATCCCGAAGCTACAGGGAAGGGCGCGGGTGTATCTTTAAACACTTTGAAATACGGCTTATATTTGTGAACTCACCGTCTATGAGACACCCACGTCAGTAGTTAAAGGTTAAATATATAAATAAATAAATAAATAAGATGCATGTATGTATTAAATATGAAAACTTTCATCTTTAATCAATCTTTCTATAAAATAACCGCATCAATATCCGTGCCGTAGTTTTAAAGATATAAGCATACATAGGAATAGACAGCGGAAAACGACTTTGTTTTATACTATGTCTCCGTAATGACAACGCATCTGCGTGGCCTGGTATTGCAGATGCCTAGACGATGACACATCAACAATGTTCCCCATTCCCCCACAATTAAAACAAAAAAAAACTTAATCATTGTCCACTGCATGCCTAAAGGTCATAGCTCATTTCAGCCACTCGGCAGCCACTCCGCACCGACTCGCCTCCTGCGGCTAGTATTCTTCATATGGACTTGTATGGACATGCGCTCACTATATCAACTACGTAGCGTCACCGGATCGCCTCCGTTATAAGGCGAGTCGGTGCGGAGTGGGAGCCGGGTGGCTCTAATGAGCTATGACCTTAACAGCGCACAGTGATAATTATTACACCGTGGTAATTTTCAAATGACATGGCTATCTATTTAATTACAGTTTTGACCAACGAGCTAAACTCCATAATAGCTCAATGATTCAAAACTAGGCAAAAATTATGTATAGTATTCAATTCATGTATTTTCTACGGTAAGCACAAGTACAGAATATAATACTGCTATTTCGGAAGTTGGTGGCAACTACATGAAACAATAGCATAGCAACCGACTTGAAAAACAAAAACCGTAATTTATGCGGTTTTTTGTTTTTTTTTGGTGTTACAGCTGAAACAGAAATACATCTGCCGTGAAAATGTCAACTATTTAACTGTCATGGATCATGATTACAGAGAGATAGCCAGACAGACCTACAGACAGCACAGTCTTAGTAATAGTATCGTTTTGCTTTTTGGGACCCTAAAATCAGATTTACTATTCCCGTAAAAATTTAAGCTAAACCTCTAGTTTCACAAAGAAGAAGAGATGAGATCACGGTAATACATTTTCAAGAGCAGCTAAAGCTGCTGTGATTCATTGACTGCGAATTATACAACCAATCACGGCTCACGCTTGAATTTTCAGATAAATTTTGCATCAATGTTTGTAAAATAAACCTAAGTTACTATACTGACCAAAAATTAGAGAAACGGGGCCTTACATAAACTCGTAATGTAACTAATACAATTCGAAAACCTAATGCCTGTAAACTCAGATAAGTCTTTTGCCTGTAGAAGATATCGTTACCTCTATGGCATACTTGTGAATCTGCTTTTTCTCGAAATAGGTTTTTAGTTTAACGTAACCCTACATACACAATATCGTAAAGTACCAACTCTGTGACTACAATAATCTATGAGATATCAAAGCCGCATATTCAATACCCTGAACATTACTTGTCAGTTCACAATGGACAAATAAACTAAAAAACAAATCGTCGCATCAAACAGTAGGTTCACATGTTTGCCACAGAGGTGTCGATGTGTACATACTTTCTAAAAACTTGTGTTTACAATCAAACTAGCCATTTTTATCCTGAACAAATCCTTCACGAGAACCGCAAAGCAGTCACTGCAAAGCTCGCTCCATATTTTCCTTCTACGGCAAACAATTTAGAGGAGCATAATTTTTATAATTTCAACCATGTTGTGACATTTCTGTACAACAATATCCCGCTTAGTCCGCGGATTTTATACTCAGCTAAATTTATGCCACGTCACAGTATATATACTCTTGAATATTCATATTATTCATATCATGCTGTTGTAGGTACCCGCTGCGTAGGCGAGAATGTTTAATACGTACATGCATAGGTATTTGTTTATGAAGTCGTACGAGGCTTGGAGAAGAATTAACGGATGGAAATGGAATTCAGAGGTACACGAAGGAGGTTAATTTGAAGTATTTAAAGTACTGTGTTATTTGAGAGCTGTTTTAAGGTATGCTACACCGGTGTGTGGAAGACTATTGTGAATCAGCTGTGACAGATTGGTGAACAACCGCAGGACTTTTCTGTGAGAACTTCTTCTTCTTAATCATGCACTCTTGACAGAGTGGTCGTGATCGTGGAAAGTCCTGAGTAGCTGCCCTTGCGATTTCTCTCCACTTTTTTCTATTAGTGGCGTTCCTCGCGCACTCCACGATTGAGCTGGATGTCACTGTTTTTATAGCATCCGTCCATCTGGTTGGTGACCGACCACGAGGACGCTGCCCCTCTATTCTCCCTTGCACCACTAATTGCTCCATTGAGTCTTCGTTGCGGATAATGTGGCCAAATATTGTGAGTGTTCTTATTTGCACAATCGAAGAAAGTCTTTGTTTGATACGAAGCTCTTTTAGTATGGATACATTGGTGCGGTGCGCAGTCCAGCTTATTCTCAGCAGTCTCTTCCAGCACCACAACAGAACATCTGGGAGAACATTAAAGGGGAATTTAGATGGACGCCGTCTAAGGTGAGTTGTCATCTAACTTCACTTCATGCTCATCATCATATTCCTACTGTCGTTTTAGTTTTTATTTCTTATCGCATAAAACGTTGCAGACACAACCACATTTACTTTACACAATATGGTTTGGTTTACTTTAGAAAACTAACGCCTTATGCATGCTTTAAACTCTGGTTTGCAAATAAATAAAATCTCGTGAAATGCTAAATATACCTAATTATGTAAATATCTGTAATAGCACTCCATTCTTTCAGATTTATGGCAACTCTCAACCAGCTATTAACAGTCAACTTGCTGACATTGTCACCCCATTTGGATTGACGACATGATTATGGTCGCCAAAAACCACAAGCTTGAAGAACACAGATAACGCACGGGACAAATATATTATGTACCAACGACGTATTTACCAATTCATTACATTAAACAACAAAATAAACTTTTTAAATGCTTAAAAAGTTTGGGAACAAATTAAACGCTCACCAAAATAATATTCTTGCGTACCAAAAATAGTAAATGAACACCAAAAAATAGTAGGTAAATGATCACCAAATTGTGTTAGGTTTGGTTAGGTTAGAACTGTGACCACGGAGCGCGCCAGATCTACTAGTGATTCATTTTATTTACCTTAGTCAAAATCAGTCTAATTCATATAAAAACGAAAATCGGATATTTCTAGAAAACTTTATGAAATATAATTTGGTGATCATTTACTATTTTTTGGTGACCATTTACTATTTTTGTCTGTCAGTGTCATGTCATTATGTTACTACTAGCTTTTGCCCGCGGCTTCGCTCGCGTTAAAAAGAGACAAAAAGTAGCCTATGTTACTCTCCATTCTTTCAACTATCTCCACTTAAAAAATCACGTCAATTCATCGCTCCGTTTTGCCGTGAAAGAAAGACAAACATACAGACAGACAGACAGACAGACACACTTTTCCATTTATAATATTAGTATGGATGGATATTTGGTGAGTCTAATAACACCCAGACGCCTAAATATGTTTTACTTTCTACGCCATTTTTATTTTTGCTACAAATATAGAACGCAAATTGGCAGACACACTTGTTCACGTCGACAATACAATTTGTTCTCTATCATTATAATAAATAACTGGGCTAGAAATATAATATCATAGTTATTCTATTTGGTGCTCAATATTGTTACATTATTGTGACATTATTGTTTCCTCGTTGTTACATTATTAATGATACGATAGATAAGAATATTTTTTTCTAGATAATCACGTCGTATTGTCTACAAAATTAAATGTTTGTTTTATTTATACATCCTTAATCGTCCGCTAAAATAAAAAACCGGCCAAGTGCGAGCTGGACTCGCGCAACGAGGGTTCCGTTAATTTGTTTTTTTTTTTAGCGAAATAACTACAATATTACGGTAATTGCAGTTTTTTCTTTACTTGTGCTACATGACATTGCTTCTTGCTAAATTTCATGATTATTGGTCAATGGGAAGTACGGTGAGCTACACATCAAGCTGCCTTCTTCATAAGCTGACTTCTAATTGTACGAAAAACATACAAAATGCGAGGTCAGCTAAAACTGGTTTTGTATAGCTTGATGTGTAGCCGTGTGTACCCTATCTATAGGTTTTAATTTCCTTGCAAATGTCTAAATATGCAATGTAAACCGCCGTATCTTTTTATTGCATTGATTTAGAAACTTGATTTTTTCACTGCTTTGAGAGCAAAGCAGTGAAAAAATCAAGTTTCTATATTATTATATTATATAGCAGGCTTGCAGCTTAATATCTCGACGAATTTCTGAGAAAAAGGGTCTTGACAGACGGACGAACAGACGGACGGACGGTTGTGAACTTACTACAAATTTACGGCTTTCGGAGTTTTTCCATTACTTGTGCTATATGATCTTGCTTCTTGCCAAATTTCATGATTCTCGGTCAATAGTAAGTACCCTTTAGGTTTTGAGTTTTGATTCCCTTGCAAATGTCTAAATATGCAATATAAACCGCCGTATCTTTTTATTGCGTTGATTTAGAAACTTGATTTTTTCACTGCATTGAGAGATAGCAGACTTGAGTATGTGATATAAATTTCAGCTTAATATCTCGACGCGTTTCTGAGGAAAAGGGTCTTGACAGACGGACAAACAGATGGACGGATGGTTGTGAACTAACTACAAATTTACATTTTTCGGAGTTTTTCCTTTACTGGCGCTACATGACCTTGCTTCCTGCCAAATTTTATGATTCTTGGTCAATAGGAAGTACCCTATAGGTTTTGAGTTTTGATTCCCTTGCAAATGTCTAAATATGCAATATAAACCACCGTATCTTTTTATTGCGTTGATTTAGAAACTTGATTTTTTCACTGCTTTGAGAGATAGCAAACCTGAGTGTGTGATATTAATTTCAGCTTAATATCTTGACGCGTTTTTGGGAAAAAGGGTCTTGACAGACGGACGACCAAACGGACGGACGGATGTGAAGTAACTTCAAATTTACGGTTTTCGGAGTTTTTCCTTAACTTGTGCTACATGATCTTGCTTCTTGCCAAATTTCATGATTCTCGGTTAATGGGAAGTACCCTAAGCTATAGGTTTTGAGTTTTGATTCCCTTGCAAATGTCTAAATATGCAATATAAACCGCCGTATCTTTTTATTGCGTTGATTTAGAAACTTGATTTTTTCACTGCTTTGAGAAATAGCAGACGTGAGTGTGTGATATTAATTTCAGCTTGATATCTCGACGCGTTTCCGAGAAAAAGGGTCTTGACAGACAGACGAACGGACAGACGGACGGATGTGAACTAACTACAAATTTACGGTTTTTGAAGTTTTTCCTTTTTTTGTGCTACATGACCTTGCTTCTTGCCAAATTTCATGATTCTTGGTCAATGGGAAGTACCCTGTAGGTTTTGATTTCCTTGCAAATGTCTAAATATGCAATATAAACAGCCGTATCTTTTTATTGCGTTGATTTGGAAACTTGACTTTCTCAATGATTTGAGAGATAGCAGACCTGAGTATGTGATATAAATTTCAGCTTGATATCTCAACGCGTTTCTGAGGAAAAGGGTCTTGACAGACGGACGGACGGACGGACAGACGGACAACAAAGTGATCCTATAAGGGTTCCGTTTTTACCTTTTGAGGTACGGAACCCTAAAAAACCTGCCAAGTACGACTTGGACTCGCGGACCCGGTTCCGTACTAAATAAATCACGTTTTTTTTTGTATGAGGCCTCCTTTAATATTTTTTTTTCTGATTTGTTGTTAAAGCGAAAATATAAATACATAAATATGTGAAAAAATCAACTCTCTTACTAGCACGGTTCATGAGATACAGTTTAGTGACAGAGACGAACCGACAGACAGCGAAGTCACAGTAATAGGGTTCCATTTTACTCTTTAGGTACATAACCCTAAAAAATTGTAAATAATAAAAATATAATAATGAGTATAGCGACCCGCTCCAACTTCGCACGAGAGTTAAAAATCTTTAGAAATCCCGACTTTTCTGGCATGTATTATACATTTGTAAACCTTTCTCTTTTATCTTTTAAAAAACCGTATCAAATTCCGGTGCGTAAGAAACAAAATTGGTTGGTTCTTTATGATAACAATAAGTATACATTTTTTAGTTTTTTTCGGAAAAGTAGTGATAAGAGTAATTAAAAAACGTGAAAGTAAAAAAAAAAAGGTTTCCTCACAATATTTTCTTTCACCAATGTCAATAAAGTTATCACATTGATAAAACTTTTAATTAACTTATTTTACGAAACTGCAACAACCACTGGAATCCATTCATTAGCAGTATAACGATAAAATGAGAAACAACAAAAATATATAATAAAATTCATTACTCGTTAATTGCGTCATCACTAAAGTTGCTATCGGCCAAAATAATTGGGTCAGTATAAATTCCCTCATCATACTCGTAATTAACAATTATTAAATACGGTGACGATACCTTTTTTTTGAGGTTTGCATAAATTATAGACTGTGGTAACGATGTTTGTTTTGTTATTATTCTTATATAATAAAATAATATATATTATATGGATGTAAACTTCAGATATTTCAGCAATTATTATTATTCTTGTTCACCTAGTTGATGTCGATTTTTTACCATTTTTTACCCCTCTAGTGTTGGAATTTCTTAACATCCTTTGGCAGTGAATATTTACTCTTTATAAAGAACATACCCTCCAAGTTGTATGTCTCTAGGACCAGCGGTTTGGGTTCTGCGTGGTTATATTACCGAGTCAGTCAGTTTTTTTTTTTTTTTTTTTTGGTGAGTGGGAAATCATCCAATGACTGCTCCCGTCCTGGGTGCGACGGGAGGGCGTGTCAGACTCTTACTGACTAAAACCCACTCATGTTCCTTCGATTGACCTTTATGTTCCAGGGTCACGGTAACCACTATAAACATTCCGCAACCCCGGCAGGCGTTGGCCCTGTTGGGCCCCTTCCTGTGCTGACTCCTTCTCTTTGAGGCGCGCGTGGAACAAAACGCGCCGTCTACGCGGTCCTGGTCCTAGCCGGGCGGCGAGCTACCCATAGCTCGCCATCCGCAGAACCGCGCCTACGGTGGCCGGTAGTCGTCTTGCGACTCTCGACGTCTTCATTTTTTGATTCCAGAATTAAATGAGACTCTAAAAGCGAGGGGTTGCCGAAAAAAGCACTCTGCAACTCGTGACCGCTTAAGTTCAATTAGTAAATTTATTCTTCTGATTTGTTTTTGCACTTTTGCTTTAATGCACTTTACATGGACACATTGGTTTTACATCAGACTCACCACAACATCCATTCTGTACATGACGACACTATGGAATGATAAGAGGCAATATTATCGACGGTTAAAAGGCAAAAGGGGTCAAGCACCACAGATCATATTGTTCAGGAGAATAAAAAGAAAGTTTAAAAAATATATATCTTTTTATTGCTTTATTGAATCACATCACAATCTTCAGAAAAGATTACTAAAATACAATGTTCTTTAATAATTTTACATCAAAATAAGCCTGAGATCAATAGTTTCAAAGATAGATGTCGTTTGACCCCAGGTTTTTACCGTGTTTATCGCATTTGCGAGGGGTCAAGTAACAATATTTAATGTTGGAATATTTAGATTTTGGCCTAAGCTTCATGTTAATAAAGTAATATTTTATTTTATTTGGCACAACAGATCATAGAACTAATTCCGATTTTGGCTTAAGCTACCATAATCTTAATAAGTATTATTTTATATTTGGCACAGCAGGTAGGTAATAGAACTATGAATTATGTATTAAACTAAAACAATTCAAGGAACAAAACTGAGATCCAAAAAACAGCAGTTACCTAACTGTTAGTACATACAACAGCATGTTATCACATTATTTGAGTAATTCATCATTCTGACTCGCTTCGTAATTTTGTTCTTTATCCTGCAAGCCAAATAAATCCATTATCATAGCGTAACAAACAAAATTGTAGAACATTGACCCTATAACCAGTATAATTTAAAAAGTACCATTTAAAAGCAAGCTTCTGTAGTGCCAACTATTTTTTTAACGCAAATGTTTTATGACCGACTTTGGAAATAGTATCTGAATATAAATTACAGCTTAGAACGCCTCTAGAAAATCCCTTTTTCTATTCGTTAAACCGTATGAAAATCAAGACAGTAGTTTCTGAGATTAGCCCGAAAAAGCATAAACTCAGCACAGCGAAATTAGATCTATCGAGTTAGTGAAAGTCAAAATAGAATGTGCAGGTCAAGCTAATTAACATACACACATAGCATCAAGACTTTTTTCCTGAAAGGGTAGGCAGAGGCGTAACACACACCCACATTTCATAAGCAAATTAAAAGATATTTATATATATAGATTATCTTAATAAGTATTATTTTATATACAAATATAAAATAATACTTATTAAGATTATGGTAGCTTAAGCCAAAATCTGAATTAGTTCTATGATCTGTTGTGCCAAATAAAATAAAATATTACTTTATTAACATGAAGCTTAGGCCAAAATCTAAATATTCCAACATTCAAACTGGCGAAGGCCGGAGCTGCCCTCAAGCGGCTCCTGCCCAATCTCGGTGGCCCAAACGCCTCCTGCCGGAGGCTCTACACGGGGATCGTGCGGTCCATGGCCCTCTACGGGGCTCCGGTGTGGGCGCACATTCTAGCCGCGGCTCCGGCCCGGCTTCTGAGGGCGTCCCAGAGGGTCATGGCCATTCGCATGGTGCGGGGATACCGCACGGTCTCCTGTGAGGCGGCATGCCTCCTTGCCGGCGTCCCGCCGTGGGATCTGGAGGCAACAGTCCTTGCACACACGTACCAGTGGCGCGTGGAAGTGCAACGCCGGGGTGAAGTCCCGCTGCCGCGGGTTATCGCGGCACGGCTAACGGAGCTCCGGCGAGATCTCATGGCGGAGTGGAGACAACGACTGTCGCAATCAGCTACCAAGTGCTGGGCACGCCGTAATAGCGGCAGTAAGACCCCTCTCTGAGGAGTGGCTAGAGAGGCGCCACGGCGCTCTCACGTTTCGCTTGACACAGGTCCTCACCGGACATGGTCAGTTCGGGAGGTTCCTGTGTCGGATTCGGGCGGAAGCGACGCCTGGGTGTCACCACTGCAGTAACGGTCGCCTGGAGGACATGGTCGAGCACACAGTGGAGGTGTGCCGCGCATGGGCGGAGCATCGGCACGTGTCCTCGTAGAGGCGATCGGCGGCGGTGACCTCTCGCGCCCGGCGCTGGTTCAGGCCATGCTTCGGGGCGAGACGGAATGGGATGCCGTCGCCTCCTTCTGCGAAGCAGTTATGCTAGTGAAGGAAGCGGCGGCGCGCGAAGGCAACGACGAGCCTCTCGCCCCGGACTAAGACCCAGGCGAAGACGTCGAGAGTCGCAAGACGACTACCGGCCACCGTAGGCGCGGTTCTGCTGAAGGCGAGCGATGGGTAGCTCGCCGCCCGGCCAGGACCAGGACCGCGTCGACGGCGCGTTAGTGTTCCACGCGCGCCTCAAAGAGAAGGAGTCAGCACAGGAAGGGGCCCAACAGGGCCAACGCCTGCCGGGGTTGCGGAATGTTTATAATGTTACCGTGACCTTGGAACATAAAGGGCAATCGAAGGAACATGAGTGGGTTTTAGTCAGTAAGAGTCTTACACGCCCTCCCGCCGCAACCAGGACGGGAGCAGTCATTGGATGATTTCCCACTCACCAAAAAAAAAAAAAGATATTCCAACATTAAATATTGTTACTTGACCCCTCGCAAATGCGATAAACATGGTAAAAACCTGGGGTCAAACGACATCTATCTTTGAAACTATTGATCTCAGGCTTATTTTGATGTAAAATTATTAAAGAACATTGTATTTTAGTAATCTTTTCTGAAGATTGTGATGTGTTTCAATAAAGCAATAAAAAGATATATATTTTTTAAACTTTCTTTTTATTCTCCTGATCAATATGATCTGTGGTGCTTGACCCCTTTTACCCGTCGACATGTTTTATATAAAATGTTAATCTGTGTTAAAAACTGCAATCGCGTTTCAAACACGCGTGAACTTGCTTTCACGCACACAAAACATACACCCACTTGCAACGGCGCTGGCGCGCGTTCTGAGTGAATCAAATGCAACGTAATGAAAATAAAATTATTTAAGAAAGGGGCCAAGCGCCAATTATGTTTAGTTGACAATCTTTTCTATTGGTGTAAGCGACGTTTTAGTATTTCATTTTCTTATCTATAGTGTTAAGTGAAAAATTATTACTAAACAACTAAAAGGAATATGGATACAAACGACATATTTATTTCTAATATTGTTTTTAAAATTATGCCAAATGACAAGGCGATACAAAAACGTAATATACAAAATGGTCCTTCAACCAAGCAAGGTAAAGTCAGTGTCGCTTGAGCACTTTTGGTAAGTATCGATTTGGCAATTCAGTACAAATAATTCTTTGGTGCAAGTGACTTTTTTTGTTGCTAGAAAAACGATACTATGACCATTCGAAAGAGAAAAAATAGTGGAGTTGGGGTCAATAAAAAAGTTAAGATCGCAAAATGTGGCGCTTGACCCCTTTTGCCTTTTTACCGTCGTTATCATAATTAATTCTATAACTTTTCTAGAGCTTCTCACACAAACAAACTAGGCATAACAATCGCATCCATACAAAAGTTGTATATCATGCATACTCGACATAAACCTTTCAACGACTAAGCGACAGCCGGCTGTCGGGCTGCTTGCCTTTCTATTGTGTCTTAAATCACGTGTTTTGTAATGTTTAATATAAAATCCCGTTAAACAACCGTCGGGCATTAGCATGCTCGGCTGTATGGAGAAAAATACTATAAATGAGAAAGATTGTATGTACGAATGTATGTATGCAAACTCTATCAAGCAAAAAAACCTCCAGCCGGAGGCTCTACACGGGGATCGTGCGGTCCATGGCCCTCTACGGGGCTCCGGTGTGGGCGTCCAATCTAGCCGCGGCTCCGGCCCGGCTTCGGCGGGCGTCCCAGAGGGTCATGGCCATTCGCATGGTGCGGGGATACCGCACGGTCTCCTGTGAGGCGGCATGCCTCCTTGCCGGCGTCCCGCCGTGGGATCTGGAGGCAACAGTCCTTGCACACACGTACCAGTGGCGCGTGGAAGTGCAACGCCGAGGTGAAGTCCCGCTGCCGCGGGTTATCGCGGCACGGCTCACGGAGCTCCGGCGAGATCTCATGGCGGAGTGGAGACAGCGACTGTCGCAACCAAGTGCTGGGCACGCCGTAATAGCGGCGGTAAGACCCCTCTTTGAGGAGTGGCTGGAGAGGCGCCACGGCGCTCTGCGCTCTCACGTTTCGCTTGACACAGGTCCTCACCGAACACGGCGCGGTTCTGTGGGTGGCGAGCGATGGGTAGCTCGCCGCCCGGCTAGGACCAGGACCGCGTCGACGCGCGTTAATGTTTATAATAGTTACCGTGACCCTGGAACATAAAGGGCAATCGAAGGAACATGAGTAGGTTTTAGTCAGTAACAGTCTGACACGCCCTCCCGCCGCACCCAGGACGGGAGCAGTCAGGATGATTTCCCACTCACCGAAAAAAAAAACAAGCAAAAACAACTGAACGATTTTAATAAAACATAGGCCTAAGAACCATCGCTAGATAGCCTCCAATCTAATGACAAAAATCGCGCTTATGACTGTTCACCTGTTTTAAAGCTACTGTATCACAGACACACAGAGAAACAAACAGACACACACAAAGCGATCAAACATAACACCTTTCTTTTTGAGTCGAAAGTTAAAAAGGTGATCTAAAAGAACAAAATAGCACTAACCCAACTAACAATTTAACGTCGTTCAAAAGTTTAGTAAACGTTATCTTAATTCCATTGATCGTCATACCTAAGTCGCACTAACGTTATAATAACGTTTACTAAACGCGAAAATGGCCCCAGTTATACGACCAACATTATCGTTTAATGGACATACAAAAGTCGCAAGATGACTTCGGTACGTCATTCAAAAGTCGTATGAACGTGATGGAATTACCACTTTCGTCGCGCAGAAGTCGCATTATAACTTTACAACGGCTAGTTTGTCGTATTGTAGTCATACAGGTGTTTTTGAATGACTAAAACGTTTTATTTGAGTCAAGGAACAACACCTGTAAGACTTCTCTATTTTTCTTGTTAGTGGCACGCGTTTGGATTTGATTCGAGATTTGAGTGCAAAATAATTACAAGGGAAATAAAAGGTTTATTTAACTTATATTATACATCCCGCTAATAACTGTATCTGTCTCTTATGCCGTTTAGTTCGAGTGGGTATTAAAGTTTTATGATAATATACCTATGTGTATTTATATGAAATTTTCATGCCCCCTCTCAATTTTGTGTTTAAATGATTATATTTTTATAAATAAAATTATATTTATTTCTAAAAATGTAGGACATGTTGCTTTTGTCACACACTTATCTCTTTACGACGTTGTAAAGACATAAAGTCGTATTAAGGTTATTTCAAGACCATGCAATACGCCATGATAGCAGCTAGCTATTAGGCTTCCTCATAAATTTAAAACCCTTTTTATATTGTTCACAGTAAAAGTACAGTGCAGATTTCAAATATTTAAATATTTTTTTTTACTTTCCTTTTGTAAGTTCCACTACGTGTAAGTCTTCTCCACAAATTTTTACCTTCCATTTTTCGTAGCAAATTTAACCAAACGTTCCGTAAATATGGCCGCCTAGACGTTTTAAAGTCAAAACCTGACTTAAATGCGACTACAAGTTTGATTAAAGTCAGGGCATGACAATAAACAGACATCATCAAATGTGTAGGTTATATTTAAGTATCAAATAAACCACCAAGTCATTTAAGAGTCTCCAATTGACCGCTGTAAAACAGGATAGTGATCGTTATATAAACGTCACTGTGAAAACGTCTATACAACTGCTACATTGCATAGATGTTATATAAAGGTTTTTCAAAGACCTAATTTGGTTAGTTCAAAACGCTTAATGGACTATAACGTTAGTACGACTATAGCGTTGTCGTACAAACGTTTTAGCTAAGACTGTAATACAACGTCGTTTAGTTTAGTCTTACCAACGTTGCTAAGACCAGCTTATTTTGACATATTTGTCGCACGACTAAAAAGTTAAATTAAAGACGTCTAAAGGACCTCGTAGTCATCTCACTATCATTATAAGACTGCTATCCAACTTTATGTCGTATAAGTCAAGACTTATATGACGTTTTTGTTTGTTGGGAATGGAGTCTATATACATAAAGGACATATATACATAAAAGGGTACAGGTACCTTTTATCTAAAATAACCTTAAATCTACGATAACCAATGCGAACAAACTTGTAAGAAATAGCTCAAACAAAATTGCCAAATCTTCAAATCTACACTCAAACCAATTCATCATACAGAAAGGAATACAATTACCCATCACTGGCCATATAGAACAAATCTTCGGAATCAATATCCGCCAGCAGCCGAGATATCAAAAAACAAAAATAGACAGTGAGCGCAGTGGTTTTTAATCAAAACTTAAACAATACAAAAAGTGAGCTCAGTCCGGCTCTGACACTTCTCGCAAGTAGGCCGTGTATTGCACATGCTGCCAAATTAATATGCACAGCGTTTCTTGTTGCTTGAATATTAATTTGGGTTAGTGAGTCAGTAAGTTTAAGTAGGCTTTGTAATAAATGTGTAATTTTGGGGAAATTTTAACTAATTCTACATTGATTGTTGCTACTATTTTCCATTTGTTTAGGTATTTAACTAAAGGTAAAGAAAATGTAAAAATGTTTACAAATTCAGAATAAAATATAGAGAGAGTTTAGTTATTAATAAGATTGTAGTAACCTTTGGAGGTCGTTTGTTAGATTTTTTAGATAAAAATTATGTCGAGATTGTTTACTTTTAGTTAAATACCTAAAAAATGGAGTATAAAAATGAATTTTATATATTTTATTTTTATAAACATTTATTGTTGCCGAAATGAAATTAAATACTTATATGGTTTCTTTGTGCTTTGTTGTGTTTTCGTCGCTACATATTTTTTGCCAAAACATTCGACGCGCCTACGCAATTGAACCCTAAACAAACACTATCTTACAGCGAGGATATGTTTAGTACAGCATAACACACCTAAATCAAATTTATACTTTTAGGGATGTTGTACTGAACTTGCTACCTTAACTATGCAAAAAACTACAATTCCTAACACATCAAACAATAGAAGTCAATGTTATTCTTTGAATTTTCCTCTCAAGAATATTGACTGGTACAGCATTTGTGTCAGCAAGTGTACAAAGCCTGCATCGGACGCATTACGTACAATACGGAATGGCACATCTAGCTATGAATGAAAGACAAAAGAAAATCCGCTCGGCTTTGCTTTCAGAGTGTATTGTACCAATATGACGCGATTAATATTGCTTTGAGTACTACTTACCCAGTATGAGAACATCTGATGAACAAAGAACTCAGTAAGGTGGAAAAGTTTGTTGTGTATTACAGTGAAGTAATTCTAATTATGTGTTGTGTTGTAGTAATACTCAAGCTTCACCGTGAGTATTCGTCAAAATCAAGTTACCACAATAATTTTACTCTCTAGTATAAATTCGAATCTATTCTAATATTAAAAACCTGAAGAGTTTGTTTGTCTAGTTAAATTTTCTCAAATCAACTTTGATTATTTACTAGCCGTCGCCCGCGCGGTCTCACCTTCATCTTTGTTAATTATTTCGCACCCGTAGGTCATGTCGTGATGTTATGTAGCTTATCTATAGTGTTTCTCAATAAATGAGCCATCCAATACAATTTACAGAAAAAAGAATCACATTTTTTTAAAGGTTCAACCATCCACCATAATATCAACTTTACAGCTTTATAGTATTAATTTAGAAGTATTTTCTCATCAGATCATTTATTAAGTTATGAAAATCACAATTATATTACCACACAATTACTTACGTGACATTTTTACTCATAAAATAAAACACTCCTCATTAGATTTGGTTCTTTTAAACTTTCAATGACCAAGCGATAGCCGGCTGTCGGGCTGCTATGGTCTTTCTATTGTGTCACGAAACACGTGTGTTTGAAGGTTTAAATAGGTCAAAATGCTCTGTATTCTAATGACCTAATTTAATTACCCCGTAAATTGAGCGTGAAATGAAGGTGTTGTAATATGCACCCTATGTTCTACAGTCGACTTCATAATTTTGATTAGTTTTTAATAAAGTCCGTATGTCAATGTTGTTAGTTTCAAGCGGAGAAGAGATTTTGATGCAGCCCGTGGCTTCTTCCGCGAACAGGTTTAACATCTCGCGCCTATTTTAATCTACGGTTTAAGAAAGTAACAATTCAAGAATAAATAAATAAATATTCTGGGACTACTCACACACGGTAGTTTTTTTAAATATTTTTTTTTTGTAAATTTAAGTATTTGTTGTTATAGCGGCAACGGAAATACATCATTTGTGAATTTCAGCTTTCTAGCTATCACGTTTTTGAAATACAGCCTGGAGACAGACAGACAGACAGCGGAGGCTTAGTAATAGGGTCCCGTTTTACCCTTTGGGTACGGAACCCTACAAACCAATATCTGTCTCCGATGATATCCCTCCTAATAAAGAAAGTAGTTATTTTATGTAAGCCAAAACGCCTTGGCTAACTTTTGAACCACTTTAGAGTTTCGTACGAGCATAATTTATAAAGTAAAATTTTGAGCGGATATCCATGAAGTCAGCCATTTTCTCAAGTGACTATTAAAGTAAAGTAACACTGTATGGGCGATATACGTCAAAAATACTTATGAAATTGCCCCTTTGCGTTAAAACGGCCGGGCTAAAATTAGATATCTAAAAGGGAAAATATTTTTACGTTTAAAACGTATATTTATGTAATGGTCTAAGATCCTGGAGTCGTAAGAGCTAAGTTATCTTAGTGTAGCTGAAATTCGTGATAAAATGGTAGACGTACGTACTAGTTTCATCGGAGGGATGTTTAAACATCAGGTACAAAATATATTTTATTTACTTACGTCAAGATAAACTTTTACAGTTAGGTTAAAAGGGCTTCTAGTTTCTTCATAAGTTCTTAAAAAACAATCACAATTGAATCTCAAGACAATTCAAACAACTGTAATCTCACTAACTTTTAAACTTTCGCGTTTCATTTTAACAAGATAATATTATTAAATCGGGTATTAACGCGAATAATATTTATTTAAATACCTTGGAAGGCTTGACGTTTCGACCTGGTTGCACAGGTCGTGGTCGCAAGCAGACTGAGGATGCGATGTCACAGCTCCCTGCATTCGGGCGATGAATCTTCATCTACCCCCATATTTTTATTTTCCACCATATTAGGCCGTCTACACACTAGGCTGACCGTATCCACAGATGAGTTAACCGACTTTGCAGAAAAGCGAGGTTGCGTTATACGAATCACTGGATTCCACGCCGATGACAGTTTAAAGCCGTCCTCCCGATTGTAATTTTATTGTTTGGATATTTCTTTATTTCAACCGCTTCACGCACAAGTCTTGTATAATAGTGGCGATCAGTGGAGAGAATTTGCGGTCGGTGGAACTTTAATCTCGACTATGATACGATATTCCATTTTGGAGATCAAGTGCTTACACTCCTGTTTCATCATCAGATCGGTTCGGCGTTACCATGTTATAGTATTAACATCAAAATAAGGGTGTTAAAATCATAAATAGTTTTGTCTATTCTAAGATAATAAACATAAGTAATCAATAGTTCAGTCAGTCAATTCTGGCTATATTGCGGCATAGCTTTTTCAACACAGCGACTTGGAACTTGCCGCCATAGAAATAGTTGAATTACATGAAAAATCTTTTTATTGAATATTTTTATTTCTTGTTTGATTGGTTCCTAGGCCAAAAAGTCACATTTCCTTTAAAAACTAAAGAAACTGTAGTTCCCATATATATTAAAGAGCTAAGAAATTCACCACGTTCTACCGTCATAAGTAAAATAAGATTCTGATATATGAGCAAAAATAAAATGGAGCCAAAATACGAGTAATCAATGATACGATCTGGACATAACAAGGCAAATAACTAAGTCGTTCAGTGGACATCTGGTGATATTCGAGGTTATATTGCTTTTTGTCCGAATAAGAGGCTACAAAACCCGTTACGGCTTTTTTATTGCTGTACTTCATAACGTTGTATCGCGTCGTGAGTTCTGTGGATTGTATTTATTAACTTACGTTTGTGTGGATTGTTTTTGTTTTTATTTTTAATCCGTTTGCTGTGTATTGTTTTTGAAGTCGTAAAGGTGGCCATTGACGGTCATTTTACGCGTCAGTTGAACTGACGTACGTCCAAAATTTGATTGTTGGTTGGCCGCCTAAACCATTTGAGTTGGCGCCACAGTTTTACGACTAGACTGACGCGAAAAATGACTGTCAATGGCCACCTTAAGGCTTTTTACTATTGAGTCAAAGGTTTGAAACCATAGAATTTTAGAATAGAATAGAAATAAACGCTATTTCAGGACGGATAGACATATATGTATAAATACTGTAACCTAATACACATACAGTCAAAAGCAATTTATTAATAAACATAAAACTTAAATCTATGTTAATAACATTTCAATATGCCGCGCTAAGTCTTTGTGCACTCCAGTGGCACTTGTCCAGGGAAGCGACGGAACACCAGGTTCTGTGGTCAAAAGCTTTCATCCAACTGTTGGCAGTAAACATGTTGGTACGCCTACCACAAACGCCTTAAAACAAACGTTGCGGCGTGTCCTTAGCAGCTACACTCTCAGAGAGTACTTCAGCTTTTGACGCAAGTACTCGATGTCCTCTGCCTTAGTGTGTCCACCGCGCCTTTAATACACCTATTAAAGGCACGATAGACACAGGGGTGTTCGGTGCTGCGGCACGTAAAATTATAGGTTTTGCAGAAGCTAGACTCAGCGGTTCTTCTGGTATCGTTGTTTGCGCCTCCTCCCTTGCACCACCGTTGTGAAACCGTCGTCTACAGCCCGGTCCGTTGCCTTGTTAGGCATTGATTGAGCGTGTTGAGTTGCTGGGGTGCTCGTAGTCACCACCGAGCCGGATATGTTGTCATGTGTGTTTAAGAAAAGAAATGTTGCTGTATATTGGTAGGCATATACAATCATAATGAGGGTGAGAGAACAGAGTGTAACGTTACCCTGGGTTGTAGAGGCCCAGGGAAACAATCACACAGGTAGGTTCGTCTAGGAAACCAGAACCATAGGGAACTGGAGTCCCAGACGAACAGAAGGTTAGGAAAAGAAAATAAACAGTTATGAAAAGAACAGATATATATTTAAAATTATAATAATGAGAGTACCTGATCACCCTACACTTTGGCCCAAACTCGTAGGATTTAAAATAAATAGGAGAGGATGTTAAAAACCAGGATTCGGAGGTGCTTCACGTCGTCATGAGGCAGGGTAAGCGCCTCGGCAACGGAGGCCGGAGGCCGGAGGCAGAGTAGGCGCCTCGACTACGCTGGCTGGAGGCAGAGCAGGCACCCCGACTACACAGGCCGGAGGCAGAGTAGGCCCCTCGACAGCGGAGGCTGGAGGCAGTTGCCGAGGCCCCTGCTCAGCCTCCGGCCTCCGCCGCCGAGGCCCCTGCTCAGCCTCCGGCGTCTGCTACCGAGGCGACTACTCCGCCTCCGGCATCTGCTGCCAAGGCGCCTACTCTGCCTCCGGCCTGCGTAGTCGGGGCATCTACTCTGCCTCCAGCCTCCGCTGTCGAGGCGTCTACTCTGCCTCCGGCCTGCGTAGTCGGGGCACCTACCCTGCCTCCAGCCTCCGCTGTCGAGGCGCCTACTCCGCCTCCGGCCTCTACTGCCGGGGCGCCTACTCTGCCTCCAGCCTCCGCTGTCGAGGGGCCTACTCTGCCTCCGGCCTGTGTAGTCGGGGTGCCTGCTCTGCCTCCAGCCAGCGTAGTCGAGGCGCCTACTCTGCCTCCGGCCTCCGGCCTCCGTTGCCGAGGCGCTTACCCTGCCTCATGACGACGTGAAGCACCTCCGAATCCTGGTTTTTAACATCCTCTCCTATTTATTTTAAATCCTACGAGTTTGGGCCAAAGTGTAGGGTGATCAGGTACTCTCATTATTATAATTTTAAATATATATCTGTTCTTTTCATAACTGTTTATTTTCTTTTCCTAACCTTCTGTTCGTCTGGGACTCCAGTTCCCTATGGTTCTGGTTTCCTAGACGAACCTACCTGTGTGATTGTTTCCCTGGGCCTCTACAACCCAGGGTAACGTTACAAGAGATTGCATCTATATATTTTATGCACACTAAAGATTCTCTTGTAAAGATCAGTCGTTGTGGCTGAAGTTATGTTTAGAGTACTGTTATGTTTCAAGGGTTATATAAGCCCTTAGTAAGGTTTACAATCAAAATAAACAATATTATTTTAGTTAGACGAGGATCAGATAGATTAGATACGGATAGATTTTAGGATTATACAGATTATGTATGTATATTACAAAATAGCGCACGCTTTTGTGCGCTATTTTGCTCAAAATGCAAATAATTTATTAAATAAAACGATAGCCTAGGCCGTCACTCCGTAAACACTAATATTGTTATGTTGAATTGACCGCAATCCGACATAGAAAGAGATAAAATGATGATACTACAATTATTTTAGAGTACCGACCAAACTAGGTTTATTTAAAACGAATATTTGTGCCTAAATAAGGTTTGTGTTGTAAAAACTGTTGTCAAAAAATCTACTTAAAACATACACATACAATCACACTAGTAAAATCTTACACAAACAAAAACTTACACAAACACCCGTAACTACCAGTGGGCAAAAAAGATGAAAATCAAAACCACGAAACGTATTGTAGCATCCATTCGATCAGCTATACTATCCACGTCACCGTTTAAATTAAACGTGTTGACTATTCGTCCAAACTGTTAGCCCAGAAATTGCCAAATCAATTCCCAAGACACCACACACTGTTCGATTTTTCGACAACCTGAGTCTAAAGTCGTGTTCGGAAAAGCCCGGAAGCCCAACCCAATTACGTTTACAAATATCCCGTAAAACGTGGACACTAACACAGTCCCAATTTGGGCTCCTCAAACACTATATTTCAATAACCTTAAACACACAGCAGGATCAGCAGGATCTCGCATTTCACCTTTGATCCCTACCGCATCGATATTCCAGAATTCTGAATTCTGAATTGCAGATACGGTGTTCGGGATCACAGCAGCAATGTTTATATGAAAACTTTTGATTACGGAACCGGCAGTTATGGAAACGAACTGGACCGATATTTTGTCATCTCACACTCTGAGGCGAACCCTAATAATATATAGCGAACCCCTTTTTATTGGAAATCAAAAGTTTCCGCGTCGACGCATTTTGATGACAAAAAATTTTCTACGGTTTTCTAAAACGTAATCGGTATTTATTTCGTTTTTCCTTTAAGGTGTTGTTTTTATATTTGTTGTTGTTGCGGATTTAAATTGTGTTTTTTGCTTTGTTTGCAAGGCACGAAAGAATAAAACGATGGAACAGAACTTGACTCTTGTAAATATTCTAAAAGACTTTATTGAGAGATAAAGAGACGTTGACCTAAAGCCTACTGCCTACAGTCTTTTTTCAATTCGATCCATAAAGATTAGCGAATTCAAACAAAAGAACTCCAAACAAACATATCAGTTCTATAATATTAGTATAGATTTAGACGTACCTATGCCACATTGGAGGAAAAATTCCAAAACATTAAAAACCACATCACATTTCCAACACCCGCCTCAGTCTAAACTCATCTCTCCTTCGAACACAACTTAACCCTTCAAATTCTTCCCAACCAACGCCACATTAGAAGAACAATTATTTAACCAAACGGTTTAACATCGTATATTACACAACATAGTTGTATACAGCCGACTTTGTGTTTAATGGATGGAAAATGGATATCGCGAGTATCTCTGACTTCATCACGTGACCTCAGAAGTATCGTTAAGACTTGTGTTTGAGTATGAAAGTGATGTAGAGCGAGACTTTTCTGATGTTGCCTTCAAGTGATCAGGATATTTGACTCATTCCCAAAATTCACCCTAAAAAATCTCCCCTATGAGGACAAATGGGAATCGAAATAAAGTTGACCCCGAACATCCCCTTTAAAAAAAACTTATTCCCAAAATCCACCCTGAAAAATGGGTCCCCCAGAGGGGAAAATATTCTCCTGGTTCGGTTATAACAAGCAAAATTTCTACAGTCATACTGAAGAACTAGTTGATTATTGCAAAACTAGATTTAAAAAAGTATCGTCTAAAACACCATTCTTTAAATATTAATAAAGTTAGAGTACCGAGCAAATTTCAGCGACTAAGACACGTACTAACATAGGAAATTCGTAAGTCAAAAATTTTTTCTAGCAATTCGTCGGCCAACCGTTTTTTGGGGCAAATATTTGCAATGAAAAGTCCTCTTAGGCGAACGTTCATTGGGCAAAAGAAGCGGTACTCTGTCAAACTATCTTAAAGCAAATAAACACCCTTCCTTGATACTAATGCTCTTAGTTCACTCATGCGACTGCAGGAATTACTAAACTACGTCTGTGCTTGCACAGTTTGGTGTGCATTACTTTGCCCACATAGTAGATTTTCATTCTGTTAATAAAGTTTTGAACTATATTTTTGTTCAATGTTCTTAGTCTAAACCAAGGCTAAACTAGACAAAATGAAGAATCAATGAAGTCACTTACGAAAAACACGTCAAAACCGTTAGTCCCAGTTGTTATACGTAGAACTTTGATAATTGTTACGCGTAGTCAGAATCCAGAAAGTCTGACCAGTCTAATTAGGGCTAGCGTGTTACCTAGATATTAGGTTGTGGATTATAGGTATTCTATTTTAATGAGCGCAGTCTTCTACTACAGTCATATCTTGCTTAAAAAGAGGTTCTTATTACCAAATCCTGTATTTAACTTTTTTATATAGTCAGCTAAATCTTGTTGAACTGGAAGCCAATTCCGATGTAAGTATGTAGTAAGGAAAAACTAAGGAGATGATAATAATGATAAGGTATGCTTTTCAGCCTAAGAAGCAGTATTCGTAGATAAGAGCTAAAGAATTCACTCTTTTTACCCTTTGTATAATTACCAAAATCCAAATAATCCATTTTACTAAAATCCAAACAGCGCTCTATAGCCATTAATACTCTAATCCTTAACTTTGAAGCGCAAAATGTTCGTTTACACCACATTCGCGATCTAACACTCAAGGTAGGCAGCAGAAGTAGGCAGTAACCCATTTAAATTAAAATTACTAACTTTGCGCACCCGAGAAGATTTCTGTTTATCCTGAAAACTTTTGTCCCAGATTTTGTTAAGCGCTATTAGATGGAAAGGCGAGAATTCAAAATTTAATTCCCTTAATGCTTGCGGTAGTGTGATTGTGTTAGGGTGAAATGTTTCGCAATGCTGTTTAAAAGAAGCTGCTATTTTCTCCGTATAGCGTTATTGAATAACGTTATTACGATATCGTTATTTTGCAAGAATTACAAAGTTGTATTAATCGTATAAAAAGCACTTCAAAATTCAAAAAGAAAAATTTCATCAATCACTAAATTAACAACTATTCTGAGGTACCTAAAGTATCGTATAACTAGTTATACGATACTTTAGGTAGGTATCTAGATAGACTATCTAGATAGTCGATACTACTATGGTCAGGTTTTACCCTTTTTGGTAATATTAATAATGCAATAGTTATCTATCTTTCTATTTAATAAAAAAATAATCATTACATATCGTCTTTGAAAGTGCACAACCGCGTAAATGAATTTTGGCCGCACAATAAAAAACGACACATAAAGTGTTGATATAATTCCGCAATACTTATTATTATAAATACACTATCAACGACGATGTAGTATCAGAGATATAAAAGCTCTACTTTTTTCCGAAACAGTTTTTTTAAGCTTAACGATTTCCTAGTTAAAAACTGAATTTTTATTTATCTTTTTTTAAACGAATGTTGTAAATAAATGGATTATGGACTAAATATATCCAGGTTTAACTGGCGTTAACCAAATTCCAACAAAAGTTATTTTTTGCGGTGTTTACATTAAACTGGATGCAAATTAAGGGTAGGTTGGGATCCGTACGCTTAGCTAACTCGACGTTAGATAATAATTAGGGATAAAAATTTTCCTCCTAAAATTATAATTCTGAAAAATATATTTTTTTCTGTTTTTATCCTGAATATTATTAGTTGTTTTTAACAACAGCAATCTTTGTTTACACAATCATTTTATGAAGGAAAAGTTTCCTTGATTATGATGCTATTTAGCCAATAATAATTATATTTACCGAACTTGCTATCACGGAAAATGCTCGATGAAAATTTTTGAACAGTTTTCCGTGAAAAAGATCACTTCTAGATCTATAAGAATTTTGTAGGATAACGTTCAGAATTATGAGCACGTTTATCTCATTACCACGAAACATCACCATATGCCAATATTAGTCAAACAATATGTGAAGATGAAATCCCGCATATTATATTGTAAGGGATCCAATAACGACCCACATGAACATCTGGGAAAAAGAAATTTGTTATATACAGTGTTACGCCCGCGGCGCCACCCACGTGCGGTTTAAAGGGAATCTCAGTTTATTTGTTTGCTCTATTCACATATTATATCGACGAAACATGTAATATGAAATGTTCTATTTAAGTGAGACAAGTTGTTTCTCTGAGTAAACAAACTATAGCTATTTTGGGGTAATCGGGGTAAAATTTTCTTTTATGTTGGCTCTTAATGTTAAACAGTAGTACAATTTGTAGATATTTGCAATACCAAAGCCCTTGCAGATGCGTTGCTATAACACGTACGATTTATCTGTGCACCTCACTGGAATGCGACCCCTCTCCCGTTACCCCGCGCGGCGCCCCGTTGTCGCCTCTTTCGTTTAGTAGTGATAGCTTACCGTCAGCTTTACGTCACAGCGCGAGATGCACAGGTGAGTTAAATGGATAGCAGGTACATTAGTACCTGCTATCCATTTAACTAAAACTAAAAGTCTAAACGAGTAATTTTTACTTTTAGATTTTCTTGCTTATGCTTTTCTATACAAAACTTAATTTAGAAGGAGCAATTAGAATCAATTATTTTTGTTTCCTTTCGTAGACGACGACGTTCAAAAGTGCCTGTAATTATAATAATTGAAATAAATAATTTGAATTTCACTTTCCACATTTTAACGTGTCTGGATTGTTTGACGGCCTAAATATAGAACCTTAAAAACTCCTCAAACCTCTAACTTATATTATAGATTCTATTCCTATTGAAATAAGGTTAAATATGGTTCAGACACAGTATTAATAATACCATTTGAAGTATTAAGCAGGAATACTAACTGGCTGGCTTCTTTTATTGAAATAATTCGACGTATTTCCAACTTTAATACAATAATCCCACTGTCAAGACTCGAAGTAAACTGACATGTCTTTACTGCTCCATTTTCGAATGGCATTTATCTCATAAATTCAAATTCAAATTCTGGCTTCATGGCTAAACCAGCCATAGCCTCAGTTTATTTTCCGACTGCCGAAAGGAGGGTAATGTAGTTTTAGCGTATTTTTAGGATTAATTATGGGAATTTTAAAAATATTAATAGCTGTCCCAATTTTAAGAATAGTATAAATAAACAGGAAATTTATAGTATAGAACAAAGTTATTTATTTAGTACATAGATAACTCTTTTTTGAGAGTTTTTTTAAGGATTCTAGAGTAGTATACTAAGCGCAGTAAGTGTTTCTAAATACCTATGTAACTCAAATTTATTTTAAACTAGAGTTAAAGTATTGAGTTAGAATATTGATACAGAGTTGAACACTTTTTATCACCTTCTAAAAGAAAATACTACATACGTACACAATTGTTTAAAATTCTGACCATTACACTCAAGAGCTCAAAAATCTAAAGACATCTATCAAAATTATTAAAATCCGTGAACTTATAACACACCACAAACAGACAAGTTTATTACTAGATATCCAAGACATTGTTCGAAGCAAGCGCCTTAGAACGCTTTTACATAAAAAGTCACTTACGTTAAGTCGACTTATAGTAAAATCTTCGCATTACATTTCGACAGATACAGCGAAAATTGTATATTTGGATACATATTTTATTTCTTCATAGTTGGCCAAGATTGAGATATGGAAGATTTTAGCACTTTCGCTTTTTTCTGATCCTTGTGTAGGTAGCTAATTTAAAAATATATAATATTTCTACATAAGATCTAACAAGCTCTGTGCAGTATTGGATGAAATTTATAATAAGGTAGAAATAGTACGGACGATGTAGTATTTTATTCTGTGTTTTTAGGGTTCCGGAAATCCTAACAAAAATTTAAATTCTTTTACCGACCTCAAAAAGGAGAAGGTTCTCAATTTGTCGGAATAATTTTTATGTGTGTTCGTCAATTACTCAAAAACCCCTGGACCGATTTACCAAATTCTTCGCCGGTGGTCCCTTAGACATTAGATAAGATCTGATGATGGGATCCTTGAGAAATCAACGGAAAATGGTCGAATATTTTATTGTATATTGATGGGTTAGATTTTAACTCATCACGACATTATTTTGTCCTTATGAACTAAAGAATCCCAAATAAAAATTAGCAAAGTGTCACATCATGTCTAGTCTCGGTGTGAACAAGGCAAGTTTTTCCGGCAAGCGAAGAAAAATAAGATTTAATGTAAGTAGACGTAAGCCCAAGGGATATATTACTAAGACTGATTACATTTGGCTTGTACTAATAAATGGAATTCCGTTGGCGTATACTAACTCTTTTTAATATGTCCTGGTAACATTTTTTTACTTAATATGTCTTGTTATAGTTTTACTAAAGAGCAATAACTTTATTTTTAACAAATGGGTTAAAACTATAATATTCCCTGTATTATATTTTCTGTGTATCTACTTAGCCTTAAAACGGGTGAACCGATAGTGATGCGATTTTTTTATTTAAAAGTAGGTTATGAGCCTGTCTGTTTGTCTTTTTGGCACCGTAGCTTTTAAACGAGTGAACATAATATACCCAAAGTAAAGTATCTAGCGATAGTTCCTAAATCAGTTTTATCAAAACCGTTTTAGCCATTTTGTTGTTACTATTGTTATGTTAGCTACAAAACTGAATGGCAATCTAGGAAGAGAAGATTAACTGAACTGATTTGACTTCAACTTCGATGAAGACTAAAGCCTCGTCCCCTCAAGGAACATTTGTCGAGCGACATGTGTCCCCGGTGTCATCGGGCGATGTCGGGCGACGTCGGACGACATCGCCGCGACATTGGAACTGTTTCTTCTTCCATACTGAACTGTGGACGGAGACAAGACATCGGGCGACGCGACGTGGGGAGATGTAGGGCGACATTGCCGATGTCACCGGGGACACATGTCACTCGATAAATGTTCCTAGTGGGGACGAGGCTTAAAGGCTTAGGATTAGCTTTTGTACTGTCTCTATCTTGCACACTAGTTCGACAGTTGTGGGACAATGACAGGAATATGGCTTCTAAGAAAGGTCAGTCGCAAGATGGAACCCCGTGGTGGGTTTTAGTCAGTAAAAGTCTGACAAACCTCTGCGCCAAATGTGGAGGAAATTCATGAGAATTTTCCTCACCGAATAAAAGGTTTTTGGTTTTACGCCTATATTACAGTTTTTGTATACGAAACGTTTGCCCTGATCCGTGGCTATCCTAATTAAATAACTGTATTTAATAGTATACCTGCTTTACATATTATTCTTGATAATATTCGCTGAACTCTCAAGTACTTGACAAATCAGATACTTAAGTATGTTAATTTTAACAAACAAAACACTCATCTCATTAATGCCTTGCAGATACAATTTATTACTTACCTCCTTTTTTAATCGCCAAATTCAGATTTTCTACGTAAGGCTTTTTTGCAAATTGGTACGTTTCGGAATAACTTTCGTATGTATATTTGATTGCCTTTGAAGGCTTTTGGACTCTTTGACTATAGACCATAGTTTTGTTTCATTCTCGGAATCAGACTCTGAAAAGCAACTCGAAAGAGCTCAACGGTCGAGACGGACCTCTATTCAAAATATCCCCGTAGCAGTCAAATTAAATGTTGCAATCTTATTAATTGTAACTTAGAAATGGTATCTTATACTGTCTTATACTATTTGACGAAAGACACCGTAACCTATTTAACTAAAATTAGCATGGTTTATAGCCTTTCCAAACCAATGAATTTTCTCACAAACACTAGTCGAAGTGCTAGATAAAAATATATCTTCTTCCGCACTTTATTGTGGCCCTAAACAGCCAAGGCCCTTATCACAGATTCCCATTAGCTACACAATATCTAATCGTGCGAAACTGTTAACTTCAGGAGGGCAGACAAAAGGGCTTGCTATATGCAACCCTTGAGGGCACTAAATACGAACCAATGAACTCATCGACCCTTCTATTAATCTTTTTAACTGCCTTTTAAGAGATTGCGTCGGAAATGTGTGCCTCTTGTTTGAGCTAATTAAAACCTTGCCATTTTTAGACGACAGTTCAATTTGGGTGTGTTTCGTATCTTTTTACCAGGCTGTCGAAAGAGGGGTTATGTTTATTGAGTATGTATTTTTTTGGCAAGCTCTACAGCCTAAGCCGTTTAACAGATTTTGAGATTTGAAGTGTCCTTTAACTCGCATCAGTTGACATAGGTTTTTTGATATAAAAAAAAACAAAAACCCCAACTACAACATCGGAAGTTGTTAGCATTTACATGAAACAGAAACCACCGGCTTCTGAAATAGCAGTTGGGATTTTAATTTTTTAAACCTTCGGATACACGTGATTCGAGACACAATAGAAAAACAATAGCAGCCCGACAGCCGGCTGTCGCCTGTTAATCATTTTTTGAGAACGTAGAGTCGGATGAACTTTTTGTTTTAAAGCTGAAACGTGATTAGCACGGAGGTCAATATTTGTATTGTAAGAGAGGAGTACAAAGCTAAACAGTTTTAGTAAACTAAGTTTGTTATTACGACCAAGGCGGAATTCTAGATTCTAGTCCGTGCCGAGAGTGAGGGCGTAATTGAGACAAGAGGGCAATGACAAAATGTTAATAGCTTTTGCCCTCTTCCTCGCCCGCATAGATGTTAAACTTTCATCCACTAGTTTACCTCTTACCTATAGACACGTACAGCATTTTTAAGTTTCCCTTATATGGATACCAGGGTCTTTGAGCTACTCTAGTTGAGTGTGGCAATATACATATTATTTATTTTATATTATTTCTCATTTTTTATTTTACTAACTTATTCTCTTTATAATTTTATTAATTTACTAGCTGCTGCCCGCGACGTCGTCTGCGTGAAGGCTTCAGCTCCACCCCCGTAGGTGATAGCGTGATAATATATATGTAGCTTATAATTATGCTGACCTTACCTCTTAGCAAATGAAATTCATACAAAATTTTAAGTAAATCCATGCAGTCCTTTTAGAGATTAGCCCGGAAATACATACAGACAAACAAAAGATATTTATCGTTCAAACGTTTTTTTTTGTCAAAATAGTCTTCCCTCTCTATTAAATTTAAACGGCTGGTTCGAAAAAAAAATCAAGACGGTAGTCCTTGGATTGAACCTTAAAAGAAAGCCATAACGGCTCAGATAAAATTGTTGTTAAATTGTTAATGCGTCGTGTTTCGTTATGGAACCCTATTCTATGCGTGACCTGACACGCACTTGACCAATTTTTTCTACATTCCAAGATATAAAAAAAACATTAACGATTGTGAATTGTTACAAAACTTCTCTGTAAATTACGTTTTTAGTTTTGCTCTCAGCAGCCAGAGAATCAGGACTCGTGACACGGGAGCAAGCGACGTACAGCTACCCGTGTGAGAAGCAGCTCGTCCTGAGGTCGACACCGGCCGATACCCGCAGCCTTCAGCGTCTGGCGACTGTTGGTAGTCATGGCGAGGCACACACTCACAGGGAACCGCACGCGCTTGAATATGGAAGGGGTAGTTGTGCGGTATGAGAGGAATACGTGGTATAAACACTGCATCGCCGACGCCACAACCCGTCAGAATTTCTGCTTCAATTATATTCCTTTGCAGTGAGATGACTTTGAGCCGGGTCCCGTTACACAGCTTCGGAGGGGACAGGTTCCGAAGAAGCATGATCAGGACGCCGACCTTCGGCTTGATGGTGTGCGCTGTAAGTCCACTTGTTGTAAGGGAGTTTAGGAATTCTACGGGATAATGTGTGGCGTCATCTTTATCGACTACAGTGTTTATGGACGTACATATAAACTACTTCGCTTCCCTCAATTTCCGAGAGAATGCTTTCGTTGATGGCTGCAGCTTGATCATTTTTGGGTGTTAAAATGGCTCGCTGGCACACCCAAGAATTCTGTTGGTTTGGTATTCGACTGATGTCCCCATACACACAACAAATGAGTTTATTTATTTATTTATTTAAACTTTGTACGTAGTGTACAGGCGGACTTAATGCCGTGGGCATTCTCTGCCAGCCGACCTTCAGGTGGTGCAGACAAATTATAAGGTAGATGTACTATAAAAAGTATGAAAGTATAAAGTAACAAATAATAAATATACTCATATATTTACTTATACTTTACTTGAATATGATACCTATATGTTATATCGTCGTATCCTACGAATAGGGGCGTAACTGCAAAACAGCTACTTTTCAGGAGACACTTTTTTGTGTTTAATTAAATATTTAATTTAATTAAACACAAAAAAGTGTCTCCTGAAAAGAACAAATATGTATTAGTGGTTTTATATAATGTGTATTAATATTTTATGGTTGTGTTAGCATTATTTTCAATAAATAATCTTTACATTTTATACGTATTTTGTCCCTTAATTCCTTATTCTCCGTTGTGTTAAGGCTTAGGTTGACTAAATTTGAGCAATAAGTTACATTATGCCTTTTATCTGCGGAAATGTCGAGGCCACAATTGCCTTTATGCCCTATTTATATTTATCTGATGCGGGTTTTCTTTGGTTTTTATAGAAATTTGTGTATAATAACTATTTTACTATAAATAGGAACACGTCAATGTAATTAAAGAAAATGATAGAATCATAAAAAAAAATCGAAATAATATATGAATTTTGTTAACATAATTATTTGCGTTGGTAAAAAATATTTTTTTAAATAACTCTGTTATTGTAATAACCGTAATGTGTAATTTAATTTATTTATGTGATTTTATATGTAAAATAGTATAGAATCATAATCGGACCCTCCTTAAATTAATACTGTAAATAATCAAAATTAGTTCTTAAAATCAAATTGCACATTGTAAAACCCAATAATGAAGTATGAAAATCAGTGTTTGAAATCAAATTGCACGTTATCAAAATCGTAACTTAATCATGTAAAACGTAACCGAAATCAGGGAAATTCGAATTCAGTTGTCTTCTTCGTGGAAACTGCCAAAAATATTGGCATTACCAGCTCATGAGACAATGTACTAAAGAATGTTTAGTTTTGGCTAAAAACAAAATTAAATTTAAAATTGTTGTCAAAGAAAACTGCCAGAATTCCGTAAGCACCTACACACATCAAAATAGTTTGAAATCACTCTTTGATACTACGGTTTTTTTTGTTACGTTAGAAAAAAACGTTTTTTCCTAAAATTTCCCATTTAAATCTCCAATCTTTTAATAACAAAAGAATTTGAAGTATCAATTGTTTTTCTCTATAAAAAGAGGTGAAATTCTTGTTTACATTTATTCAGAAATCTAACTAGATTAATTTTTCTTAGTTTTTGACGTTCTAAAGTGCCTTTTAAATGGTCTATTAGAAATAAATGATTTGAGTTTGAGTTTAAACCAACTTGAAAGAAGCGTTTTATCTGAATTTTCGAAGGAGGAGTTCATTCACAAAGATGCCGAGGGGATTATTAGAAGTTTTGCGAGCAAGAATTGTTACTTTTAATGAAGAAGGACATTCTACGAGAGGAATATCACACAGAATGGCTGTATCCATATCCTGTGTCGTGTACACGTTACGGAGGTATCACGGCGTAGATAACTTTGCTGATGCTGAACTGAACTTCGCAGTGGTCGGCCAACTGTTGCTCAGAAGCGCAACATCAGGTTGCTGACTGCCCGAGGCTCTACAATCAATGTCACTAAAAAGTGATTGAAATTTTGTTTGAGTTTTTCCTCTTCTGCTAAGTTTTTTTTTAACTTTATCTTTGTCAGATTAGGAAGGCTATTAAGCAATGTTTATTTTAATCTGTTGGTATCTTAACAAATAGTTAATAGAATATTAGGTATTTTGGTTTAATTGAAATATCTCTAGACCCTGTTGATGTGTGTAGTTACTTCGACCCCGGAACATAAAGAGCCACCAAAGGAACAAGGGTGGGTTTTAGTCAGTAAATGTCTGACTCTAAAGGCGGGAGAACTCATTTGATGATTTCCCATTAATAAAAAAGGAGAGGAATTATCTTATATTAAATAATAACAATTTCATAATAAATGTTGACAATATTTAGGTAATCCTCTTTTGCTTTCAATTAGTTGTGAGTTGAAATTAGACTAGGACTTGGTTTTTGTTAATAAAAAGTAAGTTATATTTTTAGTTTTAGTAGGAATCTTTTTATTAAAAGAAATGATGCGTAAGGAATATTCTTTTAAAAACTGTAGTTTTAAAAATATTCCACTTTATGCTAGTGATCTCTAACTTTTTTGATGTGTGTATAATATGAATTAGATCGAACAAATAACATCAATAACCGTTAACCGTAACATATAAAATACATTTTTCTAAAATTTTGAGAAAAAACGTAAAATAACTAAAAATGCGTAATTGTAATTTACTTGCGGAATGCTAATAATGCGGCCACAAACGCTTTTATATCAATTTTCAAGCAATAGAAAAAAGACCTAAGTGTACTTAAGTCCCAAATCAGAAAAAGCATGTAATTGTGAACTCAGTGTTTGAATTTATAAAAAAGGGTTAAAATCATGTCAGCGTAAAATATATTGTACTTTAATAGCAATGTGAACATTTCAAATGCACCAAAGAAATAATAAAAGACAAAAACATAATTTGAACTTAGAAGAAAGACACAAACGTAATTAGGGCTTCGTCTCTTCTATACATACGCAAATTAGTCATTCCATAGAAAACGGTCACAATCACCATGAGGGTGTTTTTCTATGTACCCTATATTGAAAACGAACAAGTAATTGAAATACAAGCTAATAGGTTATTTATTTAAAAATCAGATTACGCTCGCCGTAACAAACACTCTCCGCGATCCGCCGAATAATAGCCGAACGGCGCTAGCACCCACTCCCCGCGCCCGCACACCTCCACTACTCGCGAAAAACGAAGGCGCGTCGCCGGTTGTGACTTTATTCTTCGTTGAAAACCTAGTGTTTCAAATTGTGGCTTTTTAGAAAACCTAATTAATTGATAACCTGTACTGTTTTTAATTGTTTTGTCAAACTGGTATGATGTGGTATGATGAGCAGAATTGAATTATGCAATAAAAGAAAAAAGCCCCTATGTTCGTTAGGGCACTATTCGTAGGATACGACGATATATAAAATACGCTTACATACATATTCTTTCTGAAATATATTCTTTTTGATATTATTTTTGAGTTCTTCTAAGGAGGCCACCACTCTACCGAGAGACTCTGAGAGCACCACCTGTTTACCTCTTTTGTCTGGTAGAGTGCTTTCGCCGAGACTTAGAAGGACATCTGAGAATTCTTGGGCACGTGGATTGCCACCGAACTGAGCTCGCATATTGATGGTCAAGCGCAACCTATGAATTAGTGACCACAACGAAGATCGTTTCAACGAAACATTCACCTCGTCAGCCCTAGACCCCCGTGTCACCACAGGGAGTGTTTGCTGGAAATCGCCACTGAACAAAACTGTAACACCACCCATCAAGTGTTCATTCCTGCGGTTGTCCTGCAAAGTTCTGCAGGTCCCTTGTCAGTGTTACGGGTTACAAACAGGCATTTCGGCGCTTTCTAAATCTATGGGTATTTTGTGCTCAAAATATGTGTGTTGTGGCATGCGCTGTTTTGCCACCAGAAAGCAGCGTAGCAGCGATTCCTGACGATGCTACAGCAGTGGTAATTTTGCCTTGCCGCCTGACCTCTACAAGGATACCAGGGATTATGAATATTTTCCCTGTTCCACCAGGAGCATCCAGGAAAAAAAATTACCCAGGTCGAGCCTAATGCTTTCCAGAACAGTGTCATATATTTGTCTTTGCTCTGAAGTAAACCTAGTGACGTGGTCATTTCGGAGGGTTATGGGACATCCTGCCCACAAAAGATCTCGCCCTAGGGCGAGATGTCCACTTTTTAAAATGTGCATGGGTATATTTGCCCGAAAAATAATGTACTGTGTAAAATAAATAATACTGGGATGTCACCTTTTAAAAAGTAAAGAGATATTTTGGATAAATCGTATATTTTTTTTATTAAACATCAGATGAATCTGCAAAGCATAAAGTAAAATGACCATATTTAAACAGAACATTATTTTTCGGGCGAATATACCCATGCACATTTTAAAAAGTGGACATTTCTTTCTTTCAATCTTTTGTGAGCGGGATGTCCCATAACCCATTTCGGATAGTGGTTATTAAACCCGAATCGTAATTGGTTTCGGCGGTGTACTTCCGATTTCCACGGTCTTGATGCGATAATGATCTGGGAGCTGGCAACCCGTACTCTACCAGTGATTTACCGCCGATTGAAATGGCCACATCTTGAAGTGAACTGAGACAGGTGTTCAGCACGCGCTCATTAGTTGCTTCGATTTCACCTTCAGAAGCACGCCTCAAAGCTCGTAAAAAGTCCTCGGACAGAAGATGGTGGTACTTCTCCCACAAAGCTACCGGGTTCGCGACTCCTCAAAACACCAAGATGACGGCAAACAGCTGATAATGCATGCGATTGGGACTGTCATCATCATCATCATTGAACCGACTTCAAAAAAAGTAGGTTCTCTGTTCAACCTGTTTGTATGTATGTTTCTCCGCCTTCATCGTGTGGAGGTACTCCCAGCTTAAGTTATTTTATACATTGAAATCAGTGATAGCTTTTGAAATCAGTGATAGCTTTGATTGCCTCATCAGATGTTTCTAATCTTCGATCTTATTAACCAGAAAATGCCTATCAGACCGAACAACTTTTGCTAAGACTTCATTCTTTTTCAATGTGTTATGGTATAGTTGGGTGCTTGGAGTTCCACATTAGGTGTTCCAGATCTTCAATTTTTATACGTCAACAGAGGGTGCTCATCAAGCTGACCAACTCCTGCCTAAGACGTCATACTTATATATGTTAAAGTTTAGCTGGGCTCATGGAGTTCCACCTCAGGTGTTCCAGATCTTCAAATTTACTCTTTCGACAGAAATTGCTTATCACGTGAAGCAATTTTTGCTATGATACCATTTTTGTATCTCTTATAGTTTAGCTGGTCTGTTGCGGTCCTGCACCAGTGGTTTAAATTTCCAGGATAAATTATAGCCTATTTGTCGCCCAGACTTAATACTTATACAACAAAAAAAAAATCATTGAAATCCGTTGAGTACTTCCGAAGATAGCTGCTGCCCGCGATGTCGTCAGCGTGAAGGCTCCAGCTCCTCCCCCGTAGATGATAGCGTGATAATTTGTAGCCTATGTTATGACTCGACCTCTTAGTAATATCCCTGCAAAATTTGAACTAAATCCATGCAGTACTTTTTGAGTTTATCCCGGACATACATACACAGACAAACAGACAAAAAATCTAAAAACTATATTTTTGGCTTCGGTATCGATTGTAGATCACGACCCAAGTATTCTTTTAAAAAAATATTCAATGTACAGTTTTGACTTTCCTACGATTTTATTATATGTATAGATATAGATTTATTATTATATAATTCTATACCTTGCGTGGCTGCCCGTAACGTCACTTTAGGCCCTGCCAGAATACCTGCCATGCTGAGGTAGGAGCTTTTTCTGACCTCGCACAGGCTTTATATTGTACGCTTCGTTCCTTTATTGTTATTGTTTTTAATTGTGTGTCTGTGTATGTTCGGAAAAATGTGTTTTCTTTCTTTCTTTCTTTTTCTTTCAGGCTCGAATTTCCAAAAGTCCTTTCGTAGTGGCTACCGACTCTTTACAAAAAACACACCCTCTGTGTTCCATGTCTTTAGGACCAGTGGTTTGGGCTGTGCGTTGATGTATCACCCAGTCAGTCAGTTTACTATCCTACTAATAAATAAATAACTTTCACGCAAAAACTACCGAACGGTTATTGATAAAATTTTACAGCAATAGCTACGGAGGCGGAACAATAATAAAAAACGTAATATAACGCGCATGAAACCGCGGGAGACAGCTAGTTTATATAATGTAGACACACAGCAAGATTGTATAATAAAGATTAAATAATATTCCATAAACTTTGGTTAAAATTAATGCCAAATAAAATCTGTTTAAAACTTTAAATAACAGTCACTTTAGTATGAAAAACAAATAAACTTTACCTCTTTGCATAGATTAACTTAGGTGGTGTCAGTAAATATAAAGTTGGTAGTTTTACAAACACTTAAGAAGTAAGTGCAGCACTCCTTGCACACACGTACGAGTGGCGCGTGGAAGTGCAACGCCAGGGTGAAGTCCCGATGCCGCGGGTTATCGCGGCACGGCTCACGGAGCTCCGGCGAGATCTCATGGCGGAATGGAGACAACGACTGTCGCAACCTAGTGCTGGGCACGCCGTTATAGCGGCGGTAAAACCCCTCTTTGAGGAGTGGCTGGAGAGGCGTCATGGCACTCTCACGTTTCGCTTGACGCAGGTCCTCACCGGACATGGTCAGTTTGGGAGGGTCTTGTGTCGGATTCGGGTGGAAGCGACGCCTGGGTGTCACCACTGCAGGAACGGTCGCCTGGAGGACACGGTCGAGCACACGGTGGAGGTGTGCCGCGCTTGGGCGGAGCATCGACGTGTCCTTGTAGAGGCGATCGGCGGCGGTGACCTCTCGCGCCCGGCGCTGGTTCAGGCCATGCTTCGGGGCGAGACGGAATGGGATGCCGTCGCCTCCTTCTGCGAAGCAGTTATGCTAGTGAAGGAGGCGGCGGCGCGCGAGAGGCAACGACGAGCCTCTCGCCCCGGACTAAGACCCAGGCGAAGACGTCGAGAGTCGCAAGACGACTACCGGCCACCGTAGGCGCGGTTCTGCGGATGGCGAGCGATGGGTAGCTCGCCGCCCGGCTAGGACCAGGACCGCGTAGACGTTTTGTTCCACGCGCGCCTCAAAGAGAAGGAGTCAGCACAGGAAGGGGCCCAACAGGGCCAACGCCTGCCGGGGTTGCGGAATGTTTATAGTTACCGTGACCTCGGAACATAAAGGGCAATCGAAGGAACATGAGTGGGTTTTAGTCAGTAAGAGTCTGACACGCCCTCCCGTTGCACCCAGTACGGGAGCAGTCATTGGATGATTTTCCATTCACCAAAAAAAAAAAAAAAAGTAAGTGCAGCATTTTCCGCGCTGGCAATAATGAAAAGTTCTTCTGTACTGTGTACATAAATATTAGTTAAGGTGAAATGAATAAAAACAAACAAATGGTGATAAACGGGAACTATAGTGACGTACCTAATATTGAGTTTTTGCCTAATATTGACCATTAGGCAAAAACTCAATATTTTTTAGAAAAAAACAGGATGTTCGGAGTTATTAACTTTAATATAGGTATTCAGTTTTAATATAATTATAAATAAAACTTAATAGCTGTAATTGTTTTTTAGCTTAATTTTAATAAAAAAATTATGCAAAATGTTTATATCCATCAGATTCCAACGGCGAGACTTTATACATGTATGACTCGCTATCTACTGGTGTTTCACCCGAAGTTTTGATGTGAAACTTCTATAGCCGCACGTAAAACAAATTTCTGGCGTGGCGACGCATGCCGTGGCGACGCGTCGCCACGCTATATGATGGTGTAAGTATATATACAGTCACAGTCTTGTGTACTGTGTGGCGATGATGTAATGTCGATGCTTCACATCTGCCAGGCGTCCCGTGACGGCTCACTTTTTTTGGTTACTGCTCCACTTTTGTGAGAGGTGGGGTGATATTATAGCTTTTGCTATTCCTCATAAGTCTGGCTAAGAAAGAACTTTACGATGAGAGGGCATTTTTGATCAAATAAACCTAAAAGTTGTGGGTTCGAATCCGGGCAAGTACCAATGTGACTTTTTAAATTCATTACATACTTTCTAAAGTTTATCTTAGACATCACAGACGTTGGTGAAGGAAAACATCGTGAAGAATCCTGGAATTGTAGTTAATATGAGTCCGAAATCGCCAATCCGCATTGATCAAGCGTGGTGATCAATGCTCGTGCCTTCTCTGTATGAGAAGAGGCGTTTGCCCTGCAGTGGGACAGTAATAGGCTGGTATTATTTTAAACCTAAAACCTTTACCTAATTTAAGCATATCGTCATCTCTCTTAGCTTCAAGTCCCAACTATAAGTAGATTTCGGTATTTGGCCTCATAGTCACTGTCAAAGATCTTCGACTGTCAAAATAAAAATTCGAATGTCCAATGATGATAATTATGATAATAATAAAATGAAAAATAATGAAAAATAAATAAAATACATTGTTAATGGCCCAATTTTGAGTACACAATCTTTTACACAAAAGCAAAGCAAAAGAAAACAACAAAAAAAAATAACAAAAATGCAACAAAATGTAAATCAAACAACTTACAAGTCTGCGACCGAATATTCTTTGACGACCACCAATTTAAGATCAATGACGACTCACAACACTTCATGACAATCAAAACTGTCACTAAACACCACTGAATAAGTTCCTAAATCATTTGCACTGTTTAAATTACAATGGAACGCACTCTTTAGTCACTGATTCTGCCGACACATTTGTTAAACTTAAATTATTATAGATATACACTTTTAAAGTAAATTACTATAACACAGCACAGTTTAATAATACGTAGGAAACAATATTTATTGATTTCAGTAAGAAATATTAGTTATAAAAGCTACTAAATCACAATGTTTGCACGAACCGCGTTCGTTTGTACAACTAATTGTTAGAATTGAACATCCAAAGAGGAGGGGAGTGTGTAAATAGACAGATATGTTTCTGAATTAAAAATGAAGATAATTTGGAAGCGGTTTTAGAATAGAATAGTTTTTTTTAGTTCGTAGTCAACACTTTTTTATTTTGTCTTTTAAGACAAGTTGGCAAGTCTATGTGTCCTCATCTTAGCTAAGAGACTGTTATTGAGATTTCTATAAAAGACGTTCTAATTTTTTATAATTGCAAAAAAACTCTTCTGCCAATGACAAAAGCGCAGTGGAAAATTATACGTGATTTTGCAAAGTATTACAATAGTCGCTGTCACACTACCGTGAATCTATGTGTGCAAGACAGAAATGAATACATATTATGGACTGAATGGCTAAGCCAAAGAGTAACAAGTTTAAGTCAAAGCCAAAGTTACAAGGGAACATTAATTAATTAATTACAAACTTAGCACTAGAAAGCTATAATTTAGCATAATTAATCACGCCAAAAGGTTGAAAAAAATATATACATTTTAATTTTATTGTTTTTTTCTTATCCTACTTTAAAAGCAATATTTGTTAAATATGGTTACATAAAACGATAGTTTTTTCCGATTAAATCACAAGAATCTCGTTTTCAAAACATTCTTGTGTAAAATCATAATTTACTAGGCAACCGTTTATACTTTGCGACCGCTGGTCATGTCTGCAGACGGACAGACAGTTGATGGAGAAGACACATTCAAATTGAGACCACGTTTAAACAAACGTAGTTTAGGACGCCCTTCTACACAAAATGTACTGAAATAGACCAAGCGGGGGTGTTTTAAATAATAGCAGACTCAAAATTTTACATATAACAGTCTCCATTAAAATTATTAATGTGAATTGAGCTATAAATACAACTCAAACGTTTTAAAAAAGAATTCATTATAATAAAAAAATAGAACTCTACCTTTCAGCAAATACGATTTTGTGCTCAAAATAGAATGTAATAACCTTAAAAGGTTGAAAATAAAACAGAAAAACAAGAGTAATTATTCAAACCGATTTAATTTTATATTAGAATCAGTACAAATGTCTAATCTCAGTTCGCTGAAATGAAATACTGCAAAAAGTTAGTCTAAGTTTTCAACCTTGCTTCAAGTTGACTCTGGCGACCCCTGTACGTAGATAATTTGTTATCCGTGGCTCCATTTTGTTAAATTATTATGATATAAAACTCATCTAGATAATAAACGAGGTCTTAGTTCACTGATATTTCAATTTTGTATTAATTGCAATTATAATAAAACTAGCGACCCGCCCCAGCTTCGCACGGGTGTTACACATCTTTAAAAATCCCGGCTTTTCTCTACTATAATAAGCATGGATTATACTTAAAAACCTTCCTTAAGAATCACTATATCTATTAAAGAAAACCGCATCAGAATCCGATGCGTAGTTTTAAAGATCTAAGCATACATAGGGACAGACGGCGGATTGTTTTATACTTTGTAGTGAGTAGTGATTGTATCGAAGTAATGTAATTTTACTCTAGGCAAAACATAGAGGATCTATCTATCCTGAAACATCTTACATTCTGCTGTAATTTGACCTACGCTCACAAATAAAGAATTCTGATTTTGATTCTGATCGAATAATTACGCAATACAAGTATTGGTTAGATTGTGTTTAGATATATTTTGCATTAATAATTATTGTTACATCATTGGATGGACCAAACTAAATGCTAGAAAGTGGGCACTGTCATGACTACAGAAATCTGCAGTACCTCGCAAATGCGTTACCATGTCATAAGCAAATTGAAATTATGAGTCCTGTAATATTACACCGGCTATCCTAAATAAACCAATTTTATCATTTCTCTAGCCTTTTTAAACTATCTTAGGGTCGTTTTCCAGCCTAACCGGATTCAGCTGATACCAGTGTTTTACGTAAAGTAACTGCCAATCTTCACAACTTAGTAACTGGGCGACACGGTACCTTGGTTTAACTGGTCAGACTTTCTGGGTTCTGCTGACTTTCCATTAAGTCAAAGTCATACTGCCAAAGTTCTATGAATGACAACCGAAACCAACAGCTTTCCGAGGCACAGAGTGTCTCACGTTCAAGATAAACTTTAGAGAGTACTTATGAATTGAAAGACACACAGCGGTACTTGCTGGTATTCAAACACACAACCTCTTAATTTGAGGGGCGGTCCTTTTTCACTGGGCCATCACGATATCCAAACCGATTGACGAGAAGTAAAATTAATAATACTTTTACAGGTGAACTGCTTCACAAGGACCACTATTACAACTGCTAAAATAACTTTAAGTAAAGAGATTTTTACAGAGTAAACAAACAGCTTTATTAATATTAACGTGAAAGTAAACAGTGTTGAAATGCAACAAAAGACCCCGTCGGGTTCCAATTTACTTTCTCAAATTACACTTTAGCACGAAACTGAAATAGTCACAAGACTATTCCATAAAATCTATAGTTTGTTTTCACCATCAGTTTTAGAAACCCATTTCCTTAGCTATAGAACGGGTATTTTAAGGAAAAGGAAGACACATAATGGAGGAACCCAAAAAAGCTTAAAGTAATGACTTTTACGTGTATCTACCAGAATAGGGATTTTCCCTTTGCAACGTTTTCCGTTAACCGTAGTACAAATCGATGAACACTATTGTGATTTTAAATATGTTTTCTAAGGTAAAGAAAATAGTGTTAGAATTTCAATCATGCGGTTGAGTGATTCAGTGGTAAATCATCTCAGAACTGTCATTCGTCGGTCTTTGACACTTAGTACGGATAGTCAGCATCCAGAAAATCTGATGTCAGTAAACCCAAGGGATATCATGTAAGACTTTATAGCCCAGTAACTGGATTATAAAGATGTGATGATCAGTCAGAAAAAAGTGAATCTGTCTGACCAAGGAGTATCGCGTTACCCAGTAACCAGGTTGTGGAGGTCAGAAAGCTCCATGTAAAACACTGGTATTCAGCTGGATCCGATTAGACTATAAGCCGAATTAAATGGAAAAAAATAGCCAAGTGCGTGTCAGGCCATTGTATAGAATAGGGTTCTGTATTGAACCAATACCAACGCATTATAGTTTAACAACCATTTTGCATTATATCGGTTTCAAGATTTGGCATAATATTATTTTTTCAAATTATGCCTCTATAACTCCTGAACAAACAAAATTATATGAACTGTGATTAAATCCAAGATTTCTGTAGAATTTGAAGCTTACATTTACTTTAAAGATGTATTCATCGATGAACAAAATTAAGTATGAATTATTAACATTATCGCTCAACGCAATTTCATCCACATAGGCCATATTCCGGAATTTTGGCATTAAAGGTTTATCCTTTTACAGTATACACGAATTAATGGAACCAATCTCGCTCAAAGTCGGAGGAGATTATAACTTTACGTGAGCGAGATATGAAAGTTCTTTTTTCGGATTTTATCTTTTTGTGTATCGATGGGAATAAAAATGTAATTTGACTTTTCGTATTACGGAGATGTAAAGGTGTTTAGTGGTGGATGGATTATATATAAATATCTAAATAAACAAACGTAAATGGTTTTTATAACCTAGTTTCCTAGTCCCACTGCTGAGCAAAGATCTTTTTGCTCAACTATAGAACATAATCCCCCTTTTCCTTTCTAAACAAAAGATGAGTCTAAAATGCTTGGTAGACCGTCTAGGTCCTCAAAGTACAGTTGTAGGGAAGAAGTCATAATTCAGGATGTTTGATGCATTGTGTGCCAAATTGACATGGTCTACTCCAGGGATCAACTGCTCACCTTTTAGCCCCCTTAACATCTCTCATGTTCTGTGGACTTTTATTAACGACTATTTCTTGTTTAAAAAAAACTTTACATTTAAACACATATTTTAACTTTAGACTCGAAATTTGTTGTAATGGACTCTAGAATAGAATTTTAACTTAATGTAGATGTATGACATAAGTCATCTTTCTTTTTAATACACTCGCAAAGGTGCGGAAGCGTTACGGAACTAAATTCCATTTATCTATTTTCGCCTTTTTTTCTCCATTCACATTCAGTTTCTTGTTCAAAGTCAATAAAACACAATTTAATCCCAAACCAACAAACTTATCTAGCTGTAAGCAATTCCAAACTGCATATTGCTATTAGGGGTACACAAGTACTAAGACCGGTGGAGTTCCATACGTAAGTAAGTTATTACTCCAAGGAGCTTGCAAGTAACTGGCGAATGAGTTAAGTTCTATCAAGTGAGAGGTTTTGACACCGATACTGGATAATAGTGTACGCGATGTCTAGTGAGCTATTATGCGCCATTACTGTAGGAAAACTTTTGAGATCAACTTAAGCCTAAGTTGTAACTTCTAGATTGGCAAGATACACAGCAAAGGAGTTGAGGTTGTAATATTTTTGCTTGATATTATTAATATTTTTACTTCATAGGGTTAGTCATGATCAGTGATCGGATAATCGGATGCATCGGATGCAATCTAAAGTTCTTTTTGGTTAGGGAATTATAGAAGCGGCTTCATAAAACATATATATTTCTTTTAAATATAAATCCCGGGATTCCATATAATTCGGGAATTCGAAACTAGTATGTAACTTGGAAATTATAATTATTTATAGTTTTTTTTTTAATATTAAAGTTAATAAGTAAACTTTTGGGATATTTTTGATACAAAAGTGCATTCTATAATAACCAACACCAACACCTACACTTTAGGTAAATATGCACCCGATTATCCGATCACTGGTTATGATAGCACAGTAGTGGTTCGATACCTGGAAAGTATCTATGTGACATTTTCTATTTAAATTTATACTGTCAAACTCGGAAAGACGATGGTTTTGGTTGTCATTTGTCGAACTTTGACAGTGGTTACCAATTCGAAGTTACAAAGTTTGACCAATCGGTTTTTGTACCCAGTAACTGATTGTCTGATTTACAATCGCTGCATAAAAAATACTAATATTTAATTAAAGCATAGGCTTAGGAGACGATGACAATTTATATTTTTAATCGACCTTATTAAAACGGAGTAGGATCTACATTTGTCTACAAGTATTTTTATGTATGCTCACAGATATTTATTTTATACAAGAAAGATCCATCCTACCTAGTTCCAATTCAAACAGAATACCCAATGACCGAAAATTTTCGTGACACCCAAAAAGGGAATTGCATAAAATTCTCAATCCTCGCCTCAGTGTTTCAGTTAACTCAGAATCTGACCTCCGCAAATATACCTACGAGTTTCTTTTTTTTTCAATGTGTATTGACGTGGAAATGGGACAAAAGACCTTCGGTTCAATTCAAAGGATAATCAAATAGTTTACGGTTGGAAAACATTTGCGTTTCGTACTTTTGGGTAGCTGGTTTATTTATGTTCACAATAGCTTTCGGCGGCCACCCTCCTTTGACAGATCATTTCGTGGTTAATGAAATGGACCAGTAACAAAGCGAGATAAGCATCGCGACGCAATTGACTCCTTCACAAAGTTTCTTAATGAAATTCGGTTCGCCGACGTATGTTTTATTTGTGTTACTTTCCCCAAGACTTTGTTAGGAGTTAATGATTTTGTTCTAGTGATTCTGGAGTTGATATAACGTAATGATATTATCTTAGTTCGAGTCCCTAAAGTTTTCATCTGTCCGGGCATGTCAGTTAGAATTAGTTTAGTTTTTTGTTGGTTTGGATTTGATCATTACTTTCGATAAATTACGAAGCTGACGTAAATACAGAATTAGATTTGTGTAAAATAGGCTAACCAAAACTAAATAAAGAGTTTGAAGTGGTTAGTAACTTTGTAAGAGATTAGATTAGATCTATTGGAGGTACCAATCTGACTCCAAAATTATTCCGAAGCCAAAAATGCTACGCTATTAAAATAAAAATCTTATACTTATTTAAAATTCTCGTGTTAGTTATATCACTTCTCCGAAACGGCTTTACCAATTTTTACCATATTTTATATGCATATTCAGTAGGTCTGAGAATCGGCTACTTTTGGGACAATCCCATCACCCTTGATTTTGTGACGATTAGTGACGCCCACCAGTTTAGAGCCAGTCCACTATAAAGCCATAAAAATAATGAAGCCGGATACGATCTGGATAAAATATTTAATTGCCTTGGATACCACAACAAAAATTAATCAGAAAAGAAAAGCGGATTCAAACGGTCTACTTCCTAAAAAGTCACAATAAAGTCTACTTTTCATCATATGAACAGAATAGAACTGAGCCTAAAAGCTAACTGGGCTTAAAGGGACAATTACAATGAAGGGAAGACCTGATAACCAAACCTAACTAATTTATAAGAGTCGCTGGATGTCTTACGACATATCTCATGCTATATTGCCATATGGGCAAAATACACAATATTGCTGTTTAAAAATTCTCCAACTGTCTGCATAAACCTTATAAGTTTTCCCAAACACATACCCATAATCCTGTTACATCAAACAAGAACATTCAGCACCAATTCCCGCCACGAAACAGAAGCAAATTCTTTAAATTTTAAACCAAAACATCCCTGTAAAGTCAGAATTTAATCTAAAACAGTAATTACACTAACGTTGTATGTGCAATCCGGGATAGCATCTGCTGGAACAATTATCTGTCTAATTACTAAGTCTACGAGTTCTGGGGAGTAATTGTACAAAGTCCCTCTAAATTGGGATTTGTTCGTATGCATCTGTGGTGGACACAATGTGTTAATTGGGTAAAGAACAGTCGGACTTTAAATATAAGTCAACAAGGTTGTTTTTCGATAAAACAACAGATAAGTACAAGTTGGACTTTTACAAAGAAGGGTACTGCACCATGGTACGTCAAAATTGAACTAGCATATTTTTTTAAAAGGAATTTGATCTTGAAAATCTGTTATCAGATATAACGCAATTGAAATATGTTACGCAAAGCATCTTTAGTAAAAACTGCAATCGCTGCCTATAAGCTTAATTTACAATGTATGTGATAGTATCCAACTTTAAATGTGAAATTTCTTTACAAATATCCGCTTCTACACCGTTCCATGTCAATAAAAATTGACCTTTTTGCCTCAAAAGTACAACCTATGCCAAACATGGAAAATAATGCGAAAAACTACCAAATGTATTTTTTTATTTGAAGTATTTCTATTCAAATTTTTATATTTTTGGTGTTGTAGTCGCGAAAAATTCTGAAGTGCATTGAAGAGCAAATTCAATCGGATTGTACAATTTCATGGAGCAGGGATCAAGTCCTTGCGCGCTCTTTGAATATTATTTCGTATTCACAATCCTATGTGGGGTTTTAGTATTTTTATGAAGTATTTTATTCAGTTTGTTTCCTTTCATGCATAAGGTTATGGGTTCAACACCAGGCAAATGCCAGTGTGAACTTTTCAGTTTATTGTATGTACTTTGTAACTTTATTTTGAGTATCACTGGTATCATGGAATATAATTATTTTAAATTATTTATATTGGTGACAATATAATGATATTTTACTGTTTACAGAATATGGGTTATCAGTATGGTGGCTGGTCGAATTGCATCGAGCACTACAAATATCTTCTACATATACTAAGCATACTAGAATTACAAAACTGCAGAGTTTTTCTTTGTTTAAATGTGGTTATTGTTTGACTTAGGTATCATTTGTTTCGGGAAAAATATATATTTATGGATAAACTAGAAGTCAAAATAATGTTACCTAGATTCCTACCTGCTCAATCATTCTCCATCTCAAATGAAATAGATTATTTCAGCGAGTGATCGTATTCCAATTTAGACAAACGCTCCTCAATGAAACCGAAGATATAGAGAAATAAATTTGTGCAAGCATAAGAAATATTATTATGAGCGAAGCGTAACTTGAGACGGTAAAAGTTAGAGCTGCTACGTATACAATTATTAAAGTGCTATCATAGAACGCGCGCATAATTTCAAATTGTCAGTTCCCTGACAAAAAGTGGTTTTGGTTTTTAAGGTATGCAACATGGCTACGATCAACTATTCAAATGCTCTATATATTACATATTTATTTTTATTCTTATATAGGGTGACTGGTTATTACAGCAATGGCATTGGGTGGTGGTTTATTACTTAAACACGTGATTGTGCTCTTAATAAGCAACAACTTTTACTATGGGAACAAACTTGACATCGAGATAAAAAAATCACCTGTTCAGTACATTTATGTTTGCCTAATATACTGAACAGCATATATTTTTTCGCGATTTCGGATGTCTTTGTTATCATGAGCACAATCACGTGTTTAAGTATCGTTACGCTAATTGTAACAGTCACCCTGTATAGCTGATACAGATCATAATTTCTCTTCTTCAAATTAATCTCTTCCAAACTTAGATCAGATATTTGGCGACAAAAACCACACCTACAAAAATAATCTTCTTCAACCAAAAACAAAATATCTAAACAAAACCTAACTCTAAAACACATCAACCGTTATTTCACAGAGCAAAAATTTTCGCACAAAACGTAACAGCGATTATTTCCACTAGCACACATCTGTGACAACCTTCATCCATCGACGCACACGCTTATGTCACTCGCCGTTGACTGACCTTGCCTATTCAGGGTTCAGGCCTTTCACAGCAAATGTGTGCTATCTGTTATAATCTCTTTGTTTAGTTTGAAGTCTATCTGACTGCTGACCTACTCTGAGTATTGAAAGAGTTTAGGAAATCTGTTATGTTACTAAATTGTCGTATACTCGTCGTTAACAGCTTGTAGAACTGACGGCTGTTGGGGCGGAAAGGTTCTCAAGTAGCGACCGCGTACCGGAAAACGCAGCGTGGGCTTCCCGCAAGATGGACCGATGATCTCAATAAGAGTTTAGGCCTTTTCTTTTCAAAGCACAAATGTGTGCTATCTATTACAATCTTTTTGTTTAGTTTTAAGTCTATCTGACTGACTGACCTACTGTTTGTGTAGAATGAAATCTGTTACGTTACTAGATTGTCGTAAGCACGTCGTCATAGCTCGTAGAACTGACGACATTTGGGGCGTAAAGGTTTTTTTGGGCAATCCCGCTGCACTATTCGTAAAAACTGCAACTCCTGAAAGCCAGAATCAACACGGCTGTACTGTTTTACCTTTGGTGTGGAGATTTACAGCTTACCTCATAACCACTTCACTTACCGATGAAGATGTTCACAGAAAGGAATGACTGATAAGGTTCTAAAATACCTTTTATTATTATTATATTTTTTGATGGCGGCTTACGGTAAATACTTTTTGGTTTAGCACCCAAATCGAGAATTACAATACGTACAAATATTATTTTGTAGCACAAAAATTTGTGCAAAACTGTTTGGATAAATCAAGCAGTTCAAGACGACGGTTTAGGAATATTTACCAACTGTAAGACTATCATTCAATTAACTAGCTATCGGGCTGCTATTGTCTTTCTATTGTGTCTCGAATCACGTGTATTCGAAGGTTTAAACGACATACATTTCCTCTCACTCACAATATTTTTTTGCAAAAGACAGGCTATTTGGAGGTTACCAAAAAAAAATTACTGCAGCAAGAAATATAAATTTGCACAGTAATTTTTTTTATAACGAAGAGGCACAAGAAGCACCGTGAAGAAGATTTAAAAAAACACACAACCCATAACGGGGTAAACTAAAGAATAAATTTGAAGCTTCACCAGCTAGTCATGACATAAAAAATAATATACTTACATAAAGCTGTACACACAAGTAATTCCGACAATCCCATAAACATACATACATTTACAGTTATATCAAAAACAGAATACGAAAAAGATTGCACGCTGTACACTGATCTCATTCACTACAAAATGCATGCATTCGCTCACATACAAATGCAGCGGTGCATACAATATCACAAGAAAACTTTGAACGGTCACCGGGGACAGGTCCTTGCATCCTAGCCTAGCTTTCCGACCCTGTAATGCCTGGAAATAACTATGCATGAACAGTCCGGGAATATCCATACACAGCGCAACAACGCGCAGTAACTACAAATTGTTTGGGCCAGTATTACCATCTTTATTAGTCGAGACTCTGTGTAATTTGTCCGGAAGCCCGCTCTCATATTTCCCGCACTGGTTTATTTAGGCAGTCGCCATTAGCATAATACTGCATTACGTACCCGCAGCGTCCGTCGTACGGACGTTTCAGTACATTGTTCTGTTCAATTATACAGATTTTATGCCGTAAAAATATTGGCGTTAATTCTCTGTAATTGCCGGGCGTCGCATGTTGCCGCTGTTGACTAACGAGGATAATTCAAAATGTTAATCTGCTAATGAACGCGGTTGGGAGTTGATTTTTGTTGGTTGGTGTCTACTTATGAGTTAAATTTTTGATGTGTACTAAGTCTTGATTTGAATGTTCTTACATATTCAAAAATCAATCTTAAATTGACTGACACAATAATGGATCTTTAATTTTTATGATTATTAAATATAGTTTCTACTAAACTCATTGTAGACTTTTTAAAAGTTTATTTAAAACATAATATTCTCAAAATATTTGCTGAAAATTGACAACCTATGTATATTAAAAACCATATAAATTAATATAACGAAATATAAGTTTTATATTTGTTCAACCACTTTAATTTCTAAGAACTCAATACTCAATATTTAACTCTTCCTAACCAGACTTATGAGTTAAATTACGTTGCTCTACATCCCACGCGAACAAAGTATTCAAAGACGTGGGTGAAAGTCTATTTACTTACTTCCTAAAGAAAACCCACTGAACCGATAAAGTTCGATATCTATTGAATGTACTTTTCTTAGTAGACAAAAATACTAGTAGTCTAATATGCATTAAATATTATAAGGCCTCTTGATGACAACAACGCATTTACATTTGTTGACGACAACGGAAAACGGACTGGATTCCATGAAAGGCAACGGGCCGACAAGCAGTGTTCAATAGTATAGGTGTTTTTGACGCGACGGACACATACCCGTTCTTTGTCGACTGCTGCCAAAAAGGATCCTCAACATACCTAGCCTTTTCCCAACTATACGGGGGTCGCCTACCAGCCTAACTGGATTCAGCTGGATACCAGTGTTTTACGTGAAGCGACTGCCTATCAGACCTCCATAACCCATTAACTGGGCGAAACGATATCCCAACTATGTATTACTAGGGATTATTCGCTTTTTTACTCATTTATCATTTTCAAAATAACATTATCTCAGGTTGTAACCTAAATCTATGTCTAGGCCAAAATCTAAAATGTATCCTCTCGTACCTAGTATATTTTTCCAAATCCTTTCAGTATTAGTTGTATTTGATAAGAAAACTAGAAAGTTAGAAAAGATAAGGACCTCACCAGCCTCCAAAATCCCTAATCTTTCTCTACCAAAATTTATTTACGAGACTTTGGATCACACCTGGTTTCACTTCGTTATTTTGAAATACAGGTTGATGCGATGTTGGAAATAGACAGATAATATATTAATGATAAATAGATTTACAATATATTAGTGACATGATTATGTGAATTTTATTTCATCGAAAGGGATAAATAGGATAAATCGACTAAGCTAACGAACAATTCCGCAAAACCGACAAATATTTCACATATTATAGATCGAAAGTCGTGTATTTAGGACCTATATTGCGATTATTAATTTATAGCATCTTCGTGAACCTATGATAAATTCTTCTTCAATTATTTCTTTAATTTCGGTACACCAACAGTGGTATCTTTGCTGTACGCAGCTATAGAACACACACATTTTCTTATTATTCTTTAATTATTTCATAATTTTTAAGTCTTTAATTGCGAAGGTAAAGTCTTAAAAATTTTGAAATGCCACACAATCAAGGTAATATTTTATTCAACCTTTTTTTTTTTGAACGTTTACTAGCTTATAAAATTTGTGGAAAATGATTAACATGTAACCCAACTCATCCAATGGATTCCAATTATCAATTAACGATTTTCCAGAAAACGAAATCAAGTTTCCAACATTTCTCTATAAACCAAACCTACCAATCCATCAAAAAACAAACACCCCTACACAAGAACAAGATGAACTCATACACGCGAAGCCACATGAAAAACCAATAGGGAGGGGGTAAATAATCCTTCTAACTTTCGCAATATCGGCTCTTACGGGATTAATTCATATCCTGATACCATAAGTTACACGTTCGTATGAAAGTTTTATCCATTCTGACGTTAACGAGTGTAGTTCGACCTGATTTGACCTTCGACACGTGTTACTGATGTTAATTTCATGTGCATGAGTTACTGGTTTTGACTTTGAATTTATGGGTTGAGAATTGCGTGTTTTCCTTGTTTTTCTTGTTTGGGTGCTGTTTTTTGGATGGTAGGTTTGTAATAAATGAGATTTTTATACGAATTTCAGTGACTGATAATTATGGTGCATTATGGTAATTAGGCCCGCCAGCAAAATATAGGGTGACTGGTAAGTAGTGTACGATACTTCAACACGTGATTGTGCTCATAATAACAAACAATTTTTATTATGGGAGCAAAGCCGAAATCGCAAAAGAAATATCAGCTGTTCATTACATTAGGCAATCATAAATGTACTGAACAGTTGTTTCCGCGATTTTAACTTTGCCAAAAATGTTGAATAAAAAAATGCACTTAATAATAAATCATCTCAACTGCATATCCTCTAACTATACTTTAAATAAATATACAATAAACAACGCTTTTTATTAACGCATAAAATCCTCTAAATACATTTTACAGGAATATACAGTAAAAAAAAGCTTGTTTATGTTATGTTAACCTTCGATCAAAACCCAAGCATCAATGTCCCATCACAATTTCAACGCTCTCAAACAGCTGTTAACCAAAAATTTGCCAAATTTCGGGCTCCGATGGGCACGTCTAACGTTTCACATCTCTATTTAGCTAGCGGGCCTAATTACTATAATGCAACTTTGCTACAGATACTAAAAAATATACCCACAAAAATATAAATTTAAACTAACAAAAATCTTAGATTCGCTTATTATCTTAAATAATGTATTTTCACAGCAACATTTAAAATAGAAAAGCTTGATTATGTTATACTAGCTTTTGCCCTCGACTTCGTCCGCGTGGAATAATAGTTCCCGTTCCCGGGGGAATTCCGGGATGAAAAAAACTATCCAATGTCCTTTCTGGGATCCCAGATTAAATCTGTACCAAATTTCATTTAAATCGGTTCCGTGGTTTAGGCGTGAAGAAGAGAGAGACAGGCAGAAAGACAGACAGACAGAGTTACTTTCGCATTTATAATATTAGTACGGATTAACCTTTAACAAAACCCAAGCGTCGGTGTCCCATCCCAAATTCAACGCTCTCAAACAGCTGTTAACCAAAAATTTGCCAAATTTCGGGCTCCGATGGGCACGTCTAACGTTTCACATCTCTATTTAGCTGGCGGGCCTAATTACTATAATGCAACTTTGCCAGCCGAACTAAAAATAAATATAAAAAAATAATAAAAATCTAAAATGCGCTTGTTATCCTTAACTGCATATATTTTATCTATATTTTACGGAAATATACAGAAATGATTGCTTATTAAGTTAACTGCTCATTCACTATCTATATTTTACAAAAATACCATAATGCACTCTGCTAAAAATACAAAAAAAATATAAATTAAAACTAACAAAAATTTTAGGTTCGCTTATTATCTTGAATAATGTAATTTCACAACAATAATATATTCAAAACTGAACAGCTTATTTATGTTATGTTAACCTTCGATCAAAACACAAGCATCAATGTCCTATCACAAATTCAACGCTCTCAAACAGCTGTTAACCAAAAATTTGCCAAATTTCGGGCTCCGATGGGCACGTCTAACGTTTCACATCTCTATTTAGCTGGCGGGCCTAATTACCATAATGCAACATTGCGACGCGCGACGATTTTGATTACATTGCCGCCTGACGCGGTGAATGCTAACAGACTGTGCATACAAGAGCGGCATGCCATTCGGAAACGTCTATGATTGTGGTGGAATGTAATGTACCATTTTCTTGATGACTAGTTGGAGTAATTGTTAGGGGTTTCATTAGGAGCTAGTGAGCGTAAACTGCTGTTCACAAAGGAGTCAAAAGTTCACTTCACGTAGTAGTCTACACTTTCTGAGTAATATGATGGAGATGCAATGTTTCTCTCTATGTTTGTACTCTATCTAAGCTTACAAGATAATCCCTCATTATTAAATTTCATGTACAACTACTATGCTGTATGTTAACAGTGAAGCTATATAATAATGGTATGTTGTATTCAATTTATGGCAATGACCTTACATACGGAGATGTTATGTAATCCAATTTAGGTCGCGAGGTTAATCTGCAGCGTGTGAAAAATGATTCAACTAATTTTAACTAGTTATAGTGTGATTGTAATAAAAGACAAAGAAATTGTATAATAATTTGCTACTGTATTCTTAAAATTCAAGGTTAAAATCGTACTAATGTGTCTCTCTAAAGCAAAACTTTTCAACGACCAGGCGACAGCCGGCTGGCGCGCTGCTATTTTATTTTATTTTATTAGGAAAACTTACAACTAATAACAGAAAAAAAAACAGATTACAAGACTAAAATCAATTTAAAGGTTTTCCTAATAGATAAGTAAGTAAAAATAAGAGAAGAGACTACAGAAGATAGGTAAAGACGAACACAGATTGCAAAAATTTACAAACACAGATTACAAAATAAACAGATTAGACCGTATCAAAATAATTGCAACAGAGAGTCCTTTTCAATTTACGGACCCCCGTGTTATTGTCTTTCTATTGCGTCTCGAATCAAGTGTATTCGAAGGTTTAGAAATTATTTACAACTACGTCATAGGCCTATGTTGAACTGGTCTGATTGCAAAATCGCTTAAATATTTCCCACACAATTTCGGGTTATTGTCCAGTTAATTGCTTCTATGATACTGAACTGCATTTTGAACACTCTAGTCCTCTATTATACCTCCTGTGTTTACTTATATAATCTCCATTGAGAGACCGCTGTAATCGATATTTGATTTGAATTCTACTAATCCTACTAATATTATAACGGTTGCTGAATCGAAAGTTTGTATGTATGTCTGTTCGAATGATAATTACTTTTCACGCAAAATCTACCAAACGAATTTTATTAGATTTCGCAGTAGTAGCTGTAATAACACATAGGCTATAATTATAAAATTACGCTATAATCAATCCCTACGATAGCGAAGCAGTAATTAAATCAATTAATTTATAAAATGAAACAAAAATAATATGCAATAGTACCTGTGTTTGTTTTCTTCTTTTTCTGGATACTCCATTAATGTTTATTTTAAAGGAATATTCAATTAAGAAAGAATTCTTGCTACAACTTTGTGTTTACTAAAAGACATGGCCACCAATTTTTTTTTATGAAGTTACAATACACTAGCTCATTATTTTTAACGTTCTGTCAATTTTAACTATGTTTTCTCTTTTTATTGCAAATAAAAAAAAATTAAGTGAATAAGACATTGAATACTAGATCGTGTGACATCTCAATGTCTACTCACTCTGTATAATTACAAATCACTCTACATTACTGGTCACTAATTACCAGCCACCTTATGTAATTATAGCTAAGTACATCTGATGCATTACAGCCTTCATACATGACAGCTCCTTAATGTTTATGAACATCTGTACCTACTATAGTTTCACGAATATCCTTTGAAGTACGTAATACAACTCTCGCATCACTGACTAAGGTATTAGAGACTATCATATTATGTTAAGGTTAAGTGGATCGACACTGTCAGCCTGCTGGTCCCTTTGTCCGTAGTTACATGGTGCTATTATACTAACAGATTAATTAGTCGAGTAATGTAAAATAATAATCCTGAATTTCGGCCGCGGGCGGACAACGTATACAGTAGACTAGGTTGCGATGGCTAGGCGCTGGATACTGTCATCGTAAGTGTTTATAACTGACTTGAAAAAAAAGGAGGCTCAACATTTTTTTGTTTTTTTTTTGTATGTGTACACCGAATACGCTGAGATTTATGATCCAATTTAAGTAAGAGATTCTTATTAATTTTAATGCAAAATAGATGCTATTTGGTCCTATAGAAATTTATTAGTAGTTTCATAGTTTGGCCTAGTAGTTTTCTTTTAATTTTATGATCATGTTTGTCTCGTGTATTGTCTGGTGCAATATCGACGACGTTATGTTTACTTTAGCGTCAACCTATAACTGAAATTGATATGCACTACACATCCAGACAAATTCAGACAATGTTGGACACTAAAATTAAAAAAAAAAGCTTTAAAAAAAGGGTTATTGTAACTGCCTTGAAAAACAAAAAAAAGACTTAAAATTCGGAAATCTGTGGCACGGCAAGACAATAAACAGAACGAGTCACTTTTCTGTCTAATCGACCGACTCTGACCACTCATAAGTGCCCGTAATAGTCTTAAGTGAAATAAATGCCTTGAATTTTTATTTTTAATCATTTCTTCCTCCCCACTGCCTCCGCACTCATCGCCTCACAAAAAGAGTTGGCTTTCCACGCTTTCCCTCCCACCATACATTGAATCACGGTTGGCAGAGCAATCCCTCCCCTTACTCTCATAAAACAATCAGACGGTAATTTAACAGGACTTGGGAGAAATCACGTGAATGTTACATAACTTTGGAGTGCTGCTGAAAAATTCTTCTGAATAAATTCAATAACATTTTACTCGACCTGAAAAACCCTAAAAATGTAGATGTAAGTGCAGCATTTGCGGTTTGTTCTAGTGATGCAATATTTTTTGACTTTTCAAACTTTTCAACTTAGTTAGACTCGGCTTTTAAGCGATCTGAATAAAGCTAAATATACACATTACACTTTGCTACACTGATTGTCAGACTTTGTACCTCCTTACTTTGTTAATAGGTAATGATGTAAAAACTGTCAAGATTCTAAAAATAACAACCGAGCACAAAGGCTTTACGTATTTTTGGAGACAGTCGGCGACTATCTTCTAACCTTCCTGCTACTGAAATATCTCTCTTGAAAGAAACCTCTAACAATTTATTCGACCTTTGAATGTAACCCGGGACCGAGCAGTAGAACTTGCAACCACGTAGCCATGGATGTTTTTCGGGTAATGTATCTAATAACAAGCTATAAAACTTTGGCGTATGGGTTAAAATGCTCTTCATACTTGAAGTAAAAATTACAATTACCTATTGTATTTAAAAAAAAAAACAATTGAAGAAAGATTTTTCTCCAATAGCAGCAAAACTTAATCGACTTGTATTAGAGACAAATAAAACAGTAGAAGCACAAAAATCTCTTATATTTACACTAATGACCTTTAGGACGAGCTTCAACTTCTAAGATATCTTGGCAGCCATTAAAACCTTTATCAAAAGAAACGAATCACCAAAAAAAAAAATCCCAAATGCTCAAACAAAACAAACGACAAAATAGTTAAAATAAACCTCAGCAAAGTCTAAACAAAGAGCTAGCTTTCCACATTTAAATCCACCTTTTGAGCTGAAATGAAATTGGTAAAGCTTTATTACATTCATTTTACCTGGTGCTACATTTTGCTATGAAAATGAGTGTGCAAATGAGGTCGAAAGTTGTCGGCGACACTGCGTCCACAATGAAGTGAGGCCCTTAACTGTTGCATTCACAGAATTAAAACGGAGCTGGAAGCGTTTGGATTTTACGAGATTACATACTTTGTGTTGCTTTACCCATTATGGTTTTAATCCTCGACGCAAAAAGAAAGGTGTTGTAACTTTGACAGGTATGTGTGTAGGTTTGCTTGTTTATCTGTGAGTGACATCGAAGCTCTTAAACAGATGAACCGATTTGAATGCGGTTTTTTTATTTGAAAGTAGATGATTGAGCGATGTTTTTTTATCAAAATCGGTTCAGCCATTTCTTAATAATCAACTATTTGTTAACTGAAGTCGTGATCTTAATAACCTCGGGGTAGGAATTTTTTAAACTGTTTTATATGTTTTTTAAGAGTTCAAAAAGAAAGATGACATTCAAGCAATTACAGATTTTTATTTAGCAGTTCACCTATATGTAATCACCACTAGGCTATCATGAATGAATTAGTAGTACTTGTATTTAGTAAAACTGTGTTAAAGCGTTTGTAGTTTTATTAAAATACTAGCTTTTGCCCGCGACTCCGCCCACGTGGAATAATAGTTCCCGTTCCCGGGGGATTTTTGGAATGAAAACTATCCCATGTCCTTTCCCTATCATTTGTACCAAATTTCATTCAAATCGGTTCAGTGGTTTAGGCGTGAAGAAGAGACAGACAGACAGACAGAGTTTTTTTTTTTTTTTTGGTGAGTGGGAAATCATCCAATGACTGCTCCCGTCCTGGGTGCGGCGGGAGGACGTGTCAGACTCTTACTGACTAAAACCCACTCATGTTCCTTCGGTTGCCCTTTTTGTTCCAGGGTCACGGTAACTATTATAAACATTCCGCAACCCCGGCAGGCGTTGGCCCTGTTGGGCCCCTTCCTGTGCTGACTCCTTCTCTTTGAGGCGCGCGTGGAACACTAACGCGCCGTCGACGCGGTCCTGGTCCTAGCCGGGCGGCGAGCTACCCATCGCTCGCCATCCGCAGAACCGCGCCTACGGTGGCCGGTAGTCGTCTTGCGACTCTCGACGTCTTTGCCTGGGTCTTAGTCCGGGGCGAGAGGCTCGTCGTTGCCTCTCGCGCGCTGCCGCTTCCTTCACTAGCATAACTGCTTCGCAGAAGGAGGCGACGGCATCCCATTTCGTCTCGCCCCGAAGCATGGCCTGAACCAGCGCCGGGCGCGAGAGGTCACCGCCGCCGATCGCCTCTACGAGGACACGTCGATGCTCCGCCCATGCGTGGCACACCTCCACTGTGTGCTCGACCGTGTCCTCCAGGAGACAGATAGAGTTACTTTCTCATTTATAATATTAGTACGTATTGGAGAAGCACGTATACAGGAGTGGACTATTGAAAGCTGATGATGATGATCCGAAATGAACCTCTCATTCAAGGCTATCATTTAATTTAACCTTTGACGACCAAACGACAGCCGGCTATCGGACTGCTATTCTATTGTGTCTCGGATCACGTGTGTTGTAAGGTTTAAGTCCCGGCTTGGTAGATAAATTAACAATACGACCATTCCATTGACATAACATCCAGGTAACGTCGCGTGTATGTCACAGTACGTAATTAAATGACTCGTGCGGACAACTCTGAGCGCGAGTTTCTACAGCGTGTACTGTGAACTGTCACTGTGTACAGACAACACAACGGATAAGTATGCAGCGTACACTACAGCTTTGTGAACTGTGATGTGGGGAGTGGTAACTACCCAAAACTTTACTTGCTATTATTTTGATGTTGTTTGTCATAAAGAGCTTAGGCGCCCAAATGGGAACCTATATCGAAACTTATGTATTATATGTACTTGACGTATAAACATAAATTATGTATTTTTCGCGACCGGTTTTCGCTTTGAAAAAAGACACGTATAATTATGTAAATGATTATGTTTTGCATTATTTCCCTGAAAACGGCGGTATTGTTATAAAATCCAACAATGTTAGTAATCTAATGTAAATTAAGTAATTTAAATTAGCTCTACTTATTTCGAATGCTTTTAATTGTTACACACACCTACATGGGTTGAATACAGTGTATCGTAATATAAATTCGATTAAAAATATTAAAAAAAAAACTTGAGAGAAATGCAATTAAAGAGTAAATAAATCCATGATTAAATATTATTCTTGTGAAAAGCGGGGACCTCCCGGCGGTAAAGCACAACGGCGGACTCAATTATCCTACATAAGAACCTACACAACACATCAACCTCTTTTACCAACTGTACCCAGCAATCGTGTCGCAGTTACGTAAATAGTTATTTAAATATCTGATTTGCTAATGGATTCCTACAAAGGAAGTTATTCGTTGAGCCAGCTTGCACGTGTAATATCTCAGGGGACAGTAAGAATTAACCGTGTACGGACTAACACGTATATAGCTCCAACTGGAACTTGCACATGAGGGTCGACCTATTTAATATTTACGCTGTATTTTGTATTCTTTTTAGAGTTCCGATACTTAAAAAGAACCTTAAAAGGATCTTCATTTTCCTGCCTGTCTTTGTTAAAACCTTTTTCTTTGGAACTCGTGGATATGTTAATGTGAAATAAATATTGAAAACTGCGAAAAACAAATGAAAATTAAGTGTTCCTTAGTCAAGTTTGTCTTATTCAACCATTTGCGTCGAATATTTTGACATTACCATTTAATTTACAAAAGTAAAGCGGAACTCCTAAATATTAAACGTCAGCATACAAAATAACACATAATACACAGTTCATACAAATCTATATGACGATTTTGGCAGATTGAACTGATCTGAGAAAAGTGCCTATAATTAACCGAATTTACCCAATTTTTATTTATTTCTCTATTATAATATTAGGAATCCATACTTATATTATAAACGGAAAAGTGTGTCTGTCTGTATGGTTTGTCTTTCTTTCACGGCAAAACGGAGCAACGAATTGACGTGATTTTTAAGTAGAGATAGTTGAAGGGATGGAGAGTAACATAGGCTACTTTTTGTCTCTTTCTAACGCGAGCGAAGCCGCGGGGAAAAGCTAGTATACATATAAAATAACCTTAGGTTTTTATGCAGGTCAAAACATTTTTAGCAAAAACTTGATGATTGTTGATAAGGTAATCATTACAGCAGAGGTCGTAGTCGTGGGTCGATTCGTTTTCTTATATTATCTAAAATACCACTTGAAAGGTCTATTTTAAATTATAGCGTAAACTCTGTTTAAGTCTTCCTCAACGTCCTTAATACAAAGGCTTATCAGCTTAACTCCTAACTACACTTCACAACCAATTTCTCATCGAAAATATTTCTATAATAATAATAATATTACACAACTTATAAATTTTATATACACAACCATTTATTAACACGCCAACGTGTTTCTCGTCGGAAATTTTCAACTTTCCGTCGTCTAGGGAACGATTTATCGTTTAATATAGCTTCGCATAGCTGTGGTGTACCGCGAGATACTATCTCACCTGACATTACGACGAAAACTATACAAAACTTAATTTGGCTCATATGTGTGGCGAGACGTGATTTAGAAAATAAGTTCTTAGAACTTCGGTGGTCGGCGAAACTGTATGAGTTGCGGGTTTAGTTTTAAAGTTTCGCGTCTCATGTTGTAAAGGGTAAAGGAATGAAGTATCAAGATAGTTTTACGATTTGGATCTTAACAAGTTTGTTGGTCAAGATCACCCACGTCTAAATAAAAATTAGCAGATTAAATGGAATATTTTAAATGGACTTTGACCAGAGAAAAAGACTAACTCTCGTCTCTCGTCTAAAGAGACTTTGTTATATGAATGTCAGGATTTAGTTAAGCAATTAAGCAAGTATATTAGGGAGTACATATATTTTGTGCTAATTACTGCATGGCAAAGATATATACTAAGAAGGCACGATTTATCACCAGGATTACTTAAAGCGTGTTGGCGATTTAGACTTTAAAAATTTAAGTACCAGGATGATTGAGCATAGATTAGTATTTGTTCAACATTTTCTTAAAGTAAAAGCTAGATCGATTTATTGTACCCGAAACCAAAATCGTTAGCGGCTTTCCCAAGATTCCGATTATAATATAATTATATCTACAAGACTTAAAGATCATAAGTCTAGGTTTCCTTTAGGATGTTTTTCTTCACTGATGTCGATAGTTGGATATTTAACTCCATTTAACTCCAATAATCTTACAAAATATATATTTTTAAAAAACTAGTGATGATATTTACCGTTTTTAGTTTAAGGCATGTGTGTAGTTCCACTTTGCGCGAATTTACTGTTTTTTGGTTCTTTTTTCAACTTGTAAGTACATAAAAATTAAAATGTTAGACATACTTGTCCGAATTTGAACCCACTTGTAACATAAAACCGGCCAAGAGCGTGTCGGGCCACGCTCAATGTAGGGTTCCGTAGTTTCCCGTCCGTCACAATAAGTGTACCCACTTATAAGTTAAAAAAAGGCTATTTGTTACGTTGACATACTAAGTACGCAGAAATTATTTTGTACAACCTTTTTGTCTTTTTTTGTACAAAACTGTTCTTTCTATCAAGTTCAAAATAATTTTCCTAGAAAGTACTTATTAAGTTCTACTTTTCAGATTTTTTTCATATTTTTTAAATCAACGGGTCAAAAGTTAGAGGGGGTGACGCTTTAATTTTTCTTTTTGGAGCGATTATTTCCGATATTATTGACATTATCAAAAATTGATTTTAGTAAACCCCTTTTCACTTTTAAATACCTATCCAACAATATATCACACGTCAGGGTTGAAATTTAAAAAAAATCACTTCCCTCTTTACTTAAAGGGGGGCTACCCTAATAAAACATTTTTTTCCAATTTTTATTTTACTACTTTGTCGGCGTGGTTAATATACATATTGGTACCAAATTTCAGCTTTCTAGTGCTAACGGTCACAGAGATTAAGCGAGGACGGACGGACAGACAGACAGACATGGCGAAACTATAAGGGTTCCTAGTTGACTACGGAACCCTAAAAAGGGCCATAACAGTACAGTTTACCAAGATAATAATAATCACGTTAATTCTGAACTGCTTCAGTGTATTGGTATTTTCCAATAATTGGGTTTGAGCGAATAATTGGAGGTTGCATACTGCAGCCAGTCACTCAGACGGCTCTAGATAAGATGGAAGCCAATATCAACGTAATTGACAAAGCAATTTGGCAGAACTGATATCTATCGTCTTTGTGAAATATTAGCTGTCTCTTACGGTTTTACTAGCGTAGTTTTCGTGTTTTTTTAAGGAAAACCTATGCTGTATTCTTTCTCACTCTATGGACTATCTCTGTACCAAATTTTATTTAAATCGTTTATATTTAAGTTGGTGCCCTGAGACAGGGAGACGGGGTCGCGGCAGGCCACGAAGGAGATGGCGGGACGAACTGGACGGATTTCTACATGATTGGAAAAAGGAAGCGAGGGATCGCGATTCATGGAAGAAGTGGAGGGAGGCCTTTGCCCAGGAGTGGGACAGAACAGGCTAACAAAAAAAAAAAAATTTTTATCGGTAGTTTTGGATGGCCGAGAGTTTCTTTCGTATTTAAAAAAATAGGGTCCACCCTTTATAGCAGAACTTTTTACGTCATAATTTTATTTTGCATAACAACGGATAGCATAAACCTCTTTTCGCAGAAAATCGTTTGGCATACACTTATTTACCATACACCGAAACCCATAATTTTGTAAGTCAGAATCATCTTTAGGCATAAATTTCATATCCATAATAATCAATAAGTATAACCATCACATCGTAGAAAGTTCAAAACCAGAATCATCTTTTGGCATATATTTTATATCCATAATAATCAAAAGTAGAACCATCATATCGCAGAAAATTCACAGCCAGAATCATCTTTTGGCATGCATTTCATATCTTATTTTGGCATGCAGCAAGCATGCAGCAACCATGCAGCAAGCATGCAGCAAGCATGCAGCAACCATGCAAGCATGCAACAAGCATGCATCATGCAGCAGGCATGCATCATGCAGCAGGCATGCAGCATGCAAGCATGCAACATGCAGCAGGCATGCAACATGCAGCAAGCATGCAACATGCAGCAAGCATGCAACATGCAGCAGGCATGGCTTCTGTCACGGCTTCGGCGCTGCGGGGCTCTGGCGGTCCCACGCAAGCTAATCGTCGCAGATGGTTTTACGTCCACCACCGCAGCTTCGGCTTGCTGGCCGGCTTCGCCGGCCAGCCTCAGCCGCGGCGGTGTGCGTTAAAACCACCTGCTCCTCAGCTCGCGGGCCGCCTCGCCCCTCCGCGCCTTCGCGGGTTTAAATTACACTCTAGGGGTAGGGCAGACAAGACTACGTGAAGTCGGTTTTGCAGCGATTCATTTCTGTCACTCACTTTTGTAGCACACCATAGTGATTTTTTAAAACAATATATTTTTTTTTCAATATTACTAATAATTATTTGTATTGAAATTCTGTGATCTTCGTAGTATGCTAAGTCAAATTATGCCAAATAATCGGCGCTCTAAATAAACGTTATGCTAAACGAAATTATGCAAAATTGTTACTCTGACAAAGGTAATTATTCCCAATACAATTCTGCCATCTTAAAAGTATCCCATTTAAAATTCGGACATAAAAACATTAGGCCAAAAAACAATTATGTTAAATATTTTTTATACCTTAACAATGTTCGTTTAAAAAAGTTTCTGCCAAGTGAGTTATGCCAAATAGGTTTCGGAGAAACAAGTTTCTGCCAGATAGAGGGCACCCAAAAAAATAGTATGGATTACTAGGTGGTGCCCGTAAGTTTGTCCGCGTAAAATTTATTTTTATCTCCTGTTTTAAAGCTGATCAACTGTTTATTAAATGTTAAGTCACAAATCGTTATGCATATTTAAAAAAGGCGTTTATCACTTTTTCTTTAAATGACTGCTTTTTTTGTTGGCATAAGATTTAATAAAATAAAAATTATAAGTTCCTGATTAAGGATTTACCTATTTGTAAAAATCACAATAAAATTCGTTGCGTAGCTTTTTAGATCAGCGAACACATACATACAGACAGACAAAAATTACTAATTGTTAACGTTCTTTTAGGTGATTCTTTTGAATGTACAGAGCCTAACTTTCTACTGATTTATTATATTATGTACGGATTTAGTTTTTGTCCGCTCATGAAAATTCAATGTTGACGCTTAATGCTTAGTTCTCCCGAAAAATTGTTGCAATATTTTTATCAAATCAAAATTGACTTGACGTTATAAAAATTGATATGAATTTTGAACAACTATGTAACGTTAAGGCTCTACTTTCATGCATAAGTTTCAGGGTTCAATATCGGGAAAATATCCATGTGTCATTTCAATTCAATTTCAATTCACATCGAAAAATATCATGATGAAGCCTGAACTTGTGACTCATATAACTATAAAACCTGTTTAAGTAATACTGTGTGCATAACATTATGGATTTTTTTTTATTAAAAAAAAATAAAAACATTTAGGAATATGAGAAATCCGAAAACAGGGCGCTGGACATAGTTCCAGAGAGAGGAACCACTGACCAAGAAGCCCTCATTAATATTAATATTAGAATTGATATTCTTGCAGACCACTACCTACCCCTTAACAGACAAGCCCAAAGTAACATCCCTCTATCTCAAAGCTTCCCTACAATAAGTAAAAAAACCCAAAATTAATGCATTCACTTTAACTTAACAACGTACAGAGAAAACCAAAATGGTTCTATATAGATTCGGTGAAATAGCGTAGCGTTTTCATTAATCGCTTGCCCACATTCGAAAGCCTCTGTTCGGCGTAACGACCGCTTAAACTCGATGTAAATGAGCCGTAAAGAGGTTTCTATGTTTTGAATACCGGCTGTTCTTTGATACTGCTTGGTTGGGAATAATGGGATAATCGAAGGTTCTTTAGTGTTATTGGTATTACTTTATCTGGGGTGGGGATTTACGCGACTCTTCTGTTTTAGGGGAGAAATCGTTTTTCGATCGATTATCTCGCGTTTAGCTATACCGATTTCGATGCGGTTTTCAGAAAAGTCTTTGTAACATTCTGTGGAAGGTTTTAATATATAACACTAATGGATATCCTGTGACGTTGCGCGCATAGTGCCGTTTTCATTTTATAAGATTATAAGTTTATTTTGAGAGCTACCCTAAAACGTAGTCAGATACTGAGACTCTAACTAAAAAGTAATAAATAAAAAGCTTTTTTAAAAAAAGATAACCGACTTCAAAAACTAAAAGCTTAAAAATAACTATTTCGGAAGTCGGTGGCTTCTCTTCTGCCGGTCGATTTGTGTTGCCACCGACTTCCGAAATAGTTATTTTTAAGCTTTTAGTTTTTGAAGTCGGTTATCTTTTTTTAAAAAAGCTTTTAAAATAAATTATTTATTGTTATTACTGTTACATTTGAATACTTATTGTTTATATAATTTTAACAGTAAATAATTATGTTATACTAAAGTCTGATTTGTGTATTAGTAAAATAAGTATATTGTTAAACCATAAATGACTCATGTTGTGTAAGACTTTAATTGTTGCATTTATCAATACACCTTTAATTTCAGTCCTTTGATAAAATTTGAGCCCTTTGATAAAGACGCAGCCCAAATAGCCAAATGATAGCTATTACTATTATAAAATTCAAAATTCAAAGCATTTATTTCACTTAGACCATTTACAGGTACTTATGAATTGTCAAAGAGTCGGTCTGTTAGTCAGAAAAGAGTCGGTCTGTTAGTCAGAAAAGAGTCGGTCTGTTAGTCAGAAAGTATAAATGTGAAAATAACTCTGCTCCTCAATATGAAGAAGGAGGTATCTTTGCCTGTCTCTCTGACTACCTACCTGTCTGTCTATCTTTTACGGCTAAAGAACTAAATTGATCATGATATGTCCGGAATAAAACTCAAGAAAGACATAATTATGGTAGTTTTTAATTCACGTATTTAATCTTAAACTCGTAACATTATTCATTCACAAGGCAATAAACACACAAATAAACATAAAAAGTGCATTAACAATGCAATAAAACAGTTAAGAATCATAAGAATTACTATTTTCATGAGTACGACTTTCAATAATAGAGTCGTGGAAGCCCATTTTCGTTTATGAAAGTCGTTAGTTCAATCTAGGGCATGCGGTTAATTTTAATTAAATTTTAAGTCTGAATTGTACCGAGTTTGATTAAAACGGGTTTGTTGTTATGCAGGTTGACTTTTGAACAGCACAACTCAGGGTGACTGTACTATTGATCAAAAACAAATATACAAATTATTATGCACATACTAAACATGTAGAACCCAATACATGATGTATAGATCTCTCAGACAAACACAGGTAGACTGTAAATAGCTGACACACCCACACTACCACACAAACTTAACTAAAGTTAAGTTAAATGCCTCTTTCTCTTTCCATTTCTTAAAGAAAAGGACAGAAGATACATTTTAGTTTAATCCTAAAAAAAAAGCAAAAAAAAAAGCAAAATGTAAATGTAATGTAATGTAAAGCTGGGCATCCTTAACAAGGTTAAGCGATATTTCACGCCGGGACAGCTTCTAACGCTTTATAAAGCTCAAGTCCGATCGTGTATGGAGTATTGCTGTCACCTATGGGATGGCTCAGCCAAATACCAACTGGCCGCATTGGACTCGGTAGAACGCAGAGCCAGGAGGTTGATTGGCGACAAGAAGCTGGTGACCGAACTACAACCTCTAGCACATCGGCGTAAAGTTGTCTGTCTGGCGGTGTTTTACAGATTGCACTTCGGTGAGTGTGCTCATGAGTTACACGAGCTCATTCCCCCGTCTCCGTTTTTCCACCGGACATCTAGACGTACGGCGGGATACCACCCTTTCTTGGTCGATATTCCTCGTATCCGCACGCAGCGTTTCTCGAATTCCTTAAATTATGCGCACCGCAAAAGAATGGAATTCCCTGCCGGCGTCTGTGTTCCCAAATGCATATAACCCGGATGTATTCAAGAGACGAGTGCATAGGCATCTTTTGGGTGAGCTCGCTCCATCGTAGGCCCCGTCTATGCCCTCGGGCTAGTCTGGGACCAAGAGCAAGCCCATATGTAATAAAAAAAAAAAAATCCTCTCAAATTAGACAGCGGCTGAAGAAAATTGACGTATATTTAGACGCCATGTTTTTTAAATTATCTATGTGGAGTGTCTAAATTTGACAGGACTTGACTAATATTTTATCTTCTGTCTTTTTCTGAATTAAATGGACCCACGACTTCGTACGCGTGGATTAATAGTTCCCGTTCCCGAGGGATTTCCAGGATGAAAACTATCCTATGCCCTTTCTCAGGTCCAAGACTATGTCTGTACCACATTTCATTCAAATCTCAGACAAACAGACAGACAGAGTTACTTTTGCATTTATAATATCAGTAGGTACGGATTTACGTTAGTTTGTGAATAAGAGAATCGGCACCATTATCGGCCTGTGGACATACAAGGCTATGGTGCGACTTTACTTGGCGTATTTGGCAAACTACTTGCGTTATTTGCGACAGGCCTGTTGGTCTAGTGGTTGGGGACCCTGTCTGCTAAGCTGGAAGTCGTGGGTTTGATTCCCACCCAGAACAAACTTTGTGTGATGAGCATGATTTTTTTTGTTCTGTGTCTAGGTGTAATTTATATATAATATGTATGTATTTATTATAAATTATATAATTATGTTTATCAATTGTCTGGTTACCATAGTACAAGCTCTGCTTAGTTTGGTTTCAGATGACCGTGTGTGAGTTGTCTCAGGATATTGATTTATTTATTTATTATTACTACCTTTGGAGGTATGAGAGACAGGGTGTAAAGTCCCTCATCCTCCGTTGAAAAGGGAGGATCCTCCGACCGGACGGGTGTTGTGTCTGGTGGGCTACTGCCCGACGGATCTAGTCGGGATTGTTGTACTCGTTCTAATGTCGCCGATAACTTATATATCGCGATGCAGGATTGTTAGTTGTAGTTTCACATATTCGGCGATAGATGTCGCCACATCACTCCCCTCCGAGACCGGAGGTCGATACAGGATGAGTCGTCCATACATCTTCTTACGATGCTTGCCGGGCCAGTGGAAGGTTCCAGTGAGTCGGAACCGGATGCCGCATAGTTCACGGTGAGTCGGAACTGTCTGCGGTGATGCCCCAGTGAGTCGGGGTGATGCTGCATATGATAATAATAATTTATTTATTTCATAAAACCCTTACATACAACAGATTCCTTACACTTTGTTTCTAAAACAAGGATAAAGTGGTAACATAAATAGTTAAATAATAATTGAAAAGCAGTATAGGGCTTATTCTTATAAAACAAATACAATTTGAAACTCTGACCCTGAAACTAGGCAAAGCCTGTATCTTCAGAGATATATATATATGATGCTCCAGTGACTCGGAGTGATGCAGTGCTGCATGTAATGCTCCAGTGAGTCGGAGTGATGCAGTGTTGCGTTGTGGCAGGATGCTGCGTCGACCAGGAGAGAGGTGCGTCTCTGCTTGCTGACCGGCCGAAGTGCAGTGTGCAGTGCCAAAGTCGCTGATGAGGCTGCGGGTGATGACCAGGAATGCGCGTCCGCTGCATGCTAGTGGTCAAGATACCCGAAGAAGCCGTGGATGCTGGCTGGCTGTGAGACTCGCTGCTCGAAAGCTCGAGGAAGTGATGCGGCGATGATGATGACGTCACGAAGGTTGCGCTGACGTTCATGCTCGGGGTCACCAGTTTGGAGGTATGAGAGACAGGGTGTAAAGTCCCTCATCCTCCGTTGAAAAGGGAGGATCCTCCGACCGGACGGGTGTTGTGTCTGGTGGGCTACTGCCCGACGGATCTAGTCGGGATTGTTGTACTCGTTCTAATGTCGCCGATAACTTATATATCGCGATGCAGGATTGTTAGTTGTAGTTACACATATTCGGCGATAGATGTCGCCACACTACCTGTCTCTCGCGGTTTCACCTTTGTTATATTTTTGATTATTGCTACGCTCCCGTAGGTCACAGCGAGATGTTATGTGGTATTGTATTATGTTTTTTGCATGAAAGAGTAACAAACTTCCACATACACATACATACTTTTACAATTATAATATTAGTAAGATAGAATGGTACACATATACTGTTGCGGAATGTTTATAATAGTTACCGTGACCCCGGAACATAAAGTGCAACCTAAGGAACATGAGTGGGTTTTAGTCAGTAACAGTCTGACACGCCCTCCAGGCGCACCCAGAACACCAAAAAAAAAAACCCCCGAATACTAAACGTCTCTTAATTTTATCATGCTCTCAAAACTGTTGCTGTCCTTACTGTATTTCTTTAGAGAGACAAAAACAGCAAAAGATTTGAGAGTAAGACGCTTTAAATTTAAGTGACGTTTGAGTACTCATCATCGAGCTAGAGCATCAGACTAACATAGGTAGACTGTAAGACCACAGATACCCACAGGTCGAGAATACCATCAGCCTGGAATTGGCAATACTATCTTTACTCTAGTTCTACTAGAATAACGTTGATATTGCGTTTCATCGAACACGCAAATATTTTGCCAAGTGAAGTCGCACCATTACAGTATGAACTAGGCAAACAAAAAATTTGTTTCATTCTTGTTCTCGTGGGGCCAAGAACGATATTTTTTTTGACAACACACATGGTCATCTGGTCCCAAGCTAAGCAGAGCTTGTGTTATGGTAACCAGACAACTGATATACATACTTATATACTTTATAAATACATACATATTATAGATAATTTACACCCAGACACAGAACAAACTATCATGCTCATCATACAAAGTTTGTCCTGGGTGAGAATCGAACCCACGACCTCCGGCTTAGCAAACAGGGTCACTAACTACTAGACCAACAGGCCCATCGTACATCAATATCATCTTCTTTTTAGCCCAATTATGCTAAGGTCGACTTCCTGTCCAACCGGAACCAGTTGAATACCAAATTTTTACTTGGAGTGTCTGTAAAATTTTGTTACCTTTACTGGGTCACAAGGGATAAATATTGATCGCAATGACTAGAAGTTCCTAAAAAAAAATGTTTGTTTCTTTCTTGATCTCGTGGGTCCAGGAACGATGATTAACCAGCGTACATCAATATCATCTTCTTTTTAGCCCAATTATGCTAGGGTCGACTTCCAGTCCAACTGGAACCAGTTGAATACCAAAGTTCATAATCATAATCATTCATTTATTGCATTCCATGTTGTTTACAGGTTGTTACATTATGATAGTTCCAAACAATGAACCCTGTTTTACTTAAAGTGTCTGTAAAATTTTGTTACCTTTACTGGGTCACGAGAGATAAATATGATCGCGATGACTAGAAGTTCCTAAAAAAATTTTTTTGTTGTTTTTTTTACGACTCCATAAGAAGCTTTGAGTGGGTCATGTTAGCTACAACTTGATTTATTTATTTATTAATCACGGGTTAATAGGTAAAAGAATCTTGATAGACCAATGAACAGACTGTAAAGTGATCTTGTTTTTTGAATGTAGAATACAAAATTAAGATATATGAAGACACAAATTGGTACTATGTTACTAATAAGTACCATAGTAAAGGGTGTCCAGCGGGAATTTTTCAACTTTGAAATTTCACATAAAAAAAACTACATGGATTTTATTTATTTTTATTAAAACTAAATGTACTACATTAATGCGGATTTCATTTTTTAAACACTATATCATCTAAATGATGACCGTTTTTTTGTACGCACTCCTGTAGTCGAACCCTTAAATTTGCAATTACGCGACGGCAAAGCTCTGGAGTAATGCTTTGAATTTCACGGCGAATATTGACCTGCAGGGCTTGAATTGTCCGGGGATTGTTCTCATAAACTTTCAATTTAAGGTAACCCCATAGAAAAAAGTCGCAGGGCGTGAGGTCGGGCGACCTGGGTGGCCATGAGATGTCTCCGTACTTGCTGATCAGTTTATTTGGAAAAACTTTTCCATCGACACTCTAGCTGTATGCGGAGTGGCACCGTCTTGCTGAAATTGTGTCCTATTGTTGTAACCTGAATACTGCTGCAATTGCGGTAGCAGAAATTGGTCTATCATACGGCAATACACCGGAGCAGTGACTGTTTCTCCTTGGTTAAAAAAATAGAGCCCAATTACACCGCTAGCCGAAATGGCACACCAAACTGTGGTTTTCAAGCAATGTAAACGTTTCTGGTGGCGTTCTCTTGGGTTGTTTGGGCACCAGTATCTCATATTCTGTTTATTTACATATCCATCAATGTGGAAATCTGCTTCATCACTAAACAAATGTTTCCCAACGTGGTAGGTGTTCGAAAGCGTTCCAGCATTGTTCTTGCGAAGGTTTCTCGCAATGGATAGTCGCTTTCCTTTAGACCCTGAACAATTTGCATTTTGTATGGATGGAGCCTTAATTTCTTCTGCAAAATAACATGCACTGTTGACTTTTTGATTTCTGTGGAGGCTGCAATTTTCCTAATCGACTTGCGTGGATTCCTAATGATTTCATTTCGAACTTCAGACACACGTTCGGGCGTTGCTGCTGATGTTGATGGCCCTGGAGGAGTTCTGTTGAGCGTTGTCCCTTCTTGCCTAAACCTTTGTACCCACGACCAAATAAGTTGCGTGCTTGGCCCATCACTTAAACGCCGAATATTAAAATGAGTACAAAACGTTCGACGCGCGCGAACCAACGATTTACCATTCTTTAGATATTGCTTAACCGCGAACGATTGGTGCGCTCCTGTCCAGTGACTCATGGCTACTAACAAATCCGCAAGTACCGCGCTTTCATTGACACCCCTCCCGCTCACCTCACCCCGCTATTATTTCGATAATTGCAGTTTAAAGTTGAAAAATTCCCGCTGGACACCCTTTACAAGCATAGTACCTTTGTCACGATGCTATTGAAATAGAGAACTTATGCATTATTAAAGGTAATCCACAGTCAGCAGCTTGGGGATTTAGTAGGATATTGACAACGTATGAGAATAATAATTAATTAGCTTTTAGCGTAATTCCATTACGACGACACAATGGGTTGCCATAAATTTTGTTATGTCCTTTTATAAACCCAGTATCACAGCATATTGTTATTTATTGTAAGTTTTCTGTAAAATACTACCTGCCTCGGCCACGCGTTATTGTGGTTGTTATCGAAATAAAATATGGCCTATCTTTCAGGTTGGATTAAACTGCACACTGTGTCCAAATTTGATTGAAATAGGTTAAGTAGTTTGGGAGTCTATCGCTGACAAACAATGAGACGCATAATTAATATAAGATTATGGCCACCGTCAGCATTTTTTTCGTAAAGCTCTTATTAGACTAATCTGTTGGTTATAAAGATTGATCAAATATTATAATACTATTTTTAAGTAAGTTTTAAATATATACAAATATTATTTAGTAAACAATAGTTATGAAGACTTGCGGAAAGAATATAAAAATAATAAATAGATTCACAAATGCACTTTAAGTACACCAACCTATCTTGAATTTTTATATAATTTTGTTACGTAACCCAAGACAGTTGAATCGCTTCTCTGGGACTCGTTAAGCTTCATTACGTCGACGCTTTTTTTGGTGGTTACAAATTTTAATGTTTAAAAATATTCTTCAAACAAATTCCGGTAATGGCGACCAAACACAATGCAGATTTCTCGAATACGTAAGAGTTATAATGCGTTATTGTGCGTTCATACATAGTGATCCTTCGTCAATTACTCACATGGTCCGTTCAAACTGTAACTGGACGACTAGGGTTAGTTTAGGAAAAATATAGCAGATAGGTAAACCAAAAAAAAAATACTAGGGTCAAATACAGGACAGCACAGACAGAATCTATAAAGCAATCTGCCAAAAAATCACAAAAAATCGCCTACAACTTGTGACCTTTTCCAGTATCGTTGGACACGGCATTTGGCGGTTAAAATATAAAAAAGACAATTTAAAAATGGAACCTAGAAAACCAGTGGGTCGTACGATATTTGTGCAGTCGAAAGGCAGAAAAACCGGACGTATCGGAAAAAATGGAATAGAAAATAATAACTTGGAATGCGAAGTGAACTGGAGTGCAAAATGTTATTTTAGGACTCTCAAGCTTCGGTTGAAAGGAACCATTAAGTTACAAGTGTATGAAAAGTCAGAGTTTATGGGGTTCGTTAGCTTTAGTATTTATTTGGTACGGTGACTGGCTGACTATGTATTAGCTAGTGGAAATGGTTAATAAAACTATAATATTTATTGCTGGTGCTCAAATTGAAAGATAAAATCAAATTGAGATTAAAGTCGTTGTGGCGACATTTATTGTATTAACGATAATAAATATTTTCTACTTCACACAATTATAATTCTCTGTGACATAATATATAAAGGGTGACTGGTAATTAGTGCAAAGTTGTTGGTTATCATGAGCACAATCACGTGCTTAAGTATCGTACAGTAATTACCAGTCACCCTATCGTTTGGAGGCGAAACTCTCAATAAAGTTTTTTTTGGGTTTGTCAACTAACATTTTTGCTTGCGACTTTGCGTGAATGTCGTTATCGAAAACGCATACTAGGTCACAGTGTAAAAATATTTGACTCAAACTCTTATGCTAGGGAAACACGACAACGATTTATCGCTACGATTTGACTGCGCAGTCCGTTTGTACAGTTTTACCGAAATTGCGAAAGCTACACCGGTATCGTGGTCATGTGGACACTCTATTGGCCTTCGATAAATCGCACAAAATAACTGCGAAGTCAAATCGTAACATATAATAATTCGTCCAATATAATAATGCATTCAGGGTGCTGTTGGGGCTGCCTCGCTACTGTAGCGCTTCGGGGATGTTCGCTGAAGCGCGTGTGGATTGTTTTTACACAACCATGCGCACTAGGTGCACATCTCTGGTGCGTAGGGTGCGGGGCAGTCCGAACTGTATCCTGAGCGCCTTCGCCCAGCGATTTGACTGTCAGTACATGTATCACTGTGACATGGTACATGTACCGGCTTATGGTAACATATTGTTTTAATTGCTGTTAGTGTTGTTTTTTGTACTGTATTGTGTTTTTATTGTATTATTCTATTGTATTTGTATTGTATTATTGTATTGTATTATGTTTGTGGGCCATGATGCCTGAGTTGAATAAATGATGATGATGATGATGTAACAATAAATCGGTTTCGTGTGTACCGAGCATTAAATGCTTCTTTACCAATTTTGATTAGAATTGGGCTAGTGAAATTTGAAAATTTCCGGTTTATTTTTATTATGCATTTAGTATATCTACACAAATAGATACCTAATGGTGCCGATTCTCTTGTGCACAAACTATCGTAAATTTAAGTTAAGTGCATCTTTCTCTTTCCTTTTAATTAAGAAAAGGACAGAAGATCAAATATTAGTTAAGTCCTGTCAAATTTAGACACTCCATAGATAATTTAGACGCAATTTAAAAACATGGCGTCTAAATATACGTCAATTTTCATCAGGCGCTGTCTAATTTGACAGGATTAAACTAAAATGTATCTTCTGTCCTTTTCTTTAAGAAATGGAAAGAGAAAGATGCACTTAACTTAAATTTACGATAGTTTGTGCACAAGAGAATCGGCACCAATGTCTCTGGTTTATGGTATCGGCATGATTATCCGTACAATAGTTTTTGATTTCAACGCGAACGAATTTTATCATAAGTAAGGGCGTATACATACTTTCCAAATGTAACATTTGTAATGTAATATGCAATGAAAGAATTTACCGCTTACATTGACGATCTGCTTACGCGCGTAGTGTGCTCGGTTCGTGCTCGGAAGCCGCCAAGCAATGGGAATTCTGTTACATTGTATACATGTTACATTTTTTAAGTTACTAAAAGTCTCTATATAAAGATAAATAAGTGTGAAGATCGCAAAAGGCACACATAATACGTATATCTCTACTTAATATTATAAATGTACGTCGAGAGTCGCAAGACGACTACTGGTCACCGTAGGCGCGGTTCTGCGGATGGCGAGCGATGGGTAGCTCGCCGCCCGGCTAGGACCAGGACCGCGTCGACGACACGGCGCGTTAGTGTTCCACGCGCGCCTCAAAGAGAAGAAGTCAGCACTGGAAGGGGCCAACAGGGCCAAGCCTGCCGGGGTTGCGGAATGTTTATAATAGTTACCGTGACCCTGAAACATAAAGGGCAACCGAAGGAACATGAGTGGGTTTTAGTCAGTAAAAGTCTGACACGCCCTCCCGCCGCACCCAGGACGGGAGCAGTCATTCAATGATTTCCCACTCACCAAAAAAAAAAATATTATAAATGCGAAAGTAATACGTCTGTCTTGCTTTCACGCCAAAACTACTTAACCGATTTAAATGAAATTTAGTACAGAGATAGTCCAAAGCCAGAGTAAGGTACCTGGAATAGTTTGTATTCTAGAAATCTCACGAGAATGGGAACTACACGGGTAAAACCGCAGGGAATAGCTAAATATAAAGTCACATATAAATATAAAAATACCGTGATACACTGTAAATCAGGAGGTAGTCCTGATAATCCTCTGAGCCCTTGATAAAGCTTACCAATTAAAATTGAGGGGGTCTCAAAAGAGCTAAAGAACTTAATTAGTCGAATGAGGGAGGAGAAACGAGAGGGACTCGTATATCTTGTTTTATATATTTTCACTCTTGGTTGTCTTTTTTTTTAGAGTTTTTTTTTGTTATCACTGACGGTTTTTGTACTTATTAACAAGTAAACTAAAGTAAACTAGCTTCTGCCCGCGGCTCCGCTCACGTTAGAAAGAGACAAAAAGTAGCCTATGTTACTCTCTATCCCTTTAACTATCTCCATTTAAAAAATCACGTCAATTCGTCGCTCCGTTTTGCCGTAAAAGAAAGACAAACATACAGACAGACAGACAGACACACTTTCCCATTTATAATATTAGTATGGATTCGTTTCAGCACTGCTAATAAATAAAGATCATGAATAGGTTAAAGTTTTTATCGTTAGATATCACTGTAGGTGTTGGTAGGAGCTTGTTTCTCGAATTTTTCAATTCATGTGCACTTTCTAAAGTTTATCTAGGACACACGTGCCTCGGAAATCACGCAAAGTCAGAAGCCAAAAAGTCTGACCATTGTACCCAAGAGGTATCATGTCGCCCAGTAAGTGGGTTGTAAAGGTCTGATGGGCAGTCGCTTCACGTAAAACACTGATATCTAGCTGATACTGGCTAAGCTGAAAGCCGACCCAAACATAGTAGGAAAAAGGCTAGGAAGATGATGATGACTGCAGTTGTCTGAAAAAGGTAAAATGTGAGCAGAGGCGCACTCAAGTGAGACCATTAATGCCCCGTTGCGCTAAAATCTTTATCTAATAATACGAAAATTTTCTATGTGTATAATATACGTAAATTGTGGGTGCTAAAGCAAAAAACGAACTTCCGAGCTTATTTGAGAAAAACTTTTAATCGTGCGGTTCATGATGAAAAAATAAAATAGTTGGCGACTGGTCCATTTGGCGGATTGCGGTTAGTTTTTTATACGGCGTTGATGGTCGACCCGTTGCTACATAGAAGCGGCGAAGTTATTTTCACCCTTATGGTGTGACTTTACTTGATTGATTCGCGATACTTGGGTAATACAAACTGTACTCTTAGAATAAGGTTCATATTGCTTTGCATAGAACATGCAAATGTTTTGCCAAATAAGCTAAGTGGAATAGTAAAAAGTTAATAATACGAATATACAAAATCTTACACTTTCCTTATTTTTTTTACATTTAAATTAAAAAGAACAGTCCTGTTAAAAAAATTGCATTGCGTAGTGTTCAACAACACTATTACGGCTTTGAATGAGACAAACTTTTGAGTTTGTTTCGATTGTTTCTTTTTAGAGTAGTGGGCAAGAAAACGGTCTATCGTTCACTTAAAATAAAAAAAACGCTAAAAATTAAAACTAATTTACAAAATAAACATCATTTTACACAGCCAAATAAAAATCCTATCGCATTAACTCTAAGCTAAACTACCAAAATATGACGCTATCGAAACCAGGGCTGAGCCCAAAATAATTAATTAATAACCACGTCTCGGTACTCCGGATCGATTAGGCGAAAGTTTGCCTAATTGCCTCCTAAGTTACCGTGGATCGAGTTCAATTTGTTACTCGTTCCATTTGACTCTTAATTCCGTTCGATCAAGGAAGTCCTAATTAATTGGTTTTTAATCAACTTGATTCTTTATGGTGTTCGTTAACGTTTTGTTCTGAAGAATTGCAAAAAGTAGGTAAATGGATTAATAAAATTGTTATGCATATCTTTGTGTATAAGAACAGCCTTTTTGATGATGGTCAATGTCAAAACTACTGAAGCTAGATCCGTCAGTAGTTTCTTTTTGTGACTAAGAACTCACTAAGAAGCCACTTTTTGTTGAAAAAAGTGCAGCAGTGACGACCACCAGCCAGATGGACGGATAACCTTGTGAAAGTCACAGGGAACCGTTGGTTCCAGGCGACATAGAACTGCATGCTGTAGAAAAAGTTAGGTGAGTCCTATGTTCAGCATTGGACGCTTACGGTTTGATGATAATAATGTAAAGTTTTTAAGAAAATCCGCAATCTGTATAAAATAATTATGTACAGCTTTACTTTCGTTATAATCCGGATAATTTCACTACAATCCGAATTAAAGTCCGAGCGCTCGACAAATCAACATTTCCTTAAGATGTTCCACGAAAAGGCGAGAAACGAGTTCAGTAAAATTTTAAATGGCAAGTTCATCATCATCAGCCCGTAAACGTTCACTTCTGGTCTCACCTAACTTTTTGTAAAGCATGCTGTTTTATCCTGTCTGTAATCGAAAGTTCCTCGCAATCTTCACTGTAATATAATGTGTGAGTATCCGAACGCAACAAGTACAGACGTTTTGTAATTGACAATGCAACAATTGGCATGTAGGTACAGACGCCAGAGTTTGTATAGTTTTATTAAAAGGTTAGCTGAGTAACATGGTGGCGTCATTGACGTGTTGCATTTGTTTGTCATATATGAGACGCACTAATTGAGAGCTCTGTAACATAATAAGTATAATAAATAATATATGGTGTGTTCCCACAAACTGGTGGTTTTATTATCAAGAATACTACGTGGCGCAGCCGAAATACTTGAACTTACGTGAATTTAAATGGGCATAGAAGATAGCAAAGACTTGGAAATAATGTCGGGTGTCGAATACAGAATGCCGGCACCATTGGATTTAGAAAACATTGACGAAATATACTCGAAATGGAAACGTTTTCTTACAAATTTTAAAGTATTCTTGTCAGCATCCGGCCTTGGTAAGGTAACAGAAACAAGAAAGGCTTCAATATTGCTGAACTGCATTGGACCGGCGGCCCAGGAATTATACTTTAATACACTTCAGGATTCAAAACAAAAATAATTAAACTAACATTTCAACATAAAGATATAAAAATTACATGCCTTCTTTTCTTTCCCTTCTTTTTAGTAATTAGACACTTATAATGTTTAACATTTTTATACATATTAAAGATATCAACTAGTAACTTATAATTGTTACACATGCTTATAGTATTTATATTTCTATACTAAAGATACTGGTTAACAAGGTATTTCCAGGAACATTTCTGTTTTCATTACAATTATTAAATTATATTCTAGGTCTTAACTATCTAATTGTTCTTAACCATTTCAACTTACGTAGTATTACGTATTACGTAGTATTCTTGATAATAAAACCACCAGTTTGTGGGAACACACCATATATTATTTATTATACTTATTATGTTACAGAGCTCTCAATTAGTGCGTCTCGTATATGACAAACAAATGCAACGCGTCAATGACGCCACCATGTTACTCAGCTAACCTTTTATTAAAACTATACAAACTCTGGCGTCTGTACCTACATGCCAATTGTTGCATTGTCAATTACAAAACGTCTGTACTTGTTGCGTTCGGATACTCACACATTATATTACATCTTTCCCTTTCTAAAAAAAACAAAAATAATTAAACTAACATTTCAACATAAAGATATAAAAATTACATGCCTTCTTTTCTTTCCCTTCTTTTTAGTAATTAGACACTTATAATGTTTAACATTTTTATACATATTAAAGATATTAACTAGTAACTTATAATTGTTACACATGCTTATAGTATTTATATTTCTGTACTAAAGATACTGGTTAACTAGGTATTTCCAGGAACATTTCTGTTTTCATTACAATTATTAAATTATATTCTAGGTCTTTACTATCTAATTGTTCTTAACCATTTCAACTGCACATCCATTCACCAGTGAGTGAAAGAAAACAGACAAATCATCCAGGTCGAATATGATAAGATGTTCTAGTATACCTAACACCATTATTATCTAAAATGTTATAAGACCTTAAACCATTCTTATTTTCAACAATACCAGGAAGCCAGACATCTAAAGATGGATTTTTAAAAAACAAAATATTCTGACCAATATAAAATTCATCTTTAAATCTAGTTTTTGAATTATAATACTTAATATTTCTGGTCTGACTTTTATAAAAATCTTCTTTTACATTTACATTTAGTTTCGGTTTGAGATATGTAAAACTAACAGGTAAGGTGATCCGACCATCTGACGGGAGGCCCGGCCGTGTCTTATTGCGCTTGGCATAACGGGAGCGCCATTTGTAAACCTTTGGAAGACCATGTAACAACCGGCTGTCAACCTTATCTATAAGCATACAATCATCTGTCCACGTTAAGTATTTAAAGAGCAATCGACGAAAACATAAAGTTATCTTTCAATTGTGTTTCGCATCGCGTATGTTTGAAGGTTTAATTAAGTAAATAGTTTCAAAGTAATAGTACAAATAATGGGAAGCGACATTGTTGTTAACCATCAAATTTAATTACTTGTTACTTACAAGGTTTTCGGCGGTTTTAGGCAATCTTCGGTCTCGGAGCCCTGAAAACAATTTTGATTTTTAAATAAACTAATTACAACTTATCAATTTTAATTTATTATCTTTACAGAAGATTAGCATCGCCACCGATAATTTAATGATTACGTCTTGCTTGACCTAATTTGAACTCTCGGCCTTTTGATTAATTCTGAACTTCCGAAATTATATTCTGATATCTCTTCATAATTAAATAGGATTACGAAAACAATATTTCTTCCTTCTATTTCAAATTTCTGACTCCGATTCGATAATACCGGTTGGTAATTCCACCATAGTTAGTCGGTGTACCTAATAAATTACTACTGTGTAGCTTAGGGTAATATAGGTAGAGCAATTATGTACTGGGGCACCGCAATGAGCACATAAATAATGATAAACTGCTTACCTATTGCTTAATGTACGTAGGCACTATAATTACATAATTACAAGGTTTTACATATGCTTACTATACTTCTAACAAATACTGTAAAGAATTTTAAACAACAAACGGTTTAATGTAAATGTGCGTTGGACGTTACTTGTTGTGTGTTATTTTTTTTTGTTTCTCAATTAAACGTTGCCCCATTCTGACTTTACTATTTATTTCTGTAACTTGGGAGTGTTTACGATAATATTATTCTTTATTGCACAAGAAAAACAATACACATAAAAATAATAGCAAAAATATATGAGTTATGTACAATGGCAAGCCTAACCCAAAGTTGAGTTATCATAAAAGAGATTTTAGAGAGAAAAACACCTACAGTTCATAAACGTTTGTCAATCGCTTAACCACTGTGTCAAATTCAGGAGCTTTAGTTTACTATATTATATAATTCAATATAATATTTTTACCAGCCCAAGAATTTTTGTCTAATTTTCTCAAACTAGAAGCAATTTTATCTAAACATCGGATGCGTCTACATACATACATATAAACACACAAACAACCAGATTCTGAACCGGCCGCTCAGGTCACACAAATATTTACCCAGTACTAGAACCAAACCGAACGCACAGTTACTGCGTCAGCCGACCCATCGAATTGCTTGATTTGACGATTGTTTGTTATTAAACAATCTTCATTGTATTTGGTTTAAGTTTAGTGCTTCACCTATTTCTGTCACGTCGGGATTTTTCAAAATTGGTCTTTAATGTTTATGAACAGAAAGACCTTTCTTCTAATTCCTTACATAAGACAATTCATTAACCTATAACTATTTATTTTGTATTGACGTTTGGTCTCCATACTTTTAGCCCTATCAGTAGCATCAAACATTTTAAATGAATAATTGAAATATAATTTTTAAAAGAGATGTTTACTGAAATTTATATATCTTTCTTAGTAAAATCCATTTAGTCCTTATAATATTTTCAGCTACGAATACGCGAAATCAACTGTTTTTTATTCGCAATAAACGCACAGCTAAAACATACAGACAGATATATTATAGCCAGACAGTTAGACATATATACAGCCAGATAGACATACTGAATGTAATACTGATAAAATGTACATACAGACAGGCAAACAAATCGATGCTTTATAGATTTTTTGGGAGTGGGAAATCATCAAATGACTGCTCCCGTCCTGGGTGTGGCAGGAGGGCGTGTCAGACTGTTACTGACTAAAACCCACTCATGTTCCTTCAGTTGCCCTTTATGTTTCGGGGTCACGGTAACTATTATAAACATTCCGCAACTCCGGAGCTATAAAGGTTTCCCCGGGGAACGCATACAGCTTTTAAAAAAGGACACCCTTGCGCTCGAGATTGCTTAGGGTCACTCACCTATCATAAAAGAGTGAGGTATGATCCGTTCTCTTTTCTATGGTTATATATCACGCATGCCAACAATTTATTTATTTTAACAGACAATAAGTCATAATTAGGGTATTGTTTTTTTTTACATATTTGGAATGAGAATCGAATACAGATACCCTAGACAAGTGGCAATTTAGAATAGATAGTGGAAGCGAATAGATTGTCAAATTATTTAGCGAAAGCTTATGTCAATTCCATACATTTGACAATCTATTCGCTTCCACTATTTATTCTACAATGCCACTTGTCTAGGCCCTCTGAACAGACTATTTCAATATTTCCTTCATCTTACCAGTCATGGTGTAGAAATAGATAAATTGAACATGTACATGTTCTGCTATATCTATTTTCGTAGTTTTACCCAAACATTCGAACTATCAAAACAACGTTGTTCATTGTTTACTGTTGACCCCGTTATGTCTGTACAAAAATCAATTCTAATCCATTCGAATCTGAAATTCGATCACTTCCCAAAATTCAAAACTTTATTTACGACGACTAATTCAGTATTCCATCAGGGATGCGTATACGGAATGTGTTGGCGAATAAATCAGAGATAGGGTGCGATCGTGGCCTACTGTTTGAATTATTGATGCCAAATGTCCAACGAATTGTGATTGGTGCACCTTCGGCCGTACGTTTAATTTTATTCATAGGTACTTTTTATTTGTGTAGTCGTGTTATTTAATT